>CM066032.1:642529268-642866768 GCA_033557465.1 Ichthyophis bannanicus
CGATTCCTGCTGCTCCTGGAGAACACCTGTTACAGGTGAGTAACTACTCTTTCTCCAGGAAGAAGCAGGAAGTCAGTCCTCACATATGGGTGACTCCCTAGCTCTGGGCTACCGAGGAACCCAGGCTGAACAAGAGAACTCCCTCTAGTCCCAGCAGCAAAGAAAGGCTTTTCACTGACACAACCTCCACTGGTAGCCCAACAGAGGGCAGGAGTTGCCTAAACCTCAAAGAGATTCCGGAGTACTGCTTGGCCAAAAGCACTGTCCCGATGGGACTCCCTCTACAGACAGTAATGGGCTGCAAAAGTCTGGCTTGAAGACCAAGTTGCAGCCCTGCAGATGTCTACCAAGGGTACAGAGCGGAGATGAGCCACTGAGGCCACCATTGCCCTGACACGGTGGGCCGTGACCCTACCCTGCAAAGGAAGGTCAGCCGCCTTGTAAGCCCAGGTGATACAGTCAGCCACCCAGATGGACAAGGTACGCTTGGACACAGCCAACCCCAACTTATTAGGATCAAAGGAAACGAAGAGCTGAGTAGCCCTTCTATGTCCTTGCGTACGGTCAAGGTAGAAGGATAAGGCCCTCCTACAGTCCAGGGTATGCAGAACTGCTTCAGCCTGGCTTGCATGAGGCGTAGGGAAGAATGTTGGAAGAACCACCTCTTGGTTAAGGTGGAAGGAGGAGACAACCTTTGGGAGGAACTTTGGATGAGTCCTAAGGACTACCCTGTTCCCATAGAAGCGAGTGTAAGGCCTATCACAGACCAGGGCCTGAAGCTCACTCACTCGCCTAGCTGAGGTAAGGGCTATCAAGAAGAGCGTCTTCCAGGACAGGAAGCGTAGAGGGCAAGTAGCCATTGGCTCAAAGGGTGGGCGAGCCAGCTGCTGCAAGACCACATTCAACTCCCACTCAGGAGCAGGAGGACGGATTGGAGGCTTGAGCAAAAGCAAGCCCCGGAGACAGAGAATGTCCTTCCACCAGTGAGTGGTGAGCTGCTAGAGCTGAGAGGTGGACCCGAACAGAATTGGACTTAAGTCCCTGATTGGACAAGTGCAGTAAGTACTGAAGCACCACTGGTACAGTACAGGAGAAAGAATCCTCTGTACGTAGCTGACACCACACAGAAAACCTTTTCCACTTGAGAGCATAGGTTTTCCTAGTGGACTGTTTCCGAGAGGCTAGGACAACCTCCTCAACTTCCTGAGGTAGGCCCCAGGGAGCCAAAACTACCCTTGCAGCCTCCAGGCCATCAAATTGAGAGCTTTGAGATTGGGGTGTAGTAGGGAACCCTGCTCCTGAGAGAGGAGGTCGGGTTGCAACCCCAGAGGCAGTGGGGATCCACCGCCAGCTGACAGCAGAAGTGGAAACCAAGGCTGTCTCGGCCACCTGGGAGCCACCAGCAGGACCGAGGCCTTGTCCTGAAGAATCTTGAACAGAGTTCGGGCCACCAAGGGCGTGGGAGGAAACGCATACAGGAGGCCCTGTGACCAGGGAATCAGAAAAGCATCTGCTGCTATCCGCAGAGGATGCGGTGGCCTGGAGCAGAACTTTGGCAGTTGCTTGTTCAGCGGACTGGCAAACAGATCTATCAGAGGAAGACCCCATTTCAGGAAGATCTTCTGAACCACCAAAGGATGCAGCTGCCACTCGTGGGGCTGCAAAATTCTGCTCAACCTGTCGGCCAGGTAGTTGTCCTGGCTGGGAAGGTACACAGCCTTGAGGAGCATGTTGTGCTTGAGGGCGAATGAGCAAAGGTCCTGTGCCTCCCGACAAAGGAGTCTGGACCCAGTTCCGCCTTGTTTGTTCACATAAAACATGGCTACCTGGTTGTCTGTCTGAACCAGGACAGATAGATGAGCTAGGGCAGGAGAGAAAGCTTTGAGTGCTAATTGAATAGCCCTGAGTTCCAGGAGATTGATCTGTTGTGCAGCCTCCCAAGGAGACCACAGGCCCTGGGTGTACTTGTTCAGACAATGAGCCCCCCAGCCCTGCAGGGAGGCGTCTGTGGTCAGTACCACTGTGTACCCGGGAATTTGAAAGGGCACCCCTTTTAGTAGATTGGGTGGGTGCAGCCACCAGCTGAGGGAGTCCAGAAATGGTCTGGACACCCTTATTCTGTCTCTGAGGCTGCCTGTGGCCTGTGACCACTGACTCCGAAGGCACCACTGTGCAGGCCGCATATGGAGCCTGGCATTGGGGGGTTACATGAACTGTCGAAGCCATGTGGCCAAGCAGCCTCAGGCAGAGTCTGGCGGAGACCACTGACCCGCTGAGAAACTGATTTGCTAAGTCCAGCAGTCCGTGGGCCCTGTTTGCTGGCAAGAATGCCTTTGCCAGGACAGAGTCTAGCCTTGCCCCTATGAACTCCAAGTTCTGGGAGGGGAGCAAAGTGGACTTTGCGAAGTTTATTACAAATCCCAAGCTTTGAAGAAGAGCAATAGTTCTGAGGGTGGCCTGTCGGGCCTCCTGGCACGTCTGACCTCTGATGAGCCAGTCGTCCAGATAGGGCAGGGGTCACCAACCTCCAGAGGGCCGCGGGCCGCACAGCCGACTACCGGCAGACTCGCGGGCCGCAACCCCCTCCCCCCCCCCGCGCGAAAAAAAAAACTGCTCATACCTGTACTTTAATTATTCCATGTCAGCTCCCTCCCTTCTTCTGCAGCCGCGGCTCCCTGCCTCTTAGGGAACCGCGGCTGTGCTTGTAAAATCATCGCGGAGCCCTTCCTGTCTTGACGGGCTCCGTGCAGCATTGTCCCGCCTCTAAAGGAAGTTGTTTTACCACTTCCTTTGGAGGCGGGACAATGCTGCACGGAGCCCGTCAAGACAGGAAGGGCTCCGCGATGATTTTACAAGCACAGCCGCGGTTCCCTAAAAGGCAGGGAGCCACGGCTGCAGAAGAAGGAGTCAGTGAGTTTGCCTTGGCGGGCCGCACCGGGGTAGAGTCTCGCGGGCCGCAGGTTGGTGACCCCTGAGATAGGGGAACACAAAGATGCCTTGATTTCTCAGGTAGGCCGCCACCACTGCCAGGCATTTGGTGAAGACTCTGGGAGCGGAGGTTAGGCCAAAAGGCAGTACTCTGTACTGATAATGGGTTCCTCCCACAATGAACCTGAGGTACTTTCTGTGGTCTGGATGAATGAGGATGTGAGTGTACGCATTCTTTAGATCTAAGGAGCATAGCCAATCTCCCTGCTGGAGGTAGGGCAGAAGTGTTCCAAGAGTAAGCATCTTGAACTTTTCTTTCTTTAGGAACTTGTTTAGGTTCCTGAGATCCAGAATAGGTCGAAGGCCACCGGTTCTTTTGGGTACCAGGAAATACCTGGAGTAGAACCCTTGACCTTGCAAGTGGGGAGGCACAGGCTCCACCGCCCTGTCCACCAACAGACCTTGGAGCTCCTGGAGGAGAAGATTTGTGTGCAGGGGAGGCCTTGGAGGCTCCCCTGGAAAGTATGGCAGAGGCAGTTGGTGAAAATGTAGTGCATAGCCCTTGTGGACTATGTTCAACACCCAACTGTCCCCATTTATGTGGGGCCACTGGTGGGCAAAGAGGGTGAGGCGACCTCCTGTGCAGGGTTGGGAGAGCAGGGACTGAGAGGCTACGCTCAAGGAGTCAAAACCCCCCACCCTGCTGAGTGGGAGCAGGGGCCGGAGGCTTGGGGGTCCTCTGCCTACGGGGCCCATTACCCTGCCCCTTGGCTTGCTGACCCTGGGGTGCAGCTTGGGCAGCCTGATACTGAGGGTACTGTTTGTAGGCAGTGCCCTTCCTCGGGTAAAAGGGCTTCTTACCCAAGGCCTTCTTCTTGTGAGAAGGTGCAGAGGTCTTCCTAGACAGCCTTGTCCTTGTAAGGTGCTCAGTCTCGAGCTGTGCGGCCTTCTCGGCCATGGGCTTGCCAAAAAGGTTCTCACCTCGGCAAGGGACATCGACCAACTTGTCCTGAATCCATGGCTCGAGGTCCGATGAATGCAGCCATGCCTGGCGTCGAGCCGCGATGCCGGCTGCCGCAACTCGGGCCGAAGCCTCAAAGCCATCGTAGGCAGCGTGGGACATAAACTTCGAGCAGTCCAGAATCCCCGAGGACAAGGACTTGAATCTCTGCAAGGGCTCCCCGGAGACACCAGCGGAGAACCCGGCCAGCTCCTTGTCCAGGTCTCGCAAGTACATGCCCATGTACAGTTGGTAAGACTGGACACGGCAAGCAAGCATCGACCCCTGGAAACACTTTCTACCTACATCATCGAGGTTCCGGGCCTCCCTGCCAGGGGGCACCGCGGAGTGCATCTTCTGACTTTTCAGGCGATGCATGGCCGATTCCACCACCATGAAATGGTGTGGTAGCTGCGCCTTTTGAAAGCCAGGGCTCTTCCGGAGCCGATAAATCAAATCGACCCGCTTGCTTAGAACCAGTGCCGAGGCCGGTGCCTCCCACATCCGGAAGAGGAGCCGTTCCAGCATTGGAGGAACCGGGACAGTAAAGGCCTCCTTCGGAGGAGAGTCGTACTGCAGGGCCTCGAGCTCTTCGGCTCGAGGCTCTTCCTCGGGGTCCGCCGGGATAGCCAACGCGGTGGCCATATCCCGGACAAACTCCGAGAACCGGGTATCCTCCAGAAGGGATCTACTCTGGGGCTCAGAATGCGGTGAGTCAGACGAGACACACCGAGTCTTGAATGTGTCGGGGGACTTCTCATCCTCCGTCTCCCAGGCGGACTCGTCCGACGAGGAGTCAGGATCCGACCCCGCGGGGCCCTGGAGCACCCGCCCCGACGCCGGAGGCACCGGCGTCGATGCCCCCGGTCCCGAACCGGAGGTCGAGGGAAACCGCGACCGAGGTCGACCTCGAGCCATCATGGACTCGAGTATCGGCTCGGTCTCCAGGGTCGACTTCGAAGTCGATGTCCCGGTGGTCTGGGCAGATGCACCAGACAGGCTGGCCATCAGTGCTTGCTGCTGCTCTATGAAGGCAGACAGTCTGCACTCCAAGGCTGTCATCCTGAGACTCGGCTCAGGAGACGCAGCAGCCACCGACACGGGCCCCGGCGGTGCCGGGCCCGACGTCGGCTCTCTGGGAGGAGAGTCCTCGAGGACTACAGGGCTTACGCGTCCAGCAGACTCCGGCTCCACGCGAGGAACTTTGGCAGGCTTCTCTTGTTCCACGGGCCCGGGGCGACGGTCGGGGGTCATAGACCTGGCCCTCGAGGAGCCAGGGACCTCCTCCGACGACGCCCTCACGAGCCGCTTCTTCCTCTTGCATTCCCAGTCGGGGGACCCCCTGTCCGAGGAGCCCCGATGGCGCTCGGGATCCGAATCCCGAGATGTCGAGGCCTCAGACGAGGTCCGGGCCCGGCCGGAGGCTGAGTCCAAGAAAAGCCTTTCTTTCTGCTGCTGACGACTTCGCAGTGCCTTGGAAGACATCTTCCCACATGGTCCACATGTCTTAGGGTTGTGATCAGGACCAAGGCACCGAAGGCAGCAGTCGTGTGTGTCGGTGAGAGACATTAACTTCTTACACCGATCACACTTTTTAAAACCACTGGAAGCCATCGGGGGAAAAAGGAGTCCCCGTGAGGTCAAAGGACCGGCCTTCCAGGGAAAAGCAAAAAAAGGGCACAAACGCCAGCCACGAAGGGCAAAAACCAAAAAAGAAGAATTGGACTCGATACCGGTGTACCGAACCCGGCGGGAGGGGAACCGGCGTCGAACCGGGAAGAAAAAATAGCGAGAATCGCCGAAAAATCAAACTTTTATCCAGGATGACAGGACACACGTCCGCTGGGTTTCCTGGAAAAAGAGAGACTGAGGTAAGATGGCACCTTTAGGCGGGAAGGAAATTGCGCATGCGTGCCTGCATTCCCAAAGGCTTTCATAGAAAGCTAGGGAAATGCTCCGCTGGGGCTTCATCGGCGTCGATGACACCCATATGTCAGGACTGACTTCCTGCATGGTCCTGGAGAATAAGACGGTCTGAGTTTATTTTGTCCGACAGGCAACCTGAGGCCTGTGTCTCCTGAATGGATAAAGTCCACTGGGCTGCTCGCATATGGAGGTGAGCATAAGGAACCACATGCACAGTGGATGCCATGTGGCCTAGAAATTGTAGCATTTCCCGAGCAGTGAGACAAGGTTTGAGCACTGCTTGGGAAGCTAGCTGTACTATGCGAAGACAGCGGGGCTGCGGATGGAAAGCCCTTGTCTGTCTGATATCCAGATGAGCTCCTATGAACTCAAGGGACTGAGTGGGAGCAAGATTGGATTTTGGGAGGTTTATGACCAGTCCCAAATGCTGAAGGATTCGCATTGTGTGAGTCAGAGCAGAGCTGGCTTCTGGCACTGTAGAGGCTCGAATGAGCCAGTCGTCTAGGTAAGGGAAGACAAATATTCCCAGAGTGCAGAGAAATGCTGCTACTACAGCCATGCATTTTGTGAACACTATTGGTGCAGAAGCCAGGCCAAAGGGAAGAACCTTCTATTGGTAGTGCTTTCCTTGAAACAGGAATCAGAGGAATCTCCTGTGATTTGGATGGATGAGAAAATGAGTATATGCATCCTTGAGATCTAGAGAATAAAGAGAATCTTGACTTTGAAGGTATGGCAGCAGAGTTCCTAGAGAGACCATTTCAACTTCTCTCGGAACAGATATTTGTTCAATTCTCTGAGGTCTAAAATGGGTCTGTGTCCTCCTGTTTTCTTTGGAATAAGAAAATAGGGGGAGTAGAACCCTGTACCCTGTTGCAGAATGGGTACTTCCTCTATTGCTCCTTGCGCAAGGAGTGTTGTGACTTCTTGACCTAAGAGATTGTCGAGAGAGATCTTAGAATTGAACTGTCTTATAATTGTAGGAGGGGGCAGGCTGTGAAAATTAAGCTTGTACCCCTCTCGTACAATGGACAGAGTCCAATTTTCTGCTGTTATTTGGTACCATCTGTGGGCAAAATGACATAACCTGCCTGGGATGGTTAAGGGTTCTGGACCCTTCAGGGGTAGGAAGGCGAAGTTCTCTAGAAAGGAGTCAAAGCCCCTGAGGAGGCTGAGCCTGCTCAGTTGGCTGAGGTTTTGCAGCTTTTGGCTTCTTTTGTTGTCTAGGTTGGTGCTGCTATCCCTTTTGGGCAATCTGACCTGGACAGTGTCCCTGTTGGGTATAAGAAGGATAAAACTTCTTTTTCTTATTGAAAAATGGTTTCTTAGAGGATCTTTTCTTTGCAGGATCGGCTGTAGATTTGGACAATCTATCCAATGTGATATTGTCAGCATCTATTTCATTAGCCTTCTCCTGCCAAGTCTTGCCAAAGAGATTTTCTCCTGTGCAAGGAATGTTTCCTAATTTATCCTGTACCCAAATTTCCAAGTCAGATGCCTGAAGCCAGGCAATCCGACGTGCACCAATAGCAATAGCAGAGGTTCTGCTTATGCACTCAAAACAGTCAAAGGCTGCACGATTAACAGACTTGGAAACATCCTGAGCATGTTTGACAAGAGTAAGATAGTCTTGTCTTTTGTCATCAGGAAGAAGGGGGCTCATAAGCTCCAAGTCCCCTGTGACCTCTTTAAGGAACATTCCCATATACAAGATATAGGAACTGATCCTAGCTGAGAGCATGGAAGCTTGGAAGCATCAACACCCAAAGGCATCGAGAGTCCTACATTCATGACCTGGAGGATTGGATGCATGTCTCGTTGCACTTTTCATCCTTCTCATGGTTGATTCCACCACCATTGAATGGTGTGGTAATTGAGTTTTTTGAAAGCCAGGACAAGGTGGAACTCGATACATGGTATTGAGTCTTCGAGAATGAGGAGATGTGGTTAAAGGTGTTTCCCACATCCTTAGCATAAGATCATGCAAGATCTCATGAATAGGCAGAGTAGCTGCCTCTTTGGGAGCCTTAGGGTATTGGAGGATTTCCAACTCCTTTGCCCTAAGCTCTTTTTCAGGAGCTACTGTGATGGAAAGACCTCGGGCCAGATCACGGATAAAGTCCTGAAAGGACATATCCTCTGGCGGAGACATTCTGCGCTGAGGAGAAGAGGAATCCTCGGGGATAAGTACTCTAGTATCGGCAGAGTCTTCGGAGTCTTCAGACTCATCCGAGGATTCAAAATATCTCCGATCCCGGTGATCATGCAAAGCACGGTACCGGTATCGATCAAAGTCGGTATCGGGTTGTTCCGGTACCAATCTGTCGATGCCGGAGAGAGACACATGACTCGGTATGGGTGGCATACCCGCCGATGTCAATACAGTCGGTACCGGTACCAGTGTCGGTATCGGTTGAGGTGTCTAAAGTGGTTTCAACGGTACCGAAGCCGTGAGAAGAGCCGCTAGACTGCGTTCGATAGCAAGGAATCTCTGGTCTATCGACGCTGCTGATGCTTGGGTGTCGGTACCGGTAGAAGCGGTCGGAACCCCAGAGCATGGCGCCAGTAGTTCTGCCGAGGTTGAGGCCTCAAGAACATCCTGGAGCCCCGTTAATGCTTTGGAAGCCGAAGCCTCCCGCCAGGGCAGTTTTGCTGGTGAAAATTCCTCAAGGGCAACGCCAGGGGCATCTCGATACTTAGAAGGAGATCTACCCTTCAAGGACTGGCTAGATATATGTTTAGTTACCTGAGATCCATGGGAGGAAGATGAAGCCCTGGAGGACGTCGATGCAACAGACGCTGCGTCTGAGGGAAAAAGGGTGCTAAGTTTAGCAGCTCGGTTCTGCCGGACCCTTTTTGACATCATTCCACAGGAGAGGCACTCTGAAATAGAGTGGTCAGGACCTAAACATTTGAGATACCAATCATGGATGTCGGTGACGGAAACGGTACCGCCACATTTAGAAAATTCTTAAAACCTGAAGTAGGTTTTTCCATTTTTAAGGAAAAATTGGGCCTAGTGCCCAAGATGGCACCTAGCACCAAGGAAATAAAGTTCCTGAAGTAAACCACTTCAGAAACTATAGTTTGTTTGTTTGTTTGTTTTTTTGGAAGAAGAAAGAAAGAACCGGCGGTACCGGTATAGCGTCAAGGGAAGGCAGACGCGACCACAAAAACAAAGATTAAAGACAAAATGTTCTGCGGTGACAGGGTATGCGACCTGTAGGCTCCGCGGAAAACGAAGAACTGGAGAGGGGAAAGAACTGGAAAGGCGGGAAGGCAGCACGCAGGCGCTGTGGGATGCTCCCAAAAGCTTTCCTATTGGACGCTGGGGAGCGTTCCCGCGCAGGCTCCGTCGGTACCGACGATACCCATATGTGAAGACTACATTCCTGCTTGTTCCTGGAGATTGAAGGTTCCTTTCTGCATTAGAGGCATGAGGCCTAGGGAAGAATACAGGAAGGTAAACCGCTTGGTTTAAATGAAAAGGCAAAACCACCTTTGGCATAAAGTGGGGATGAGTCCTAAGAACTACCTTATCATGGTGAAATCTTGTATAGGGAGGATCCGCCACTAAGGCCTGTAACTCACTGATGCATCTTGCAGAAGTGAGAGCAACTAGGAAGATGACCTTCCATGAAAGAAATTTTAAAGTTGTAGTGGCTAAGGGCTCAAAGGGCTGTTTCATGAGCTGCCCGAGAACAAGATTTAGATCCCATGCCACCGACGGTGACTTAATGGGAGGTTTTGTTAAGAGTATACCTCTCATAAATCTCGCTACAAGTGGATGAGAGGAAATAGGTTGTCCATCCAGAGGTTTGCGAAAAGCAGCAATGGCACTAAGATGGACCCTTACTGAATTGGTTTTAAGACCAGAATCTGCTAAATGGAGGAGATACTCCAGAAGCGATTCCACAGGCACTGTATGGAGGTTAAGTCCCCTTTGAGAACATCGTACAGAGAATCTCTTCCACTTAAAAGCGTAGGATATCCCTTACCTGTTGAGACAGGTTGATATTCGGAAATCCTAGGCTTTCAGTACCCAGGCCCTGAGGGGAAGGGACTGGGGATTCGAGTGCAACAGCGCCCCGTTCTCCTGGGAAAGAAGATCTGGAGCACAACCCAACTCCAGAGGTGTGGCTTGAGAGAGACGCAGAAGCAGAGGATACCATGTCTGCCATGGCCAACGTGGAGCTATGAGTATCATATGACCTCCGTCTCTCTGAAGCTTGAACAAAGTTTTGGGAATGGGAATGGGTGGGAAGGCATAGAGGAAGTCCCGACCCCAGTGGGGGAGGAAAGCATCCCTTGCCTGACAGTTTTGAGCCGGAATTCTGGAACAGTCAGGGAAGTTTGGCATTCTGTGGACTTGCAAAGAGGTCTATATCTGGCGTTCCACAGATTCGAAACACTCGAGCAAGCTGGTCTGAGTGTAGAGACCATTCGTGTGGCAGCAGTATTTGACTGAGTTTTTTCTGCCCAAAGATTTTGAATGCCCAGAAGATATACCACTAGAAGGTGGATTTGAAGCTCTCTGGCGAGGGCCCACAGTCGCAAAGCTTCATTGTACAGCGACAGAGAGTCTGTTCCACCCTGTTTGTTCACATAGAACATGGCTACTTGATTGTCGGTCTGGACCAGAACTGTCTTGTAGCTGAGATGGGTCTGAAAAACTCGGACAGCATGGAAAATGGCTCTGAGTTCTAGGAGGTTTATGTGAAGACAAGCCTCCTGTGGGGTCCATAGACCCTGAGTTGACAGATTGTGCAAGTGAGCCCCCCAACCCAACTTGGACGCATCTGTTTTTAGGGTGGTTTGGCATAGGGGCTGCTGGAAAGGAGAACCCACGAGAAGGTTTTCCAGTGACTGCCACAATTGCAGGGACAAAATGAGACGTGTGGCGTTTCTCTTTTTTTTTATTATTTATAGATTTTAATCAGTATAACAAAACCAACTAATGATACAGGTCAATCAGAGAAAAGTAAAATAAAACAAATACACCACATAATTAAGTATTAACATCTGATAAAGTCCACATTACTGGAACCCGGAAGTGAAACTATTCAAGAAAGGAAAAACAAACTTAGGCAAACAAGGTATAAAAGCCCACATAATGGGAGGCAAAATCATCAGCTATTCATCCCTATCATCCTTAACCAAGCCCTGCCTATCAGAAATAAATTTTTCCAAATGAGAAACATCAGTAAAGATATAAGAGGTACCATCATCATTTATAACACATTTACAGGGAAATCGGAGAAAGAAGGTAGCACCCAAATTCAGGACTTGAGGCTTTAAAGCCAAGAAAAGCCTCCGCCTAAGTTGGGTGCTACGCGAAACATCTGGAAAAACATTTATATTATGCCCACAAAATTTGGATGACTTGTACTTAAAAAAGGCTTTAAGAATTCGTTGTTTAGAATCCAAAGATTTCAAAGTCACCAACAACGTGGACCTCGCCTTTATTAATTCTGTGGAGTCTTCTAAAAAAGCAGTCCAATTTGATATAGAGGGTTCAACCACATCCAGTTCACCTTCAACAGGATCTACTTTCTTGGAGCTAGAGGGAATGTAATACATTTGGGATACTTCAACAGAATCACTCATAAACAAAACTTCTTTCAGGTATTTGTCAAAAAGAATCTTAGGAGCTAAAAGAGACGTATAAGGAAAATTCAAAAACCGTAAATTATATGAACAAAAAGAATTTTCTAAGACTTCCACCTTATTATGCAAAATCAAGGAGTCTTTTATTCCTACAACGTTAGCAGCATGCAACAGAAGGACCTGAGATTCCAATTTAATGAACGATGTATCAACAAGAGAAACCTTTTCATCAAGCTGCTTTAAAGAGGCAACCGTTTCCTTAGAAAAATCACATAGGGAACTTAAAATTGAAGACATTTTATCATCAACAGTTTTTAAAGCCCCCAAAACATCCTTTAAAATAATCTCTGCGTCAGGCGGCAGGACTGGGAGTCCAGAAATACCTCCAGCCCCTGCCAACTGAACTGGTTTAGGGAGAATAACCTCCACAATACTACCCCTTACCTGAACAGAAGACTCCACAGGAGAAACAGGTAGCAATACAGAAACAGGACAGGGAGGAGGGGATCTCCCTCCCGAACTAAGGGAGACCCCCCTCAGGAGAAGACTGTGCTACCGGTAATGGTACAAGTTGTTTGTCAAGAGGGCCAACGGGTCTTATTTTATCCACCGACCCACCCGACATTTTACCCCCTGTTTTAGCCTTCTTTTTCCCCATTAAAACTAAGCCTAAGAACTAAATACAAGAACTCTAAGCCGCTGTCGCCGCTGTGACGCCGAAGGGGCGCCAAGGGGGCGTGTCTCGCCCCTTTAGACATGCCCCTTTGGAGCACGCTCTGCGGACGTGGCAACAAGGTTCAATTTATAGGGGAAAAGAGGGAAAAGGACCTTGCTGGTTACAAGCTGTCCCCACGCTGCCTGCCCGATGTTAGGGGGAAGGTACGGCGTTTTTCACCAGCAGGTTTACAGTGGCAGCAGTCTCAGGGCCGTTCAAGCAGACCCCCTGCACCTCCAACACAGTCACACCAGGTCCGAGGAAGTAAACTGTGGAGCGCGCTTTATAGCCAAACAGGGTCCTCGCTGATTACAAGCTGTCCCCACGCTGCCTGCCCGATGTTAGGGGGAAGGTAAGGCGTTTTTCACCAGCAGGTTCACAGTGGCAGCAGTCTCAGGGCCGTTCAAGCAGACCCCCTGCACCTCCAACACAGTCACACCAGGTCCCAGACGTGTGGAGTTTCTGATTTTGTTCGTTAGCCGACCCGAGATCTGTGTCCACTGAGAGGATAGGGTCCACTGGGCTGCTCGCATATGAAGGCAAGCATAGGGAACCACATGGACCGTGGATGCCATATGCCCCAGAAGCTGAAGCATCTCCCGAGCAGTCAGGAAGGCTTTCATAGCTGGTTGGGAGGCCAGCTATACTATACGAAGACAACGTGGCTGTGGCAGAAAAGCCCTTGACTGCCTTGTGTCTAGACGAGCCCCTATGAATTCTAGAGACTGAGAAGGGGTAAGATGAGATTTTGGGAGGTTTATTTATTTTATTTATTTAACTTTCTTATATACCGCGCTTTTCTGCATCAGTGCGGTTTACATCAAACACAACTGTCCAGGGCAGGAGGTCTGCACTGGATTTACAATATAATGTGGGGACTTGTAACAGGGTACAAAAACAGGGTAACTATATACATATATATACAGGTATATTACAGCATATGTTCAATAATAACTCGGTTGTGTCCTATTGGCTCATCTGTGTAATGGTTGATGTTAGGGTGAAGGTTTATGACCAGTCCCAAGTATCGAAGGATTCGCATGGTGTGAGAAAGCGCGAAGCTAGCTTCTGGAGCTGTTGATGCTCGAATGAGCCAGTCGTCTAAGTAGGGGAAGACGAATATTCCTAGAGTTCTCAGGAATGCTGCTATTACTGCCATCCATTTTGTGAAGACTCTTGGGGCAGAAGCCAGAACGAAGGGAAGAACCCTGTTTTGGAAGTGTCTTCCCTGGAAAAGGAATCAAAAGAATTTCCCGTGATCTGCGTGGATGAGAATATGCGTATATGCATCCTTTAGATCTAGAGAACATAGCCAGTCCTGACTCTGAAGCTATAGCAGGAGTGTTCCGAGGGAGATCATCTTGAATTTTTCCCAGAACAAATACTTGTTTAATTCTCTGAGGTCCAAAATAGGCCTGTGTCCCCCCGTTTTCTTTGGGATGAGAAAGTAGGGGGAGTAGAACCCCGTACCCTGTTGGGATATGGGTACCTCTTCTGTTGCTCCCTGAGAAAGAAGTGATGCAACCTCCTGACCCAAGAGATTGGTGGCAGGGACCTGAGAATTGAACTGTCTTATGATTGTAGGAGGGGGCATGCTGTGAAAATGAAATCTGTACCCCTCTCTTACAATGGACAGGGTCCAGTTTTCTGATGTTATTTGTTGCCATCTTTTGGCAAAATGGCATAATCTGCCTGGGATGGTAAGGGGTTCTGGACCTTTCAGGGGCAGAAAGATTAAGTTCTCTAGGAAGGAGTCAAAGCCCTTGAGGAGGCTGAGTCTGCTGAGCCGGTTGAGCTCTAGGAACCTGTGGCTTACTCTGCTTTCTGGTCTGTTACTGCCCCTTTTGGGGAACATGAACTGGACAGTGGCCCTGATGGGTGTAAGATGGGTAAAACATCTTTTTCTTGTAGAAAAAGGGTTTCTTGACTGACTTTTTCTTTGCTGGGTTGGCTGTAGACTTTGATAGTCTGTTCAAGTTAGTATTCTCAGATTCAATCTGATTAGCCTCGTCTTGCCAATCCTTGCCAAAGAGATTTTCTCCTGTGCAATGAATATTTCCCAATTTATCTTGCACCCATTGTTCTAAGTCTGATGCCTGAAGCCAGGCAATACGACATACACAGATGGAAACAGCAGAGGTTCTGCTAATGTATTCAAAGCAATCAAAGGTTGCACGGTTTACAAACTTAGAGACATCCTGGGCATGTTTGACCAGAGTAAGGTATTCCCCCCATTTTTCCTCAGGGAGAAGAGGGCTCATGAGCTCGGAAATCCTCCTCATGGAGCAGATTGCCACCAAGAACACCATCTTTATCGTAATATCCTTTAACGTACACGAATCTAAAGGTTCAAAAGGCAGCTCCGTCAGTACAGAAAACACTAAATCTGTAATGGAGCAGACACCCAGGAAGGTGTAGATAACATGAGGAGGGATCTAGCTAAGCTTGAAGCATGGTCTAGAATTTGGCAGCTGGGATTTAATGTTAAAAAATGCAAGGTCATGCATTTGGGCTGAGCAATCCAAGGGAGCAATATAGTATAGGGGGTGAAGTACTTTTGTCCACTAAAGAAGAGCGGGACCTAGGCGTGGTTATGTCTGATGATCTTAAAGTAGCTAAACAGGTAGAAAAGGCGACAGCAAAAGCTAGAAGGATGCTTGGGTGCATACAGAGAGGAATTGCTAGCAGAAAAAA
This sequence comes from Ichthyophis bannanicus, assembly GCA_033557465.1. Classification (NCBI taxonomy): domain Eukaryota; kingdom Metazoa; phylum Chordata; class Amphibia; order Gymnophiona; family Ichthyophiidae; genus Ichthyophis; species Ichthyophis bannanicus. The sequence continues at coordinate 642,544,139 of CM066032.1, forward strand.
GGAGGTGATAGTGCTTCTGTATAGGTCTTTGGTACGACCTCATTTGGAGTATTGTGTGCAATTCTGGAGACCACACCTTCAAAAGGATATAAACAGGATGGAGTCAGTACAGAGGATGGCTACTAAAATGGTTAGTGGTCTTCATTATAAAGCATATGAGGACAGACAAGGATCTTAATATGTACACCTTAGAGGAAAGACGGGTTAGAGGTGATATGACTGAGATGTTTAAATACCTCCATGGTATAAATACACAGGGGGAGAGCCTCTTTTGATTGAAAGCAAGTTCTGCTACGAGGGGACATGGGATGAGGGTGAAAGGGGATAGATTCAGGAGTGATTTGCGGAAATATTTAATTATGGAAAGAGTGATGGATCTGTGGAATAGTCTCCAAGTGGAGGTGGTAGAGATGAGGACAGTATCTGAATTCAAAAAAGCATGGGACAAACACAGAGGATCTCTAAAGGAAAAAGGTGGACTGTTGTAGTTGATATGGAAGGACAGACTAGATGGGCCATGTGGTCTTTTTCTGTTGTCATTTTTCTATGTTTCTATGTAAATTGAGATCCCAAGGAGGCACCACCACTCTTACGGGCGAACGCTCCTGCTTCATCGATCTGAAAAACCTAACCACATCAGGGTGAGCCACTAGCAAAACTCCCTGGACTCTCCCCCGGTAGCAAGAGATGGCTGCCATCTGAACCCCGAGGGTGCTGCATGCTAGACCCTTTTTGAAATCTGCCTGCAAGAAAGCCAACACTTCCAGCACTAATGCAGACAGTGGCTTCTTGCACAGCAGTCCTCAAACACTCTCCACACTCTCACATAAGCCAGCGACATTGAGCGCTGCCTGGCTTTCAGCAGCATCGAGATCACCAGAGTCGAATAACCCTGTCGCCGCAACCACACCCATGCAATAGCCAAGCCGTGAGAATCGATCCACCTGTGGCATCAAGATAGGTCCCTGAGCCAGCAGGTCTGGACGCGACAGCAGCCACCACAGACGATCCATCTACAAGCGCACCAAATTGGCATACCACGGGCAGTGAGACCAATCGGGGGCTATTATCACCACCAGTCCCTGATGCGCCTCTATCCTCTGTATCACTCGTCCTATAAGAGCCCATGATGGAAATACATAAAGTAGTCCGCCTGACGGCCACCCCTGGACTAGGGCATATAACCCCTCCGACATTCGTTCTCGTCTTCTGCTGAAAACCCATAGAGCTTTTGCTGATTCGTATGTTGCCATGATTTCCATAATCGGTTGACCCCACCATATGACCCAGGCGAGCAAAAACCGCGTCGTTGAGCGTCCATTCCCCCGGGTTGATATGTACCCAGCTGAGGTAATCAGCTGCCACATTGTCCTTCCCTGCCGCATGTGCCACCGAGAGAGACTGTAGATGCTCCTCTGCCCAGGCTAACAATGGAGCTACCTCTTCCTCCAAGTTAATATTGCTTGTGCCCCCCTGACAATTGATATATGCTACTGTTGTTGCGTTGTCCGAGAATACACGCACTGACTCGCCAAGAAGATGAGCGCGGAACTGTTGTAATGCTAAGAACACCGCCTTCAACTCAAGAAGGTTGACTGACCAAGTGGCCTCCAGTACCGACCAACGCCCCTGCAAGATATGTCCCTCACAATGAGCCCCCCAGTCGGCTAGAATGGCATCTGCTGTCACTGTAATCCAATTGGGCATCTCCAGAAGCATTGTCCAGAAGGTTGTCACTGATTAGCCACCACCTGAGCGAGCTTCGGTGCCAACCATCTACGCAATAGACTGCGCTGCAACAGACACATGTACACCCGAGACCATGGAATTAGTTTGATGGTCACCGCCATACATCCAACACCTGCAGGTAGTGCCATGCCATCGGCATATTCATGTCCAAAACTTTCAAATCTGTCCTTGCAATGTCTGCACATGGTTCTCTAGCAAGGATACCTGTCCTGCCGCTGTCTGAAAGTGGCAGCCATTCCCGCGCTACTCAGCAGACAGCCACTCAGCACACTGAGTTGCATCCCGTCGCTAAACCCTTTCTGAGCACTCACCCGGTGTAGCTCTTTGCTCTCCACAATCCCCGCACGACGCTCAGCTGCTGGTAGAGCTTTGGCGGCATCGGGAGTGTTCAAAAGATAAGGCCTGCTGCCGGCTGACCCAGAATCACCGGACCTGGCCGCTAAGCAAAAAGGAGTGCAGCAGTGATTCCCTCTGCCCCTCCGCAGTTTACCTATCCTCCCAGTTCCTGATCTAGGCCTCTTGTCTTTTTTTTTTTTTAGCAACTTCACTGCTGTCACAGACCAGTGCTTAGCTTAGCTGACCATTGGAGCCCAAAAGTTTTAATTTTAATATCTTTTTCCATTCCTTATTAGTTCCTTTAGTGAGTCCGACCTATGGAATCACCTCACCCTAGATCAGGGGTCTGCAACCTTTAAGACATAAAGAGCCACTTGGACCCGTTTCCGAAGGGAAAAAAAAAACTGGGAGCCGCAAAACCATTGCGACATTTAAAACAAATCTAACACTGCATATATTGTTTCTTACCTTAATGCTATATACGACCCCCTACTTTTCCTGTTAAAATATAGGTGTTTGGCCTATACTCGCCGTATAAGACTACCCCTCTTCCTTCGCACACCAAAAAAAATACGCCAGAAAATATCACAACAACAAGTAACAATATTTGATTTCAAAATTATGATGATTTTGTAGTCAAATCACTAATATGAAATAAAATTATTTTTTCTACCTTTGTTGTCTGACCAATTTATTCTTTGATCATGCTGGTCCCGATCTGAGGCTTCTGCTTTCCTGTCTTCTCTTAGCTCTCTTTCTGTGGTCTATGGTCCATCTGACATTTCTTATCTCTTCTTTCGTTTTCTTCACTTCTTTCCATCAGCCTATTTCCAGTCCCAGTAACCCTCCCCAATATCAGCCCCTTTCCAGTCCTCACTCCCAGTACCTTCCAATGTCAACTTGCATTCCCATGATTGCCACTGGTGTCCATTTCCTTCCAATCCCCCTCCTTCCCCACTGACCAGTCCCTTCTAGTACAAATACCATGGCAGCCTTAGCCCCCAGTTATCTTCCAGGGCCAGCAGCTCTATCCTCCCCTCCCCACAAGCAGCCCATGCCCATTCAAAGCCCCCAATCAGCTCGCTTCCAGTGCTAATCCCCCCTCAACCCCATTACCAGTGCTAGCCTCCCCTAATCAGCCCAATACCAGTCCTACCCCCCATCAGCTCATTACCAGTCCCAGCCTCCCCTAATCAGCTCATTTCCAGTGCTAGTCCCCTCAACCCCATTACCAGTGCTCCATCCCTCCATGTCAGCCCCCTCCATGTCAGCCCCCCTCCCTCCATCCATATCAGCTCCCTCCCTCCATGTCAGCCCCCTCCAGCCCTCCATGTCAGCCCCCCTCCCTCCATCCATATCAGCTCCCTCCCTCCATGTCAGCCCCCTCCATCCCTCCATGTCAGCCCCCCTCCCTCCATCCATATCAGCTCCCTCCCTCCATGTCAGCCCCCCTCCCTCCATCCATATCAGCTCCCTCCCTCCATGTCAGCCCCCTCCATCCCTCCATGTCAGCCCCCCTCCCTCCATCCATATCAGCTCCCTCCCTCCATGTCAGCCCCCTCCCTCCATCCATCCATGTCAGCCCCCCTCCCTCCATCCATATCAGCTCCCTCCCTCCATGTCAGCCCCCTCCATCCCTCCATGTCAGCCCCCCTCCCTCCATCCATATCAGCTCCCTCCCTCCATGTCAGTCCCCCTCCCTCCATCCATCCATGTCAGCCCCCCTCCCTCCATGTCAGCCCCCCTCCCTCCCTCCATATCTGCTCCCTCCCTCCATGTCAGCTCCCCTCCCTTCTTCTGCAGCCGCGGCTCCCTGCCTCTTAGGGAACCGCGGCTGTGCTTTTAAAATCATCTCGGAGCCCTTCCTGTCTTGACGGGCTCCGTGCAGCATTGTCCCGCCTCTAAAGGATTATATTTATAGTTCTCCAATCCAAACACTTCTAAGTGAGAAACAAAATCATTCAATTAACATAAACAGACATTTTACAAACCATAAAACAAACTTCATAGTAACATAGTAATTGACAGCAGATAAAGACCAGCATGGTCCATCTAGCCTGCGCAGTAAGGTGGCTAGAGTTGTACCTGCCACTCTGTGCAGGTTCCCCCTCCTGTTATTTACAATGACAAAGTCCCAAATCTTTGCAGTTTCCTAGAAGAGAAGGAGGGATACAATTTCGCCTTGTTTGCTGAGATAAAACATAGCCACTTGATTGTCTGTTTGAAGTAAACCTGATGTTTGCTGAAGTACATGCAGAAAGACTCAAAGGTCATAGTAAACTGCTCAGAGCTCCAACTGGTTGAAATATAGCTTTGTGGACTTCAACCATGTTTCTTGTGTATGGCGAACACTCATATGAACACTCCACGTTTGATGCATCTGTGGTTATGACATATCGATCGGCAGTGTAACAAAACAAAGGAAATATCGGTTGCAAGATTGGCCTTGGATATCCACCACTCATTAAAGCACAATTCGAAGTTGAACTGAGATTCTAAGAATAGTGACCCAACATGATGAAATTTTGCTACATCTGGATGGTGGGGGAGAGGTTTTCCTGCTGCAGCTAGATCTGACAGCTTCATTTGATTGAAAGATCACGATTTATTGATCATTAGGATGAAAGAACTCAGGATAATTAGAAAACCTTTCAACTGGTTCAGATTTTATTTTTCCTCATTATCATTTGTAGTCAGGGGTGGCTCTATAATGAGGTTGAGTGAGGCGGCCGCCTCAGGCGACAAACTTTAGGAGGTGGCAAAAATGCCCCCAAAACAGCCGCCTCACTCCGCCTTCAAAGTTAAAAAAAAAACAAAACAAGTGGACAAGCTGCTGCCGCTGCTTCTCGGCAGTGGCAGATTAAACCCCTCTGCACCGCTGCTCCGAGATGCCCCGCGCTTGCCTGACCAGGCTGAAGCCTGGAGCCCTGGCTCACCTCTGCAGAGCCTCGAGAAAGAACAGCGTTTCCCTTCTTTCCCGTGGCTCTGTTAAAGTTAAGCCCAGCAGTGCACTGAGGGTAAACAAGGGCATTTCCTGTCTCGCACGAGACAGGAAATACTCCTGATATTCTGAAACTGGTCAGACAGGTGCCGGGCTCTTCTAGGGGGGAGCTAGAACTGGAAATGGGCTGATTGGGGGGGGGGGGACTTGAACTGAGCTGATCATTGCAGGTTGGGGCTGGTGAACTGATGGGGGGGCTAGCACTGGAAATGGGATGATCGGGGGGGTTAGTACTGGAAATAGACCGATAGGGGCTAGACTGGAATGGGCTGATGGGAGGATAGGACTGGAAATGGGCTGATGGGGGGGAGGAGAGAACTGCTGGCCCTGGAAGAAGATTGGGGGATAGGGCTACAAATGGGCTGATGTGGGGGGATGGGAGAATGGGACTGGAAGGAGCAGATGCTGAGAGGGGCTGCCAGGGGAAGGAGGGGGCAGAAAAGGAGCTGATATGGGGGAGCGGGGGAGGTGGGGCCAGGAAGGGAGCTGACACAGGGGAAGGATGATTCTGGAAGGGAGTTGATATAGGGGGGGAAGGAGGGGGCTGGAAGGGAGCTGATAACTGAGGGTGGTACTGGAGGGGGACTGGAAAGGTAATGATATTAGGGAAGGGAGTAGGGGGATGGAAGGGAGCTGACACCTAGCAATGGTACTGGAGGGGGACTGGAGGGGAGCTGACACCTGGGGATGGTACTGATAGGTGGCTGGGTAAGAGGGAGGAGGCTGGACGGGAGGGGCACTGGGGCTGGAAGGGAGCTGACACATGGGGATGGCACTGAAATGGGGATGAACAGAAGATAGGGTGACTGGAACAGGGAGCCAACGGCGGGGGGGGGGGGCGGGGTGACACTGGGAGTGGAAGTCAGCTGATACCTGCAATGGTATTTGGACTAGAAGGGGCTGGACAGTGGGGAAGGATGGGGACTGGAAGGGAATGGACACCAGTGGCAGTCCTGGGAATGCAAGGGGCTTAACATTGGAAGGTACTGGGAGAAGAGGACTGGAAAGGGGGCTGATACTGGGAAGGGTTACTGGTAATGGAAATAGGCTGATGGAAGGAAGTGAAGAAAACAAAAGAAGAGATAAGAAATGGTAGATGGACTATAGACCAAAGAAAGAGAGATAAGAGAAGACAGGAAAGCAGAAGCTCTGGGTCGGGACCAGCATGATCAGAGAATAAAATGCTCAGACAACAAAGGTAGAAAAATAATTTTATTTTCATTTTAGTGATTGGACTTTGTGCTGTCTTTATATTTTACACAGTATGGGGAACTGCATCTCTTATTTATCTGAAGTTGCACTGCATGCAGAGTCTGGCTTCTTGGGGTTTCAATTTAATTTTTGTCTACATATTTTTATTTTAGGTTGTAGTCACTTATTTTGTACTTGGTGAGGGTCTGTGCTCTGAGTGTGTGACTGAGGCCAGGTGTTCTGTTAACATGGAGTTTGTACTGTAGTAATTTGACTTGTTCAGCTTTTCAAATAGATGCATGAATGTTCTAGGGCCCGCTGTAGTATTTATAGTGCTGCTTTTTTCTGGGTAGGCCCCTTGTATGAGGTTTGGAAGTTTATGCTGGTATGGTAGGGTAGATTTGGCCTTGTAGACCTTAGGTAACTTTTGTAGGGTTTTATATTAGTTCGGCAACCGCACTAAACTTAAACTGCGTGGAAGAAAGGCCTGGCAATCTATTTCTGTATCTTGCCACGAAAATCCAATGAATAGTCACAACAAAACAAACTGCACTATAGTGCTGGGAGATGAGACCCCCAGGTCGGAAGGAACTCAACTGGCTACTGGGGAGGAGCTGAAGACTTTTCAGAGTAAAGCCAGCATTTACAATGTGCTTGCATCAAAGTCCTTGGGATGTCTGACTGCTGATGTAGCTGTGCATGAAATGACAGTCAGAAGCTGCAAAGATGTTGGGACATGGAACGTACAAAGCATGAACGAAGGGAAGTTGAAGGTGGTCAAGAATGAAATGGAACGTGTACAACTTGATCTGTTGGGTGTCAGCGAACTGAAATGGACTGGCATCGGGCACTTTGCATCAGATGATCACATGGTCTACTATGCTGGAAATGAAAGAAAAGAAGAAATGGTGTTGCATTTATAATTAAGAAGAAACTTGCAAGAACTGTAATGAAATACAATGCAGTCATGAACGCTTAATTTCTATTCATACTGTGATAAGGAAGCTTATCATAGCTCAGGAAGGAGCTATAGAAAAGGTGAAGTGACTCTGAACAAGCAACCTGTCAGTTCTGGTAGAATTAAGAAAACAGAATTTTCCCATAAAAGACTACCAGTCCCAGAATGCACCAGGTTTCCAACAGCCATTAGAGGAGCTGAAGTGGGGAAACGTGTGTTCAATCAGGAGGGCTATGAGGTAATCCCTAAGCACTCATCTCAAAGGGCAGGGCCTGATTCAGCACAGCTGCGCTGTGTTAGGGAGGAGCACTCATCTAAGCAGAATAAGAGTAGAGTTTATTCTACAGATGACCATCTTCATGATCACCTTGGATATCCAGAGAATTGTCCTCAGTATCCTGAGAATCAGCTTGAGTTTGATCATCAGTTTCATCTGAAGGATTATCAGAAGCAGAAGCCAAACCGGACGGACAGAGAGGGAAAGAGACCCTCTGGAAGAAAGAGGAGAAAAGCCTTTGAGAGGTCTAGAAGAGTCCAAAGCAGTACGTATACTGGGAGGTATTCCAAGGGCCAGCATACACCATTGGACTGGGGAAAGCCAGAGGAATGGTGCTGCAGAGCTAGGAATCACCAGAGGCTACCTGTGAGGGAGACGGCTGCACGTGGAAGGGACCCTAAGACCCGTGCCAGAAGGTATGTGAAGAGAGATCCAGTGTCCAGGGATCTGGATTGGAAGGCTGGACATAAGAACTGGACTACATACTGGCCAGGCTATATAGAGAGGAACTCTAGCAGCAATGGAAGCTCAGGTATGAACACTGATCTATGCCCTAGCTATAACCTTGAAAGACAGCAGGGAAACAAGTATTCTCCTGAAAGTGCTCCATTGAGAGATTCATCTGTGCCAATCCATGATATTGAACCTATGCTTGTTGAAGATGGGGGAATGATTGCAGATGAAGAATGTGTTTATATGGATTGCTCTCTATCTAAACTCCTTTGGTAACTTTCTGTTGTCCCTGGATTGGAGGGACAAAATAAGGTGATCTGTGTTTGCTATTTTGTCTGACAGGCACCCTGATGCCTGGGTCCATTGAGTGGATAAAGTCCACTGGGCTGCTCTCATATGGAGGCGAGCATAAGGAACCTACTTGCACTGAAGATGCCATGTTGCCTAGTAGTTGTAACATTTCTCGGGCAGTGAGGTGAGGCGAGGCTTTAGCACTGCTTGAGAAACTAACTGCACCATGCGAAAGCAACAGGTCTGAGGAAGATAGGCCCTTGCTTTTCTGGTATCCAACAAAGCTCCTATGAACTCTAGAGACTGAGTGGGAGTTAGACTGGATTTTGGGATGTTTATGACTAGACCCAAATACTGAAGGATACGCATTGTGCAAGATAGAGAAGTCCTGGCCTCTGACTCTGATGGGGCTTGAATGAGCCAGTCGTCTAATTAGTGGAAAACGAATATCCCTAGAGTGCGGAGAAATGCTGCTACCACAGCCATGCATTTCGTGAACACTCTTGGTGCTGAGGCCAGGCCAAAAGGAAGCACCCTGTATTGGTAGTGCTTTCCTTGAAAAAAGAACCAAAGGAACTTTCTGTGAGTTGGATGGATGAGAACATGAGTGTACGCATCCTTGAGATCTAGAGAACAAAGCCAATCCTGACTCTGAAGGTATGGCAGCAGAGTTCCCAGAGAAATCATTTTGAATTTCTCTTTGAACATGAATTTGTTCAATTCTCTGAGGTCCAAAATAGGTCTGTATCCCCCTGTTTTCTTTGGGATAAGGAAATAGGGGGAGTAAAACCCTGTACCCTGTTAAGGAATGGGTACTTCTTCTATTGCCCCTTGGGCAAGAAGTATAGTGACCTCTTGATCTAACAGGTTGATGAGAGAGGTCTGAGAATTGAACTGTCTTACCATTGTGGGAGGGGGCATGCACAGAAAGTGAAGCTTGTACCCCTCATTTATAATGGAGAGTGTCCAATGTTCTGCTGTTATCTGCTCCCATCTGGGGGCAAAGTGACATAACCATCCTGGAATGGTGGAAGGCTCTGGTCCATTGAGGGCCAGGAAGGCTAAGTTCTCTAGATGAAAGTCAAAGGCCTTATAAGAACATAAGATATGCCATACTGGGTCAGACCAAGGTCCATCAAGCCCAGTATCCTGTTTCCAACAGTGGCCAATCTAGGTCATACGTACCTAGCAGTTTCCCCAAAAGGCACAGGTTCCACAATGCTTGTACTGGGTCAAGCATTGATATCCCAGGTCCCTTCTTAATAATGGTTTATGGACCTTTCCTCCAGGAACTCGTCCAAACCTTTTTTAAACCCAGCTACACTAACAGCCTTTACTACATCCTCCAGTAACAAATTCCAGAGTTTGATTACACGTTGAGTGAAAAAATATTTTCTTTTATTAGTCTTAAATAGTTTACCCTGTAGCTTCATTGCATGTCCCCTAGTCTTTCTATATTCTGATAACTTAAACAATCGATCTACGTTTACCCATTCCACTCCGTTCATTAATTTATAGACTTCTATCATATCTCCCCTGAGCCGTCTCTTTTCTAGGTTAAAGAGCCCTAACCTTTTTAGCCTTTCTTCATAGGGGTATCCTTCCATCCCCTTTACCATTTTGGTGGCTCTTCTCTCAACCTTTTCTAATAACGCTATATCCTTTTTAAGATACGGCGACCAGAATTGCACACAATATTCAAGCTTCGGTCTCGCCATGGAACGATACAGAGGCATTATAATATCCTTTGTTTTATTTTCCATTCCTTTCCTTATGGTACCTAGCATTCTATTTGCTCTCTTGGCTGCCGCTGCACACTGGGCTGAGGGTTTTAACATGTTATCCACAATGGCGCCTAAATCTTTTTCCTGGGTAGTGGTTCCTAAAGTGGAACCTTGCATCGTGTAACCATAGTTTGGGTTGTTCTTCCCTAGGTGCATAACTACTTGGAGGATGTAGTAAAGGCTGTTAGTGTAGCTGGGTTTAAAAACGGTTTGGACAAGTTCCTGGAGGAAAGGTCCATAAACCATTATTAAGAAGTGACCAAAGATATCAATGCTTGACCCAGTACAAGCATTGTGGAACTTGTGTCTCTTGGGGAAACTGCTAGGTACATATGAGATGCGACAAGAATTTGAATATTCATTTTTCTATGGTGAGTGATAAAGAGCAGCATTCTAGTTGCACTCTGCATCCACTGCATGGTTTCTCATGCTCTCCATCTTTCTCCAAATATCTACATCAACTAGATTCCAAGCGCTTGATTGTCTTAAGACCACATGTTACCTGAGTTACATATTAAAAGCATACAGAGCAAAAAGAAAGGAGTTGGATTTGGGCAGATCTCAAATGTACATTTGTTTCCCTGAGAATTAAGTAACTTGCTCCATGAGCTGGTTTGTCGCTAGAAGCACTGGTATTTGATTCTGGAAAAAAATTCATCTCATTACTGCTGTCTCAATTTTAATTTATACGCCAGCTATATGCAGATCGAGAAAGCTTTACATATTACCTCAGTGGGTTTCAAAACACAATGGGGGGGGGGACAGGAGACTCAGAACCAGCAGTGGAAGAAAGGATCCCGCAGACTTGAAGAAATTACATCAGTCCCAACAAGCTGAAAGAATGAGCTGCTTGCAGCAGAAACAGCAGAGTAAGGAACGAAGAGACAAAGAGGGAGAGAGAAATAGAAAAGGGAAACTGGGAGGGAAAGGAGAAGCTAGAACAGAAAAGGAAAAAGGGTGAAGAATGGATTACAAAGAAGAGAGATGCTAGGAGAGAAAGACATAAGACTGTCTATCAAAAGCTGGCAAACATATCCTCTGTAATCCCCATAATTGTCAATCATGAGAGAAAACTCCAGCTATGGACTAACTAAAGGGCCTACAATGGAGTTGGGGGGCAGCTCAGATCCAGGACATTCCACTCTGAGAGGAAAACAAAGGACAGCTACTGTTCTGTGTGAACGCAGAATTCTCTGTTCAGCAATTAATGGAAGGGAGTGATATCACCAGCACAAACCCAAATAAGGCAAACTCCATCCCCAGCTTGCAAAACAAAGATGAGAGATGCAGACTGCAGTGCCAGACCTAGATCTACCACACACACACAAAATGTGAGGATGGCGGTGCCAGTCCCAGGACTATTCCATGCAGAGAGGCACCAAAGAAGTCTCAGCCATTGCCTGCACATACAAAGACTCCATGGTAGTAGCAGGCCTATGCCATATACAAAGATGCCATAAAAATGCCAGGCTTATCTTACATACATATAGGTTGACAATGAGAATGCAACACCAATTTGGATTTGAGATTTCATGACTTGCCTTTTCAAATACAAAGCTCAAGGCAAATTACAAGCAAGCATACAAGCCCCTACCCAAGTGGGCTTAAAATCTAAGTTGCACCTGAGGTAGTGGAGGATCAAGCAACTTGCCCAAATCACAAAGGGGCCAATGCAGAAACAATAGCTCACCATTTGCGCATAGATAAACGGAATGAAGGAGAGGCCTAATGGTTAGGGCACTGGTTTGGGAACCAAGAGACCAAGATTCAATTCCCATTAGCACTCTTTGTGGCCTTGGGCAAGTCACTTAACCCTCCATTGCCTCAGAAAATTCTAAGGGGCTTGTTTACAAAGCCACGGTAGCGGCTTCCGCTCGATATGAATTCAATGGGGCCGCGGCTCCGATATCGGGCGGAAGCCGCTACCGCGGCTTTGTAAACAAGCCCCTAAGTTATCAATATCCCTGTTCAATGTATACTACCAAGTTTAAGTTACAATTTAAACTGCTTTGACTGAAATGATAAAGTGATATAAAAGACCTGTTATATAAATAAATATCTGCACTCAACTATCTCAGTAGAGCAATCCAGAGAAGGGATCAGCATGAGCGCTATCTGCACAGAAAGCATCATGTTGTTCTATTAAGTATTTTGCCCAGAGAAATGTACAGAAGACCTGAAGGTTGAGCGCAGAGTTCAACAGCACCATTGTTCTAATGCCTTGTCGGAGGTGACACATCTAGAAGACATTAATTTCTTCAGCATGAGGCTTGTGCATATAGGAGAAAGCTTGGTGTGTAGGAGAAAGCACAGTTACTTACCTGTAACAGGTGATCTCTGGGAACAGCAGGAATAAGTCTTCAATCCACCCGCTCCTCAGCTTTCTTTTTCATAGGTCCTGTTCTGTGGAATTCCCTTCCCACTACTCTCCGCTTCTAATCATTCCACCTTCAAAGCCGAGTTAAAGACCAACCTCTTTTCCCTGGCCTTTAACCTTCCCGCCCTCTCTCCCTAACCTTCTCCTTGTCTCTCCTCTTCTAGCTTATCTTTTTCCCTCCTATCAATATGTTGTAATTTCCTTTCAACTTTCTGGCCCTGTGCCTTACTGTGTGATATTTTTATATATTGTAAACCGCTCTATTATTGAAGGGCGGTCAAGCAAATCTAATAAACATAAACATAAACATATGGGTACGTCGGTACCGACGGAGTCTGCGCGGGAACGCTTCCCAGCGTCCAATCAAAGAGCTTTTGGAAGCATCCCACCACACCTGCGTGCTGCCTTCCCGCCTTTCCCAACTGCCTCTCCTCAGTTAAGTTTTAAAGCTGAGACAAAGAGAGAGAGAGAGAGGAAAGGAAAGATAGATAGAGATACAACTCCTGGGGAGGTGGGTGGGTTGTGAAGACTTATTCCTGCTGTTCCCAGAGATCACCTGTTACAGGTAAGTAACTGTGCTATCTCCAGGAACAAGCAGGAATGAGTCTTCACATATGGGGACTCCCAAGCTGAGATGCCTGGAGTCCCAGCATGTAATAGGTTGGAACATGCTATCCCCCACAACACCAGGCATCCTGAGGATGGAGGGTAGGAGTTGAAGAAAGAAAGGTGCTGTGGAACAGCTAACCTAGCATAGGACTGCAGACAAGGAGTCCATGTGTGGATGATAATTATCATCAATGATATTGAAAGAAATATTGCAATATGGACCTCCCCTAACAGGATTACACAGCAGTAAGGAGGTTCATGGTATCTACTGGGGAACCCAGTAGAGGAACCTCAAGGGGGACCTCACTGTGAAGTGGAGGTAATAAACCTGTAGGAAAAAACAGTGGAGGTCAGATTCCTGAAAGGTAAGAGGGGACCCCGGTAATAACTGGGGTAGTACTAAAAACGGTGGGCCTTCAGTGGAAGGCTTTATGATTTATTTATTTTATTTATTTAGCTGTATTTATATCCCGCTTTTCACCGTGTCAAAGCGGTCAATTGGGGGATACATTTAACACGAGGGGATATGAGACACATATGCTAATACTTACAGGGAACATGGGCAATGGAGGGTTAAGTGGCTTGCCCAAGACCACAAGGAGTGCCTATAGGACTAGAAATCCCAGTCCCTCCGGCCTGAGATTGCTGTCCCCAGGTGGGACTTGAACCCCCGGCCCTCCGGCCTGTAGTACCTTGTCCTAACCACTAGACCACTCCTCCCTCCCCCATGATAAATGCCGAACTCTTTTGGCGACAGAGTGGTTCACCCTTGGGAGCAAAAAGAGAAGGCCGACCAAATTGGACAAACAGGCACAGTCCTTGTGGGAGGAAAAGGTATGGAAACCCCTTGTATCCTAAAAGAAAGGACAAACGCCTGAGGCGTTAGAGCCTGTGATTAGCTGAAGATCCGCAATGTCTCTCCTAACTGGAGTCAGCTAGGAGAGATATTGGAACATGGAAAGCTTCAGAGGTACCTAAACCTTAAGGTTATGGTGGAAATTGTTAACTACCACCGAAGTGGTTGTGAGTGTAGAACCCCAAACATGCTGGATAGCATAGGTATGGGTAAAGCCCATCTGTCAGAATCATATAGCTATATGAACCTCGACAGTCAGGTAGATAAATGCAGAATACATATCTACCAATAGTAAAATATCTCGACAGATACATATACATATATATATAACATATAGATAGATAGATAGATAGATAGATAGATAGATAGATAGATAGATAGATAAGAATATATCTATAGTGAGATATGAAGGGCATAAAATACACACAAATGATAGACATAGAAATCTGTAAGATGTATGCTATAGATATGAAAATATAGGCCTCTATATGGGTGTCTGCAATGAAGCAGACAGAGATATATATGCCTACAAAAACGGTATTCACATAGGAAATGTGGAGAGGAAAGATTCATATAATAACAAGAAGGTGTAACCTACTTGAGAAGATATATAGAGAACCTATTCCCACTGGTTATGAGCTACAGGGATGCTAGCTAGTGGAATAACCAGGATGGTTACGAGAAAAGCAGAGGATGATATCAGTCTGCAGCCAGCAAGTCCCGAGTATTCTAGAACTCTAGCATGGTAAGTGAACAGAAGACGCATAAAAATGAGATAACATACTGACCTTCTTAAGGGCAAAAAGGGTATCATGCGTTCTTACCATGAGGACGAGCTGGAAGGAGAAAAGCATATTCCCGATTGGAAATACTATGGACCAAAGCATAGCATTGAAAGACTGGTAAGGGGGACTGTTGCTTCTGGAGGGAGATCTGCAACTGTGAGTATTTACTTCTGGTAATTTTCTAAAAGGAATTCTTTGTATTAAAGCTAATTAATCTGTGATCCACTATTTTTGTTAAATCAGTCAGGGCCTAGTAGCAGCAGTTTAAGTTTACATTTAAAACACAGAGGAGAACTCTCTGGTTACATTTCATACCCAGCAGAGAGCTTGTACTTTAAATTTAATAGTCACTCAGGGCCTAGTAACAGCAAAGTACTTTTAGTTTAAATTTAAAACACAGAAGAGAGCTTTCTGGTTACATTTGGAACCCAGCAGAGAGCTTGTAGTTTACATTTAATAGTCACTCAGGGCCTAGCATCAGCAAAGTTCTTTTAGCTTAAATTTACAACACAGAAAAGAGCTTTCTGGTTAAATTTAGAACACAGCAGAGAGCTTGTACTTTAAATTTCATAAGAAGTTAGAGCCTAGCAGCAGCTAAGAGCTATAATTTAAATCAAATCAGAATATAGCTTACCTCAGCAGCACAAGACAGGGTACTGTGTAGCAGCCCTCTTTTAATAAGTGTTAATTCCCTCCCACCCTCCCCACACCCACCCACCCCTGGGATAATCGTAGCTTTATAGGTACTTACACATCTTAAAAGACAGGAGGTGCTCTCAGGTGAAGCTCATTACCCAAATCAGTCATACACTAAGGACCTGAGATTAGTTAAGTTTCAGGTGAACAAGGTATATTACACGTATTAGGTTCAGTTTTATTAGTATAAATATCCATAGCAACCCTTAGTAAGTAAAGAACTTAGATCTAAACACAAACTTAAAACTAAGATGCAGACAGCAGTCCAGCAGCGGGATGGGGGCTTTCCAGTCTTTGCATTGAGTGTCACATGTATGATTTTTTCCCAGTTGGTGAGAGGTCTTACGTGTGCACTAGGTGCAAGGAGCTCTTTGCTCTCAGGGAACGAGTACGTTCTCTAGAGGCTAAAGTAGCAGACTTGGAAAGCATAAGACAGACAGAGAGGTACATAGATGAGACCTACAGGGATATAGTCCTGAAGTCCCACCTCCAGTCTGGCAGCATCCCTGTTGCCATGGAGGAGAGAGGTCACGTGACAGGAGAGCATCACCCTGGTGTGGCAGGAAGTGATCCTGTAACTAGGACCTGTCCTCCAGGTGATGTAAAACCCTCTCGCACCGAGGAAGTTTCTCCAGGGCCATGTGCCCATGAGGGAAGGGTTAGGACAGACGTTATAGTTGGTGATTCGATCATTAGGCATGTAGATAGCTGGGTGGCTGGTGGACATGAGGATCGCCTGGTAACATGCCTGCTTGGTGCGAAGGTAGCGGACCTCACGCGCCTCCTAGATAAGGTCTTAGATAGTGCTGGGGAGGATTCTGCTGTCTTGGTACATGTTGGTACCAATGACATAGGAAAATGTGGTAGGGAGGTTCTGGAGGCTAAATTTAGGCTTTTAGGTAGGAAGTTGAAATCCAGAACTTCCAGGGTAGCATTCACAGAAATGCTTCCTGTTCCACGCGCAGGACCCAAAAGGCAGACAGAGCTCTGGAGTCTCAATGCGTGGATGAGACAATGGTGCAGAGATGAGGGGTTTGGATTTGTTAGGAACTGGGGAACATTCTGGGGAAAGGAGGGGCTTCACCTTAACCGGGATGGAACCAGGCTGCTGGCATTAACCTTTAAAAAGGAGATAGAGCAGCTTTTAAACTAGATATTAGGGGAAAGTCGACAGTCGCCCAAGAGCAGATGGTTCGGAAGAATGTATCTTTGAAGGATACTACCAAAAGCAGAGAGGTTCCACAAAAGAGTAAAGTAGCCCAAATGCCCTCAAGTATGGAGCAGACAGAGCTTAAAGATCCCAAATTACTCATGTCTAACAGACAAATTAATATGGATAAAATACATTCTCTAAAATGCTTGTATGCAAATGCTAGAAGTCTAAAAAATAAGATGGGAGAGTTAGAATATATAGCACTAAATGAAAGGTTAGATATGATTGGAATATCAGAGACATGGTGGAAGGACGACAACCAGTGGGACACTGTGATACCTGGGTACAAACTATATCGTAATGATAGAGCTGATCAAATTGGTGGAGGGGTTGCTCTCTATGTTAGAGAGGGCATTGAGTCAGAAAGGATTAAAGTTTTGCAGGAAACAAAATCTGCTGTAGAATCTATATGGATTGAAATTCCATGTAAAAGGGGGAAGGCAATGGCAGTGGGGGTGTACTATCGAGCGCCTGGCCAGAATGACCAAATGGATGATGAAATGCTCAAAGAAATCAAGGAAGCTAACAAAAGTTACAGCACAGTAATAATAATGGGTGATTTCAACTACCCCGGTATCGACTGGGTCAGTGTCACATCAGGACATGCTAGGGAGATAAAGTTCCTAGATGAAATAAATGACTGCTTCTTGGAGCAGCTGGTTCATGAACCGACCAGAGGGGAAGCCATATTAGACCTAATCCTTAGTGGAACACCAGATCTAGTGCAAGAGATAAGGTTGTTGGGGCCCCTTGGCAATAGTGATCATAGCATGATCGCCTTTGATTTAATTAGTGGAGGAGGGATAGTAAGGAAATCCACAGTACTACCTTTTAACTTTCGAAAGGGAGACTATGATAAAATGAGGAAAACAGTCAAGAAAAAACTAAAAGGAGCAGTTGCAAAGGTTAAAGACGTACATCAGGCTTGGCTGTTGTTGAAAAATACTATCTTGGAAGCCCAGACCAGCTGTATTCCACGCTTTAAGAAAAGTGGAAAGAAGTCCAAAAAACTGCCAGCATGGTTTAAAGTTGAGGTCAGAGAGGCTGTTGTTGCCAAAAAAGCATCTTTCAGGAAATGGAAAAAAGAGCCAAACGACGAAACCTGGAAACAGCACAAGCACTGGCAAGTCAAATGCAAGGCATTGATAAGGCAGGCAAAGGGAGAATTTGAGAAGAAGCTTGCTGCAGAAGCAAAAACGCGAAGTAAAGACCTTTTCAAGTACATTCGTAGCAAAAAACCTGTGAGAGAGTCAGTTGGTCCATTAGATGATAAAGGGGATAAAGGAGCACTAAGAGGCGACAAGGCGATAGCGGAGAACGAATTCTTTGCTTCAGTCTTTACTGAGGAAGATGTAGGGATGTTACCCATGACTGAAGTGGTATTTAAAGGTGCAGAAGAATTGAAGGAAATATCGATACATCGAGAAGATGTATTACAACTATTAGATAAGCTGAAGAGTAGCAAATCACCTGGGCCGGATGGTATACATCCAAGGGTATTGAAAGAACTGAAATATGAGATTGCAGACCTGATATTAGTAATCTGTGAACTATCATTAAAATCATCTCTAATACCTGAAGATTGGAGGATCACCAATGTAACACCAATTTTTAAAAAGGGTTCCAGGGGTGATCCGGGAAACTACAGACCGGTGAGCCTGACGTCAATACCGGGAAAAATGATAGAAACCATCATAAAGAATAAAATTACTCAGCATGTAGATAGTCATGAACTAATGAGAGACAGCCAACATGGCTTTAGACAAGGAAGATCTTGTCTTACTAATCTGTTATGTTTTTTTGAAGGAGTGAATAATCAGGTGGACAAAGGTGAGTCGGTTGATATTGTGTATCTGGACTTTCAGAAAGCCTTTGACAAGGTCCCTCATGAGAGACTTTTGGCAAAACTAAAGAGTCATGGGATAGGAGGCAGTGTACTATTGTGGATCAGGAACTGGTTAAATAATAGAAAGCAGAGGGTAGGGCTAAATGGCCAATTTTCCCAATGGAGAAAGGTGAATAGTGGTGTACCCCAGGGATCTGTGCTGGGTCCGCTGCTTTTTGACATATTCATAAATGACCTGGAAAGTGGAATAACGAGTGAGGTTATCAAATTTGCAGATGACACAAAACTATTTAAAGTTGTTAAAACCCAAGAGGATTGTGGAAAATTGCAAGAGGATCTTGATAAATTGGAAGACTGGGCATCAAAATGGCAGATGAAATTTAATGTGGACAAGTGCAAGGTTATGCACCTAGGGAAGAACACCCAAACTATGGTTACACGATGCAAGGTTCCACATTAGGAACCACCACCCAGGAAAAAGATTTAGGCGTCATTGTGGATACCATGTTAAAACCCTCGGCCCAGTGTGCAGCGGCGGCCAAGAGAGCAAATAGAATGCTAGGTATGATAAGGAAAGGAATGGAAAATAAAACAAAGGATATTATAATGCCTCTATATCGTTCCATGGTGAGACCGCACCTTGAATATTGTGTGCAATTCTGGTCGCCGTATCTTAATAAGGATATAGAGTTATTAGAAAAGGTTCAGAGAAGAGCCAACAAAATGGTAAAGGGGATGGAAGGATACTCCTATGAAGAAAGGCTAAAAAGGTTAGGGCTCTTTAACCAGGAAAAGAGACGGCTGAGGGGAGATATGATAGAAGTCTACAAATTAATGAGCGGAGTGGAACGGGTAAACGTAGATCGATTGTTTACCTTATCAGAATATGGAAAGACTAGGGGACATGCAATGAAGCTACAGGGTAAACTATTTAAGACTAATAAAAGAAAATATTTTTTCACTCAACGTGTAATCAAACTCTGGAATTTGTTACCCGAGGATGTAGTAAAGGCTGTTAGTGTAGCTGGGTTTAAAAAAGGTTTGGACAAGTTCCTGGAGGAAAGGTCCATAAGCCATTATTAAGAAGGGACCCAGGATATCAATACTTGAACCAATACAAGCATTGTGGAACCTGTGTCCCTTGGGGAAACTGCTAGGTACATATGACCTAGATTGGCCACTGTTGGAAACAGAATACTGGGCTTGATGGACCTTGGTCTGACCCAGTATGGCATATCTTATGTTCTTATGTTCTTATAAAGCAGGGAATTGGCAACTCCTTAAGCTTTCACGTAAGAGAAGGCCTATGTCCTTTATATTAAAAAGGAGAACCTTTCTAGTCATGGGAGACATGACTGAAAAAGCCTTTTCCAACCATCTAGGATAGCTGTTGGAGAAAAAAACCCCATGCTCTCTAGCAAGGGCCCATAGTGGAGCGCTTCTCTGTAGAATTGCAGAGAGCATGATGCAGGAGAATGAGGAGATAGAACTGGCTGCTGAAGAGCCAGTACTTATGTCAACTATGCTGCCAAACCCAGGGGAATGGAGATGGCAGAAAGAGAAGACAATCCAACAAGCTTGTAGTGAAAAAATTTCCAAGACAGATGACAGCACTGACTTGGAGCCACTAAGACCAGACAGAATGTTAGTGGAGGACAAATCTGGTTGCTGGTGGACAAGAACCAGTGGTCCAAACATTAAGGCTCCTGCATTGGCAGCTGCTTGCCAGACAGCAGAAAGAATGTTACTGTTTAAAAACAGAAAGAACAGACAGAACAAGAGTAGAAAACTCTGGACATATCTGATGAACTGCTTCAAAGCAAGATTGAAAAAGAGGAGTCAACTCAGAGAAGAGAACTCCGCACTAGAAAAGTAACAAAACTAGAGAGGCTGAAGAAAAAGCCCTCCAGTGAAGCAATACCGCTCTTACAGAGGAAAAACCTGGTAAGAGGGTAAAGAGAATGGAGCTGAAGAAGACTTACAAAGTAGTAAGTCTATAGAAAGGAAAAAGGACATGCTGGCACAGGAAACTATTGTTTGATAGTGGTTAGACCTCTTTCCCTAGCAGGAAGAAGAGGAGAACCCTGTGACCTAGAAGCATGAACATCCTGACAGCTCATAGAACATAGAAAGAATGGATGTCTTTTGGGAAGAGATCCATGTTTAGGATTTAGAATGACAGCAGTGGACTGCCTCTATTGAGAAGAAGCAACTGCAGATTCTAACCCCAAGGGTCACAAGCATCTGATGGAGATTGATCAGAAACCCTGTGGTTGCTGGGTTTGCTGAGCCTGGTGAGAGGTTGAATTCTGCAGACCAGGACGATGCTTCCCCTGTTTGGGAACATCTGTATGATGGGCAGATGATGCATAAAACCTTCTTCTCCTACGGGATGAAAGTTTGGCAGGACATTTCCTACCTACTGGGACAGAAGAAGGTGCAGTACAGCCCCTAGGAACAGGTAAGTCAGTGGACAACTGAGTAACCTGACGTAAAGACTCCTTGTTGAAAAGATTGTCTCCAGTGCAAGGAGTATGTCCCAGTCTTTGCTGTGCCCATTTGTCCAAGTCTGAAGCTTGGAGCCAGGCTCTACGTCGTGCCCCTATAGTTATAGCAGAAGTCCTGCTAACAGACTCAAAAGAGTCTAGGGAAGCACGAGTAAGAAACCAAGAGATATTCTGAAGATGCTTGAGCAGTGAAGAATAGCCTGCACTCTTGGACTCTGGAAGGGAAGGAGTCAAAAGATGTAATTGCTTTGTGACCTCCTCAAGAGATAGACTCATATAAAAAATATATGAGAGAATTCTTGCAGAAAGCATAGATGTCTGGAAGGTTTGACGTCCAAAGGCATCTAGTGTCTTAGACTCACGACCTGGCGGATAAGAGTGCTTTTTCTTACTCTTTACCCGCCTCATTGCTGATTCCACTACTATGGAATGGTGAGGAAGTTGAGTCTTTTGAAACCCTGGAGAGGGGGGCACCTGATATAAGAGATCAGTTGCTCTGGAAGGTGGGGGTACCCTTAAAGGTGTTTCCCACATTCCTAGAAGGAGATCCTGCAAGGAATGATGCAAAGGAAGCATTATGTTCTCCTCTGCTTTGGTAGAAACAGAGCCTTGTGTAGGATCATGTCCTGGATAGGAATGGCAAGAGATCTTGCTATATCCAGGAGGAAACTCTGAAAAGAGGGATCCCCAACAGGAATCTCCCTTGGACAGGTTAGATCTGAAGAACTAGCCTGAGAACAGACAGAGCTATCCAAATATATAGGAATAGAAGATCCTGCAGAGTGCAGTGTGGAATGCTTAAGGGATGGTCGCCGGTACTGGCTGTCAGGAGCAGCGACCGTCATTACCATATTGTCCATGCCAGGTATCGACTCCAAGCTTGGTATAGAAGGGAGCGATCCTGTTGAAAAAAGCATGGCAGGAGTTGGCCACGATGCTACTGTGGATACCGGTACCGATGCCAATACCGGTACCGATGTCGGAGTCGAGCCCGACAGAGACATCGGAGCAGTCATCGGTGACAGTTCAATCGGTACCAAGGTAACCGAAAACCTCCGGCCACTATCCTCGGTACCGAGCCACCGGTATCGATCGGTGTCGGTACCAAAGCGTATTGGTACCCAGTCTTCCAGACTAGAAATCGATTCCAAACTCGGCATCGAGGGCAGAGAGCCTGATAAGCAAAGCATGGAAGGCACCGACCGTAAGGGTAATGAGGACATCGGTACCGACTTCGGTATCGTGTCTGATACCGGTGGATGAAAGTCAACCCGTGGCAACTCAATCGGCCTCGGGGGAACCGAGAGTTGCGGATCCGAATCATCGGAACCGAGCCTTCGGTACCGCCGAGAGCCGGTACCAAGGCGAGTCGGTACCCAGTCCTCCAGACTGGAGATCGATTCGAGACGCGGCATCGAAGGAAGCGAGGCTATCGATGCACGTCTGGAGGGTACCGACGTCGGTGGTAGTATCGGTGCTGGTACCGATAATGGAAAAGTCAGTCTGGAGAGTATCCACCGGTCCCGAAGGTACCGAGGACGCCAGATGACCATCCCTGGTGAGGAGTGTTTCATCCAACACCAGTGCCGATGCCGGGGTATGGGTACCGCTCGAAGCGGATGCCACCACCGGACACGGCTCAGGTATGTTCTGTGAGGGGTGAACCCCAGGAACAACCTGCAACCCCTTATAGGCTTTGGAGACCGAAGACTCCTGCCGGGGTTTTGAAGCCAGTGGGCCCTCGAGGGCAAGGCCGGAGCCGTCTACATGCTGTGCATGAGACCTACCACTCGAGGGCTGGCTAGTCTTAACAGACTGTTTGTGGGTTACCTGATCCTGTGTAGAAGAAGAAGGGGACGGTGCCCCGAAGTTGGAGGGAAACCGTGTATCGAGGGAACCTCGATGTTGAAGAACTCTTCTCACCAAACTGTTGTCAGGACCCAAGCAGGTTAGACACCGACTTCGAGGGTCTAAAAATAAAATTGTACCGCCACAGTTTGAACATTTCTTGGAGAAAGTGGCTGGCGGTTCCATGAAGGAAAAAGAAGAGGCCTAAAAGGCCTAAGAAACCGTGGGACACTATGAAGAAAAAATATCCCTTGAAAAAGGAAGATTTTACAAGAAAAGAAAAGAAAACACCGGCAGTACCGGTGGCATTGGGAAAGACAGCCGCGACCACAAGAAAACTAAAGAAATAAAACAAGAATTTTCTGCGGTGACAGGAGGACGTCCTGCCGGCTCCGCGGAAAACGAAAACTGAGGAGAGGCAGTTGGGAAAGGCGGGAAGGCAGCATGCAGGCGTGGTGGGATGCTTCCAAAAGCTCTTTGATTGGACGCTGGGAAGCGTTCCCGCGCAGACTCCGTTGGTACCGACGTACCCATATGTGAAGACTCATTCCTGCTTGATCCTGGAGATAACAGAAATGCCATCTTTTGCTTCTTATCCATTAGTGGTTTTGCTCCTTGCACGAGCTAGAGCTCGACACAAAAGAAATAGGGAAAATGACAGAACCAAGCAACAGAGGTCTGGGAAATGGAGAAGAAGAAAGGAGGCTCAGCCCTTTGTCATGAGGCACTGCAGATTGGTAAAATGGCACCTATTTCGAAAAAAAGCAGCACTTAATGGACTATCAGAGAGGCATGTTGTGCGCAACTACCAATTATGCACAAGCATAATTTTGTCCTTGTATGAGGAAATTAAAGCTGATATAAATCTAGTCATATCAGGGCTGACAAAGTTACTCATTACGGTAGATTTTTTGGCAATGGATCTTTCCAAAATGTTGTTGAAGTAGCCTGTACTTTTGTTAGCAGATGGAATCTATGCATATGCGTACGACACCACCGATAGCATATCTGTTTTCTGCGCTTGCATCTACAGCATCTACCCCTTCCCCCACTGTTCATTTTACTCCACACATGCCTCAATTGCATAGGTTTTCTTTGCTGCATATTGGTGCACATTTGCACTTCTCAAGTGCTAGAAAACAGCGCGCACAGCTAATAGCATATGGTTTTAACACTGGCTTTCCGCATCGGCCCCAAAGTGTTAGAGAAGCAGGATTTGACCCCTTTTCTCTGCTGCTCTATCAGGTCACTTCCTTCCTCCTCCACATACATGTGCACACATTTTTTTTTTTTTTTTTTAGTGCCATCAAGTCAGTGTTGACTCATAGCGACCCAGCTACCTCTGGGTTTTCTTGGCAATGTATCACCGGAAGTAGATTGCCAGCCTTTTCTTCCGAGGCAATGGAGGGTAAAGTGACTTGCCCAAAGTCACAAGGAGTGCCAGTGGGAATCGAACCCTTGATCTTCTGGGTACTAGGCAGTTGCTCTAACCACTAGGCTACTCCTCCACTCCATAGATGTCATGAAAACACCAGGTCTAGTACTGTCTAACACATACAGATATACATCTGATTTGCTTTCATCTGCTTGTCTTAGTTTCATGGAGTATCCTCTTGTTTTTGTTGTTTGAAAGGTAACTGTTGCACCCCACTCATGATTTTATAAACTATCACATACTCTGTCATTCCTCTTTTCTCCAGACTGAAGAGCCTAATCTGTTCAGCCTTTCTTCATATACTGTTCATATACTATAGGAGGTGCTCTATCCCCTTTCACGCTTTGGTTACCCTTATCTGAACCTTTTCTATTTCCGTTATATATGTTTGAGATAGAACAATCAGAACTGCAAGCAATATTGAAGATACTGTTGCACAATGGACCTATACAGATGCATAATATTTTCAGTTCTGTTCTCCATCTCTTTTCAGACAATCCCTAACATTCTATTTGATTTTACATTCTTTTTTTTTGGGGGGGGGGGGATTCCAAGCAGCCACAGCATACCTGGCTGAAAATGTTAATGCATGATCCACAGTGACTCCAAGAACTTTATCTTGGGTGGTGACTCCTAATTTAGAACCATAAATTCCACCCAAGCAGCCACCACAATGCGGGGAGGGGAACTCAAACATACAGGGGGCCCACACAGCAGCAGCAGAATGGCAAACTTACTTTAACATGTTTGCCACGGGGAACTTATAAGAATGGAGCAGCACAGCAAAGATGATAAAGTAAGTTTGCCACATAGCTGCTGCTGCCGCTCCATGGGAGGACCCGCCACACCACCGTCATTGACAATGGGGGCCCCTCATTGTAACTTATACCACTGCTCAGCACCCAGCATTTTGTACATGTGATTGGGATTATTTTCCATTGGCGCATAATTTTGCACACACTCACACGAGGCACTACAATGGTGCCAAATACAGAAAGCATAGCTACTCACCTGTAAAGCACAGTTACTTACCTGTAACAGGTGATCTCTGGGAACAGCAGGAATTAGTCATCACATATGGGTACGTCGGTACCGACGGAGCCTGCGCGGGAAAGCTCCCCAGCTTTTCAAATGAAAAGCTTTTGGGGCCTCCCACTGCACATGCGCGCTGCCTTCCCGCCTTCCTGACCAGCTCTCCTCAGTTCGAGTTTAAAGCTGAGACAATAGAGAGAGAGGACAGGAAGATAGAGGAATAGAGAGACAACTCCTAGGGGAGGTGGGTGGGTTGTGATGACTAATTCCTGCTGTTCCCAGAGATCACCTGTTACAGGTAAGTAACTGTGCTATCTCTAGGAACAAGCAGGAATAAGTCATCACATATGGGGACTCCCTAGCTGAGATGCCTGGGAGATCCCCCTCCAAGGGTAACCATCTTCGGATGGATCTCAGGCATCCATTCTGGGAAGGTGGGCAGGAGTTGTTTAAGTATGGAACAGGTGTTTGATGACAGCCTGACCAAACAAGGCATCCCGGCGGGAGTCCTTGTCCAAGCAGTAATGGGCTGTGAAGGTATGCACCGAGGCCCAAGTGGCTGCTCGACAGATCTGGTCTATGGAAACAGAGTGGAGATGAGCCATAGAAGTGGCCATGGCTCTCACATTGTGAGCCGTGACATGGCCTTCCAGAGAAATGTTCTTACTCTGGTAAGCAAAGGAAATACACTGAGCAATCCAGTTGGAAAGTGTGCGTTTGGTGACTGGAAGTCCCAAATGAGAAGGATCAAAAGCCACGAAAAGCTGAGAAGACTTTCGATGTGGCTGAGTTCTATTGAGGTAAAAGGCGAGAGCTCTTTTACAGTCAAGAGTATGAAGGTTCCTCTCTGCACTGGATGCATGAGGAGCCGGAAAAAAGACAGGTAGATATACCTCTTGATTAAGATGAAAAGGCGAGACCACTTTAGGGATAAAGTGGGGATTCGTCCTAAGGACCACCTTATCATGATGAAATCTGGTATAAGGTGGATTCGCCACCAAAGCTTGCAGTTCACTGATGCGGCGAGCCGAAGTGACTGCAATAAGGAAAAGGACATTCCAAGAAAGAAATTTCAGGGAGGTAGATACCAATGGTTCAAAGGGTGGCTTCATAAGTTGACCCAGAACTAAATTCAAGTCCCATGCTACCGGAGGAGGCCGGATGGGAGGCTTAGTGAGGGTTAGGCCTCTCATGAATCTTGCAATAAGAGGATGAGAGGAAACAGATTGTCCATTTATAGGTTTCAAGGATGCTGTAATAGCACTTAAATGGACTCGTACTGAATTCGTCTTGAGGCCTGCATTGGAAAGATGCAGGAGATAGTCTAGTAGAGAATTCAAAGGAAGTGCCAGAGGGTCAAGACCCTGTTGAGCACACCAAATGGAAAAACGTTTCCATTTAAAAGCATAAGAACGCCTGGTAGAGGGTTTCCTAGAGGCATAAATGATATCTTTCACTGGTTGAGAAAGATTAAACTCTTGAAGGCTTAAGCCTTCAGTAACCAAGCTCGGAGATGTAGGGACTTGGGGTTTGGATGCCACAAAGTCCCCTGCTCCTGAGACAGAAGGTCTGGTGCAGCTCCCAGGTCCAGGGAGGAGCCCTGGGAGAGCTGTAGAAGGAGAGGGAACCACACTTGGCGTGGCCAGCGTGGAGCAATGAGGATCATGGATCCGTGATCCCTCTGAATTTTGAACAGAGTCTTGGGAATCAAAGGAATGGGTGGAAAAGCCTACAGGAATTCCTGACCCCAATGCAGGAGAAAGGCATCGTTGGCCTGAGCTCCCTGACACGGAGTCCTGGAACAGAAAGCGTAGTTACTCACCTGTAACAGGTGTTCTCCAGGAGCAGCAGGAATCAGTCCTCACTTATGGGTGACGTCGGCGCCGACGGAGCCCCCGCGGAGCAATTTTCCCCAGCTTTCAAAGAAAGCCTTTGGGAATTGCAGCGCGCATGCGCGGTCGTCTTCCCGCCTGAGGGTGCCATCTTAGCCAGTCAGATGACATAGCTAAAAAAGACAGCACAAAAATTCGCAAAAAGAACATAAGCAGACGATTGCAACTCCAAGGGGAGGAGGGAGGGTAGTGAGGACTGATTCCTGCTGCTCCTGGAGAACACCTGTTACAGGTGAGTAACTACGCTTTCTCCAGGACCAAGCAGGAAGTCAGTCCTCACTTATGGGACTCCCAAGCTCAAGGCTACCGGAGACCCTAAGCACAAAAATGAGCTCCCTCTAGCTCAGCAGCACAGAAGGATAGAATCTTCGCTGAATTATCACCCACCGGTAGCCCACATCCGGGATGGAGGGTAGGAGTTGCTCAGACCTCAAAGAGATTACGGAGGACTGCCTGTCCGAAAGCACTGTCCCTACGGGACTCCCTCTCGAGACAGTAATGGACCGCAAAAGTCTGGCTCGAAGACCAAGTAGCGGCCCGGCAGATGTCTGCCAGCGGAACAGAGCGGAGGTAAGCCACTGACGTGGCCTTTGCCCGAACGCAATGAGCCGTGACCCGACTTTCTAAGGAGAGTCCGGCTGCCCCATAAGCCCAAGAGATACAGTCCGCAACCCAGATGGACAGAGTACGCTTGGAGACCGGGAGCCCCAATCTATTGGGGTCAAAAGACACAAAAAGCTGAGCAGCTTTACGGTGCTCCCGCGTACGGTCAAGGTAGAAGTTCAGAGCCCTTCTACAGTCCAGGGTATGGAGGACCGTCTCAGCTCGGCTGGTCTGGGAAAGAAGGTTGGAAGTACCACCTCCTGATTGATGTGAAAAGGGGAGACCACTTTAGGCAGAAATTTCGGATGAGTCCGTAGGACCACCCTATTCTTGTAGAACCTAGTGTAAGGGGGATCAGACACGAGGGCCTGCAATTCACTTACGCGTCTAGCGGAAGTGAGGGCTATCAAGAATAGTGTTTTCCAAGACAGAAAACGGAGAGAACAGGTAGCCATAGGTTCAAAAGGCGGACAGGTGATCCGCTGCAAAACCACATTCAGGTCCCAGTCAGGCGCTGGCGGGCGCAGAGGTGGTTTAAGTAGAAGGAGACCTCGGAGAAAGAAACCTCGCTACGAGAGGGTCATTGGAGAGAGGTCTGCCGTCCACCGGCACATGATGTGCTGAAAGAGCACTGAGGTGAACTTTGACGGAGTTGGACTTAAGTCCCAGATTAGAGAGGTGCAGCAAGTACTGCAAGATCACCGACACCGGGCAGGAGAAGGGATCCTGAGACTGTTGGGTACACCAGACTGCAAAGCGACGCCATTTAAGGGCGTAGCATTTGCGGGTAGAAGGCCGTCGCGAAGCCAAGACGACCTCCTCCACCTCCGCCGGCAGGAGAAGGGGAGCAAGGACTACCCTCTCAGCAGCCAGGCCATGAGGTTGAGAGACCTGAGGTTGGGGTGCAGGAGGGACCCCTGATCCTGAGTGAGGAGATCCGGTTGTACCCCCAGAGGGATTGGATCCTCCACCGCCAGTTGCAGCAGGAGCGGAAACCACGGCTGCCTGGGCCAGCGAGGGGCCACCAGGATCATGAAGGCTTTGTCTCGGAGAACCTTGAAAAGAGTCCGAGAGACTAGCGGGATGGGAGGGAAAGCGTACAGAAGGCTCCCCGACCACGAGATCAGAAAGGCGTCCGCCGCAACCCGAAGGGGGTGTGGCTGACGAGAGCAGAAGCGAGGAAGCTGCCGGTTGTGAGGACTGGCAAAGAGATCCACTGTGGGGAGACCCCACTTGAGGAAGAGCTTCTGAACTACCAAGGGATCCAGACGCCACTCGTGCGGCTGGAGGACCCTGCTGAGTTTGTCTGCAAGGCAATTTTCTTGGCCCGGGAGATAAACTGCCTTGAGGAGAATGCCGTGACTGACGGCCCAAGAGCAGAGCTTCTGTGCCTCCCGGCAGAGGAGGAAGGAGCCCGTGCCCCCCTGCTTGTTCACGTAGAACATGGCAACTTGATTGTCCGTCTGGACAAGGACGGACTGTTGGGAAGTCAGGTGGGAGAAGGCCTTGAGAGCTAGGCGGATCGCCCTGAGCTCCAGGAAGTTGATCTGCTGAGCCGACTCCCACGTGGT
Organism: Ichthyophis bannanicus; assembly: GCA_033557465.1. Classification (NCBI taxonomy): domain Eukaryota; kingdom Metazoa; phylum Chordata; class Amphibia; order Gymnophiona; family Ichthyophiidae; genus Ichthyophis; species Ichthyophis bannanicus. The sequence continues at coordinate 642,573,449 of CM066032.1, forward strand.
CCAGAGGCCCTGAGTACGTGCCTCTTGGCAATGTGCTCCCCAGCCCAGGAGGGATGCATCGGTGGTCAGCACCCGGGTCGGCTGAGGTGACTGGAAAGGCATTCCGAATATCAGGTTCGGTTGCCGGAGCCACCACCGGAGAGACGAGACCAGCAGCTCGGAAACGCGCACTAGGTCTGCTAGGCCGCCCGTGGCTTGTCGCCACTGCTGGCGGAGACACCATTGAGCAGACCGCATATTCAGGCGGGCATTGGGGGTCACATGGACGGTGGAAGCCATATGGCCGAGCAGTCTCAGGAAGCGCCTGGCGGAGACCAGGGGCTGGCTGCGAAAGCGGTCGGCTAGGTCCATGAGCCGTTGAGCCCTGTCGAGCGGTAGGTACGCTCGCGCCTGAGGAGTGTGCAGCCTTGCGCCGATGAACTCGAGATCCTGTGAGGGGAGCAAAGTGGACTTTGCGCCAAGTGCTGCAGCAGAGTCACCGTGCGGCACGTGGCGTCGGTGACCTCCTGAGCGGACGCTGCTCTGATGAGCCAGTCGTCGAGGTACGGAAAGACATAGAGGCCGTGAAGCCGGAGATGGGCCGCCACGACCGCGAGACATTTTGTGAAGACTCGCGGTGCGGAGGACAGGCCAAAGGGCAGTACTCTGTACTGGTAATGATTTCCTGCCACCACAAACCTTAGGTATTGGCGGTGGCTTGGGTGGATGAGGATGTGCGTGTAGGCATCCTTTAGATCCAAGGAGCATAGCCAATCTCCCTGCTGGAGGTAGGGCAGAAGGATTCCAAGGGTAAGCATTTTGAACTTCTCCCGCACAAGGAACTTGTTGAGGTTGCGCAAGTCCAGGATGGGTCTGAGGCCCCCTGTTCTCTTTGGTATCAGAAAATACCTTGAATAAAAGCCTTGACCTCTCAGGTGGTGTGGCACCGGTTCCACCGCCTGTTCCTGCAGAAGACCTGCTAACTCCTGAAGGAGCAACTCCCTGTGCAGAGGGGGGCGCGGAGGTTCTCCCGGAAAATAGGAGGGAGGGACCTGATGGAAGTGGAGAAGGTAGCCTTCTCGCACGACCTGAAGCACCCAGGCATCTGCGGTGATGCTGGACCACCTGTGGGCGAAGTGAACCAGCCGGCCTCCGGTGCTGGGAGGAACCAGCGGGGGGGGGAGAGGCTATGCTGAGCGAGTCAAAAGCCCCCACCCTGCTGAGCAGGGGCTGGTGGTGCAGGCTTGGGGGCTTGCTGCCTACGGGACCCGTTACCCCGTCCCTTGGCCTGCTGGCCCTGTTGGGGAGCTGCAGGGGCCTGATAATGGGGGTATTGTTTGTAGGCAGCCGCCTTCCTCGGGTAAAAGGACTTTTTCCCCGAGCCCTTCTTTTTCTGGGAAGGGGCGGAGGTCTTCCTAGAAAGCCTGGTCCTGGTGAGAGTCTCAGTCTCAATTTGTGCAGCCTTTTCCGCCATGGGCTTGCCAAAGAGGTTTTCGCCTCGGCAGGGGACATCGACCAACTTGTCCTGTACCCAGGGCTCAAGGTCTGACGACTGAAGCCAAGCCTGTCGGCGGGCACCGATGCCGGCTGCGGCCACTCGAGCCGAGGCTTCAAAGCCATCATAGGCTGCTCGGGACATGAACTTTGAGCATTCCCGAATGCCCGTGGACAAGGCTAGGAACCTCCGCAAGGGCTCCTCGGAGAGACCAGCGGAGAATCAGGTGACTCTTCCTCCTCAGACTCCCAGACCGACTCCGACGAGGACTCGGTGGGGTCGGCCCGGGCAGGGTGCGGCGCCAGCCGCCCCGACGCCGAGGGAGTCGGCGTCGGCGACCTCGGTCCCGAACGGGAGGCCGAGGGTGACCTCGACCGAGGATCGACTCGAGTTCTCATCGACTCGAGGATCGGCTCGGTCTCCGGGGTCGACTTGGGCGTCGACATCCCGGCGGTCGGGACAGCGGCGCCAGCGAAGCCAGCGAGCAGTGCCCTCTGCTGGTCCATGAAGGCAGACAGTCTGCTCTCCAAGGCCGTCAACCTGAGTCCGAGCTCAGGTGACCCAGCAGCCCCCGACTCGGGCCCCGACGGCGTCGGGCCCGACGTCGGCTGTCGCGGAGGCGAGTCCAGAAGGACCACAGGACTTACCCGGGCAGGCATCTCCGACTCCAGGCGAGGTCGCTTCGGGATGTGTTCCTTCTCCAAGGACCCGGGGCGGCTGTCTGGGCTATGCGACCTGGCCCTCGCGGAACCAGGAGCGTCCACCGACGCCGCCCTCGCGGGTTTTTCCTTCCGACGATGGTCCCCGGAGGGAGAACCCCGGTCGGAGGAGCTCCGGCGACGGTCCGAGCTGGAGCCTTTCGACGCGGAGGCCTCCGACGAGGTCCGGGTACGGCTGGGGTCAGCGAAGATTCTCTCACGCTGATGCCGCCGACTTCTCAACGCCTTTGAGGACAGTTTGCTGCAGGGCCCACAGATCAGTTCCTCATGATCCGGGCCCAGGCAGCGGAGGCAAAAGTCGTGTGTGTCGGTTAGTGACATATTTCGGTCACACCGACCACACCGCTTAAACCCACTGGCAGCCATCGGGGGAAAAAGGGCCCCTGCGAGGTCAAAGGACCGGGCTGCCAGGGAAACCGAAAACGAAAGCTGACTAAGTCAGAAAAACCGAAAAAAGTAAGAGGACTCGAGACCGGCGTCGCGAGTCCGGGCGGGAAAACGATTGGCGTCGAACCGAAAGAAAAAAAGATAAAATAAAGAAGAAAATCAACTTTTTCGCGGGGACAAGACGGGGACGTCTGTAGGGCTCCGCGGAAAAAAGAAGACTGGCTAAGATGGCACCCTCGGGCGGGAAGACGACCGCGCATGCGCGCTGCAGTTCCCAAAGGCTTTCTTTGAAAGCTGGGGAAAATTGCTCCGCGGGGGCTCCGTCGGCGCCGACGTCACCCATAAGTGAGGACTGACTTCCTGCTTGGTCCTGGAGAACCGGGGAAGTTTGGCATTCCACGGACTTGCAAAGAGGTCTATGTCCGGGGTCCCCCATTCCTGGAAGATTCTGTGTATCTGGTCCATATGCAGGGACCACTCATGTGGAAGCAGAACTCGACTGAGTCTGTCTGCCCGAGAGTTTTGAACTCCTGGAAGATATACTGCCAGAAGATGAATTCGGTGCTCTCTGGCGAAGGCCCATAATCTGAGAGCTTCGTTGCAAAGCGACAGAGAGCCCGTCCCTCCTTGTTTGTTGATATAAAACATGGCCACCTGATTGTCTGTCTGAACTAGGACAGTCAGGTTGGCAAGGAGGGTGTGGAAGACTGTGAGGGCAAGGAAGATTGCTCGCAGTTCCAGAAGATTGATATGAAGGGTGGTCTCTTGGGGAGACCAGAGTCCCTGAGTGGAGAGATGTTGAAGATGAGCTCCCCACCCTGTTTGGGAAGCATCTGTTGTGAGGGTTGCTTGGGGCAACGAAGGTTGGAAGGGGGTCCCCAACAACAGATTTTTGGAGGATGTCCACCACTGGAGAGACCAAAACAGACGTTTTGAGGTGAGTACCTGGTCTGACAGCAGTCCCGATGCTTGAGACCACTGGGTGGCCAATGTCCATTGAGCTGCTCTCATATGGAGACGAGCATAAGGTACCACATGAACCGTGGAGGCCATGTGGCCGAGAAGTTGCAGCATTTCTTTGGCTGACAAGTGATTTCTGGACTGAGCCTGGGAGGCCAAGCTTATTAGCCTTTGGCCTCGGACCAGAGGGAGGTAGGCCCTTGCAGTGGTGGAGTCCAATTGGGCCCCTATGAATTCCAGGGACTGAGTAGGGATGAGTTGGGACTTGGGAATGTTTACCACAAGTCCCAGATATTGAAGAATACGCCTTGTGCGGTCCAGAGAAATCTGGGCTTCTGACTGAGATGGAGCTCGGATGAGCCAGTCGTCCAGATATGGGAAGACAAAGATTCCCATGCCTCTGAGAAATGCGGCTACGACTGCCATGCATTTTGTGAAGACTCTTGGAGCAGAGGCCAGACCGAAGGGTAGTACTCTGTACTGGAAATGTTTTCCCTGGAACAGAAATCTTAGATATTTTCTGTGGGATGGATGGATGAGTATATGAGTGTACGCATCCTTGAGATCTAGAGAACAAAGCCAATCCTGACTCTGAAGGTATGGAAGGAGAAGGCCCAGAGAGAGCATTTTGAATTTCTCCTTGAATAGAAACCTGTTCAATTCTCTCAGATCTAGGATAGGTCTGAAGCCCCCTGTCTTCTTTGTTATGAGAAAGTAAGGGGAGTAGAAACCTAACCCCTGTTGTGGAGGAGGAACCTCCTCTATTGCCCCTTGGGCAAGGAGAGAAGAGACTTCCTGACCCAACAGGGTCAGACGAGATGGGGGAGAGAACTGAATTGCCTCACCATGGTATGGGGAGGAAGGCTGGAGAAATGAAGTTTGTAGCCTTCTCGGATAATAGAGAGGGTCCATTGCTCTGATGTTATTTGCTCCCATCTGGGAGCAAAGTGAGCTAGCCTTCCAGGAATGGTGAGGGGCTCTGGCTGTGCTAGAGCCAGAAAGGGCAAGTTCTCTAGAGGGAAGTCAAAACCCCTGAGGGGGTTGAGCCTGCTGGGATGTAGCAGACACTGCAGGCTTTGACTTTACCTGCTTAGATTGTTGTCGCTTAGCCGCAAGGCGAGGCTGAGCAGATTGCTGGCCAGTATTCGTGGGAAATCTGGTCTTTTTATAGTAAGGCCTTTTAAAAGGCTTCTTTGTGGTAGGGGTAGAAGTAGACTTGGAAAGTCTATCTAGAGTGGCATTTTCTGCATCCATTTGAGCAGCTTTAATCTGCCAGTCTTCCCCAAATAAGTTCTCACCGGTACAGGGCAGATTCCTGAGGCCTTCTACAACCCAGGGTTCTAGGTTAGAAGCCTGGAGCCAAGCGAGACGTCGGGCTGCAATAGCAATTCCCGAAGCTCTGCCTGCAACCTCGAAAGAATCAAAGGCTGCCCTGTTGGAGAACTTGGAGACCTCTGAAAGTTGTGTCACCATATAAAAGAAGTCCGCCCTTTGATCATCAGGGATAAAGGGGGCAAAATTCTGTATTTTTAGGGCAAGTTGCCCAAGATACATGCCCATATAAAGGCTATAAGAGTTGATCCTGGCTATAAGCATACTAGCCTGGAACATCTTTCTTCCAAAAGAGTCTAGGTTCTTACATTCACGCCCTGGAGGGGTAGAAGAATGCCTCTTAGGACTCTTTATTTTCTTCATAGCAGACTTCACCACAATGGAGTGGTGAGGCAGCTGAGTTTTTTGGAACCCAGGCGAAGGAGGGACCCGATACATGGTGTCCAACCTGCAGGAATGGGGAGACAGTGTTAAAGGAGTCTCCCACAAATCCATCAAGTGTTCTTGAAGGATTTCATGGACAGGCAGAGTGACTGCCTCTTTAGGAGCTTTTGAGTATCCTAAAATGTCCAATTTTTTTGATCTGGGTTCTCTTTCAGAAGATGTAGTAATAGAAAGTGCTTTAGCTACATCAACAATGAAATCCTGAAAGGATAAATCCTCTGGGGGAGACATCCTCCTCTTGGGAGAAGAGGGCTCCTCAGGAAGAGTAAGCTCAACAGAGTCATCAGAGGAATTAAATTAATCAGAAGAATCTGAGTACTCTTTCTGTGCTTCCAATGTACGATACGCATACCGATCGGTATCGACATCGGGCGTATCGGGCATGGGATCGGTACCGGGCGAAAGCCGGAATCCGGTATGCGAAACCGATCGACGTTTAGAAGTCGATGGTCTCGGTTCCGGTGTAGATACCGGAACCGGGGTCGGTACCGATGAAATCGGTACCGAGGGCGTCGCAGCCTTAATGAAGGCCAGTACGGCCTGCTGCATGGTCTGGACAGTACTGCCCATAGACGCCACTACTGCCTGGATGTCGGTACCGGTATGGGCCGGTACCCCAGAGCAGTCCAACAGGTGATCTGTCGAGGCCGTGCCATCGATGTCAACCTGTGACCCCATGATTGCTTTGGAGGCCGGAACCTCCCGCCGGGGTTTTTTGGCCTGGGCAGAATCCTCGAACTCAGAACTGAGAGCCTCTCGATCTTTAGAAAGAGATTTGCTTTTAGAGGATTTGCCCACAGAAGTTTTGGTTACCTGAGATCCATCCGGAGAGGAAGACCTGAGGAGAGCTGGTCAGGAAGGCGGGAAGGCAGCGCGCATGTGCAGTGGGAGGCCCCAAAAGCTTTTCATTTGAAAAGCTGGGGAGCTTTCCCGCGCAGGCTCCGTCGGTACCGACGTACCCATATGTGATGACTTATTCCTGCTTGTTCCTAGAGATCAGGTGTTCTCCCGGGACAGCAGGAATCAGTTCTCACATATGGGTGACATCGGCACCGACGGAGCCCGCGCAGAAGCATCTCCCCAGCTTTCAAAAAAAGCCTTTGGGAGATGCACCACACATGCATGGTCCTCTACCTGCTGAAGAGTGCTATCTTGACTCAGTCCAATGATATAGCTAAGACGGCAAAAATTAAAATACGGTAAAGAAGCAATTCCAAGGGGAGGAGGGAAGGTTGTGAGGACTGATTCCTGCTGTCCCTGGAGAACACTTGTTACAGGTGAGTAACTACGCTTTCTCCGGGAACAAGCAGGAAGTCAGTCCTCACATATGGGACTCCCCAGCTACAGGCTACTGAGAACCTATAAAAATGTCATGACGACCTGCAAAGGATGAGCTGTGAGAGGCAGCAGTTGAGTCCCTACTGAGAGACTCTCGCAAGACAAGTGTCGGGAAGGGAACCAGCAATCTGGTAGCCTGAACACAGAAAGGTCGGAGGGCAGGAGTTGCCTACACCCCGAAGAGATTATAGAGTACGGCCTGGCCGAAGGCACTTTCCTGTCAGGACTCCCTCTCCAGGCAGTAATGGGCTGCAAAGGTATGGACCAAAGACCAGGTGGCAGCCCAGTAGACTTCCATCACAAGGATAGAGCGCAGATTTGACACAGACGTAGCCATGGCTCTGACACAGTACGCCGTGACCCTCTGGTTCAGTGAGATCCCTGCTTGTTCATAGGCAAGGGTAATGCAATCCACCACCCAAGCAGACAGAGTTTGCTTTGTCACTGGGAGCCCCAGACGACTGGGATCATAGGATATGAAAAGCAAAAACGAAGGAACGAACCCAAGGAGTGACGCTGAGGCGAGCTGGCTCGGGGGCGGGAAAGGAACCGGTACACAAATTGGACATAAAGCCACTTAACCCTCCATAGCCCATGTTCCCTGTAAAATAGTTATCTCCAAGTTATAATGCCCGGTTCAATGTAATTTAAGTTTGTTCAATGTAAACCGCACTGATGCAGAATAGCGCGGTATATAAGAGAATGTAAATAAATAAATAAAAATAAATAAAGGTATCAAAAAAACACACTTTTTCCAGGGGAGACTGGACAGACGCCCGGAGGACTCCGTGGAAAAATGGAGACTGAGGCAAGGTGGCACCCTTGGGTGGGAAGGGGACCACGCATGCGTGGTGCATCTCCCAAAGGCTTTCTTTGAAAGCTGGGGAGATGCGTCCACGCGGGCCAACCTCACCAATGTGTGAGGATTGCCTTCCTGCTTGTTTCCAGAGAACTACCTCATACACAAACACACACGCATAATACACCCATACCCAGAGGGTTGCTACGGTAATTCCAGAACCAGGACTCTCTCACACAGAAGGAAAGGTGGAAAGACAGCACAAGAGTGAGGGGAGAAATGATAAGTGCTCCTAGGGGAATTTTGTTGAACTCTACAATAGACAGGGAATAGAGCCATACAAAAACATAAGCAATTCACAGCTTCTCTCCCCGTCCTTCTGGCAGCATACACCCAGAGCTTGCTCTTTTCCCTCCCCCCCCCCCCCATTGGAAAAATGATGTCCTGTAAAACTAAAACCAGACAACCAAATCAACGAGATATATATATATATATATATATATTATTTTTTTTTTACTAGGTTTTGTAAGTAAAAAAAAGGCAGGAGACTGGGTGAAGGACAGAGGAGAGGGAAGAAGGGGAAGGGAAGGAGGAAGGGAGCGTCTCCTGCCTTTTTTACTTACATAAGTATTTATTTATAAATAGTTTTTTATATCTTGTTTATATGGTTGTTTGGTTTTTGTTTTACAGGACACCGTTTTTCCACCTATTTTCATTATTTTATTGTTTTTTTACATTTTTATGGTCAGATTTCATCATTTTTTACTATATTTTTAACCTTTTTTTCTAGTCGGGTATCCAGATTTGGCATGACTTTCATTTTTGTGTATTCTATCTATTGTGTTATTTATGGTTATTTTTTACTGGAAATGTCTCCTGGACAGCGCACTCTTTTACAATCCTTTTATTTCAGCACTGTTTGGTTCATGATCATAATTTTATCCAGTTTCACTTCCATAGACATTGGCGAGGTGCCCAACTGACTCGTGGTATCCCTTGGGACTGTTGTATGTAACTACATACAATTTTCTGAAATCTATTTTATAAATTTAGTTCAAGTGTCCTTGAAGACTATGACCAATTTAGTCCCCCTTTCCTGGTGGTTTATGCTTATTATTATATCTACCTTTCACTTTGTCTTTACCTCAATCATCTGTGTTGATGCAGAAGACAGCAGGTTATGGACTGGTTAACCACATATATTATGGTAAAAATTGTGGGGGACCCATGGGTCTCCCTATTTGAGTCTCTCCATTGTTAAGTCATAATCCAGAGATATGCATTGAACATCCACATATCATGGTTTGAACTATCTTTTATTAATTTTTTCTGTGCATGGCATGGAACGTGTTATATATGAGTTGTTCATGGGTCAGTATCGTGGTCACAACGGCAAGTTTTTAAGTCTCCTCTGTTGTAATATTAGCTCATATTGATAGCTGGGAGACGTGTTTTATCATTTTATTTATGATTTTATGATATTTCATTTACTTTTAATAATCTTCTTGATTACTTTTCTGGTTGGATCCTGCCATGGATAGATGCTTTTATGTTTTGTTTATGGGTTGCCTGACAACGGGGTTTTATCCCTTGGGTGGCGATTTTAAATTTTTAAGTTTATGAATCACATCTTTAACACTGTTTTAATGTCTTCTTTTACTTTTATAAGAGCAGTACTGGTTTTATGTATATCAGCTGTTTACGGGTAGGCAGACTCTTTTCTGTCTAGTCGCACTTTTTCAGTTCACACTGGCTCAGGTTCTTCTCCCTCAACTCCCCTCCCCTGTGGTGTCCCCCAGGGTTCTGTTCTTGCTCCTCTTCTCTTTAATGTGTTTCTGGCACCCCTTGCTCTTCTTATTCAACAGCACGGTGTTTCTGCTTATTACTACGCTGATGATATTTTTCTCCTCTTTCACACTGACTCTGCTGCGCCTGATATCACCGCCTTCAACACCTGTCTTTCTTCTGTAGCCTCCTGGATTTCGACCAACTTTCTGCACATTAATCTCTCGAAAACTTCGGCTATCTGGTTCACCTTCAGTAATCCCCCTCCTACCCTCTCTCCTTTATTCTCTTCTTCACCCATCCCCACCGTTTCCTCTTTGCGGTACTTGGGTGTAACTCTTGATTCTTCCCTTTCCTTTAAAGAACATATCTCCTCTGTTGTCCAACGCTCCTTCTTCACTCTAAGACAACTTTGTGCTGTACGTCCTTTCCTCACCCCCTCTTCTATGGCCATCCTCCTTATCTCTCTTGTCATGTCTCGTCTCGACTACTGTAATGTTTGTCTTGCGCGGCGTTTCGTGCACGGAAACTTAACAGAAATATTTGAAGACAATGTGCACTTACTACGCTTGATATGCGCTTGAAAGAAGCCGGTAATGACAATTCCCTGAAGAAACGTCTTTAGTGAAACGCTTGGGCAGCCTAGATGGAGGCGTTGGAATTGCCTCATTTCTGATCACCTGGCTAAAGTTATAAAGCTAAGTTGAATTTTCTTCTTATTCGACATTGGATATCATCATTAAGAACATAGATTTGACACAAGATTTTTTATTTAATTATCATCAAAAACTTCTTAAAAATACAAGTTTGAAGGGTCATTGATGTAAAAACTGGCATTATTAAGGGGCTTTGTGCCCGTGATTAAGTGCCATTAGTTTTTTCTGAGACCCCGTTACTAGTGAATAATACTAACAGCTTGTATGTTGCTTGGTTTAGACGATTGACGGGGGCGTGTGCCTTTTGTTTTACATACCCGTTCCACAATCTTCAGACTATAGTTTATTGTTCATAATGATAAGAGAGATCAAGCAATAGTGAAGAAGTGGAATTTTAGTCTGGACTTGAAAATGGCCAGGAAGGACGCCTGGCACACAGAGATAGGAAGGCTATTCCAAGCAAAGGGTGCTGCCAGTTGGAACGAACGAAGTCTGGAATTGGCAGTACGAGTAAAGGGCACAGATAAACAAAGACTGTTAGAAGAGCGAAGCAACCGAGAGGTGGTGTAAGGAGAGATGAGAGATGAAAGGTACTGGGGGGGCAGAAGAGTGAATACATTTATAGGTCAGGAGGAGAAGTTTAAATTGGATACGGAGACGGATGGGAAGCCAATGAAGCGACATGAGGAGAGGAGTGATGTGGGAAAAACGAGACTTGCGGAAAGAGTCGAGCGGCGGAGTGTTGAATTGACTGAAGAGGAAAGAGGTGGCTTGCAGGAAGGCTGGCAAGGAGAACGTTACAATAATCAAGATGGGAGGTGATTAAGAAGTGGACAATCAATTTAGTGGTGTCAACAGAGAGGAAGGGGTGAATTTTGGAAATACTGTATAGAAAGAAATGACAAGTTTTAGCAATGAGCTAGATATATGAAGAGAAAGAGAGAGAGGAATTGAAGATAACACCAAGGTTACGTGCTGAAGAAACAGGGAGGAGTACAGAGTTATCAACAGAGAGAGAGAAAGGGGAAAGAGGAGAGTAAGCATTCGGGGGAAAGATAAGAAGTTCAGTTTTGGCCATGTTCAGTTTTAAGCGGCGGTGGGACATCCAGGCAGCAATGTCAGAGAGGCAGAATGAGATCTTAGACTGGATATCAGGAGAGATAACAGGTGCAGAAAGATAGATTTGAGAGTCGTCGGCATAGAGATGATAGTGAAAGCCATGGGAAGAGATAAGGGTGCCAAGGGATTGGGTATAGAGAGAGAAGAGGAGTGGACCTAAGAAGGAACCCTGAGGAACTCTTACAGGTAGTGGGGTTGAAGAGGAGGAGGAGTCATCGAAGCACACACTGAAAGAGCGATGGGACAGATAGGAAGAGAACCAAGATAGTACAGAGTCTTTGAATCCAAGTGAGGATAGGGTGATAAGAAGAAGGTTATGGTCAACAGTGTAGAAGGCAGCAGAGAGATCAAGAAGAATGAGGACAGAGTAAAAGCCTTTGGACTTTGCCAAGAACAAATCATTTGAGACCTTAGTAAGAGCAGTTTCAGTGGAGTGTAGGGGACGGAAGCCAGATTGTAAAGGATCCAAGAGGGTATGAGAGGAGAGGAAATCAAGACAACGGTGATAGACTGCACGCTCAAGTAGTTTAGAGACGAAAGGAAGGAGAGAGATGGAACAATAGTTAGAAGGACAAGTGGGATCAAGTGAAGGTTTTTTGAGGAAGGGTGTAACCACAGCATGCTTGAAAACAGAAGGGAAGGTTGCAGTGGAGAGAGAGAGAGGTTAAGAATATGAGAAATACAAGGGACGAGAGATGAAAAGATGGAGCTAAGGAGGTGGGTGGGAAAGGGGTCAGAAGAGCAGGTAGTAGGTTGGAGGAAGAGAGAAGGAGAGACGTTTCCTCATCAGAGACCATAGGGAAGGAAGAAAGGGTGGCAGAAGTTTGGGGAGGGGAGAAAGGGGAAACAGGGGGGGGAAGAGGGGGAGGAGGGGAACTGGAGGGTGATTGTGTGGATTTTGTCTTGGAAGTAGTAGCCAAGGTTTGGGCAGAAAGGGAGGGAGGAATCAGGGGTGGAGGCACACTGAGGAGAGAATTGAGTGTGCTAAAGAGACGACGAGGATTAGAGAAAAGAGAGTTAGTCAGATTGAGAAAGTAAATTTGTTTGAAAAGCGCAATGGCTGATTGGAAGGAGGAGAGCATGAATTTAAAGTGGAGAAAGTCAGGATAAGAGCGGGATTTGAGCCAGGCACGCTCAGCAGAGCGGACACAAGAGCGCAGAAAGCGGGCAATAGGGGAGAGCCAGGGCTGAGGAGAAGAACGCCTAACAGGATGGGGGATGAGGGAGGCAAAAGTATCAAGGGTAGAGGAGAGTGCAGTGTTACAAGAGGTCACAGCCTCATCAATATAATTGGAAAGCAGAGTGGATGAAAGAGATAAGGAGAGAGAGGAGGAGAGAGCTAAAGGATCAATGGCAAGAAGGTTTCTAAATAGGTTAGTGCAGGCAGGACAAGGCTGTGGTGGGGGATGATGAATAGTAAGGCTTAAAAGGTGGTGGTCAGATAAGGGAAGGACAGAGTTACAGAAATTGGAAGGTGAGCAGTAAGAGAAGAAAATTAAGTCAAGGCAGTGACCATGTCGGTGAGTGGCGGCAGTGGAACAGAGTTGAAGGTTATGTGAGGAGGTAAGGGAGAGAAGCTTTAAAGCAGGGGGATCAGAAGGGCTGTCAACATGAATGTTGAAGTCACCAAAAATAAAGAGTGGCGAAGGAAGGGTGAAGAAAGGTAGAAAGCCAAGAATCAAAATCAGAAAGAAAAGTAGAGACGGAAATGTCAGGAGGACGATAGATAACAGCGACTCGGAGTGGAAGAGGAGAGAAGAGGAGGATGGAGTGGAATTCAAAGGAGAGAGGGGAATGAGAGTGAAGTGGCCTGAGGGTCTGGAATTGACAGGAGGGAGACAACAGAAAGCCAGTGCCCCCACCGCAACCAGTAAGACGAGGAGTGTGGGAAAACTTATAGCCGCCATGACATAAGAGCGGCAATGGATGCAGTGTCATCAGAAAGAAGCCAGGTCTCAGTTAGGGCAAAGAGGTGAATTGAGCAGGAAATAAAAAGGTCATGAACAAAAGCAAGTTTATTAAACCATTATTAAGAAGGGACCCAGGATATCAATGCTTGACCCAGTACAAGCATTGCAGAACCTGTGTCTTTTGGGAAAACTGCTAGGTACTGTCAGACGGCTGCCTGGGTGAGAATCTTCACAGTCTTGACAAGTGCATATCTCTATATGATTTGCAAGGTATTGTGGACAATGTAGTTCATTCACACCAGACACAGCTGCTGACAATAATTTAGTTGTGCTCTTGGGTAAAGCCAATAAGATATTTATTTATGGGGTTATTTCTCCCAACACAGATATGCTTGGTAGCACATAAATTAGGTTACTTGCTTTCAGTGTTAACTTGGAAAAACAAAGTCAAAATCAGGAAAACAACAAAATGAAAAGCCACAAAGCAAGAAACAAACTGTTCTTTTCAGGTTAACTCCTGATTACTTCCCACATAGATACACAAGTGATTCTCTCCTAGCTCACAAGCAATTAGGTAAGGCTTAATTGCTAGCAGTTATCCAGCTGAAACCCCTTAGCTGGCTTGCTTTCTACTGTGTGGGTCAAATCCTGCTTCAGGAGCTTTTCTGAGTAGATTAAAGAACAAATTTGTATTTCTTTGTGACGGTTGCTGTACTTTATAACAGAAAGTTACCAACGGAGTTTAGATAGAGAGCAGTCCATATAAACAGGATCCTCATCTGCTATTATTCCCCCTTGTTCAACAAGCATGGGTTCAATATCATGGATTGGCACAGATGAATTTCTCAATGGAGCATTTTCAGGAGAATACTTGTTTCCCTGCTGTCTTTCAAGGTTATAGCTAGGGCATAGATCAGTGTTCATACCTGAGCTTCCATTGCTGCTAGAGTTCCTCTCTATATAGCCTGGCCAGTATGTAGTCCAGTTCTTATGTCCAGCCTTCCAATCCAGATCCCTGGACACTGGATCTCTCTTCACATACCTTCTGGCACGGGTCTTAGGGTCCCTTTCACGTGCAGCCGTCTCCCTCACAGGTAGCGTCTGGAGATTCCTAGCTCTGCAGCACCATTCCTCTGGATATCCCCAGTCCAATGGTGTATGTTGGCCCTTGGAATACCTCCCAGTATACGTACTGCTTTGGACTCTTCTAGACCTCTCAAAGGCTTTCCTCCTCTTTCTTCCAGAGGGTCTCTTTCTCTCTGTCCGTCCGGTTTGGCTTCTGCTTCTGATGATCCTTCAGATGAAACTGATGATCCTTCTCTGTATATCCAAGGTGATCATGAAAATGGTCATCTGTAGAATAAACTCTACTCTTATTCTGCTTGGATGAGTGCTCCTCCCTAACACAGCGCAGCTGTGCTGAATCAGGCCCTGCCCTTTGAGATGAGTGCTTAGGGATTACCTCATAGCCCTCCTGATTGAACACACGTTTCTCCACTTCAGCTCCTCTAATGGCTGTTGGAAACCTGGTGCATTCTGGGACTGGTAGTCTTTTATGGGAAAATTCTGTTTTCTTATTTCTACCAGAACTGACAGGTTGCTTGTTCAGAGTCACTTCACCTTTTCTATAGCTCCTTCCTGAGCTATGATAAGCTTCCTTATCACAGTACGTATGACCTAAATTGGCCACTGTTGGAAACAGGATACTGGGCTTGATGGACCTTGGTCTGACCCAGTATGGCATATCTTATGTTCTTATTAGAGATAGAATGAATGTTCCATAAGGCACAAGAGAAGGGGAGGGCAGACGGGGAGAGAAGAGGAATCAGAACAAGGTTAGATAAGTTGCGAGAAGGTCTAGACCTAACGTGAGAGAAATAATTAGGGAGCGCAGGAAGCCTAAGAGCGAGAAGTACGCTTAGGGAGACCAGAACTAGGGAATACATAGATAAGGTTCGCTAGATTACGTAAAGGCCTCATTATAACAATATAAGACTTGAGAGTAACGTACCTGAAATGAGGAAGAAAGGAGGAGTAGAGTACGAAAGAGACAAGAAGGGCAAATCAAATGTAAATAAAGAATCAAATATAGGGATGGGAGCATATAGAATCAGCAAGTTAGGGAACACGAGAAAGTCACAAAGTAGAGAGAGCATAGTTCAAGTTGCCCAGCATACCAGTGGAGTAGATGTCGCTGGAAGCGGCTAAGGTCCCGCGCCTGCGCGGGCACGCCCTCTGGCGCTGCATTTCAAAAGATGCCGATCAGCTGGGCTGGGGGAGGGGACTCACTTCCGGCTCCCGATCAGGCGATCAGCTGGTGTGCACTGATAGAGTGTGATAGTACTCCACATCCATTGAAAACTCTATAAACACTACATCACCTTGATAAATTACCCATACATGTTACATATTACCAACTCCAGGAGGCTCTCTTTGGCATGATGCAAGTACTATGCTGAGCATTAGTAGCAAATTTGAGAGACTGAGATCATACTCCACATACCCTGGCTTAGAAGTGATGTTCACCAGTGTCATGGTATGTGCAAAACTAACCCATCTGGAGGATTTTCCCCCCAAGTTTAATATTTAAAAGTATCATACTGGACTTCCGATATTGTCATGAGCTAGGGAAGACTCATCTGACCTAGCTCCGGGGCTCCCTGCTACAATTTCCTGCACAATTACCAGATATATCACCCGAACAAAGAGGAAAATAAAACTTGGAGCTTCCACCAAGGATAGGTACATTGTCCAGCAGGGTTTACATGACAAAAAAAGTTCATGGCAGCAAAGATGCAGCGCAGAGAAAAAAACGTGCGGAAGTGAATTCAAAATGGCGGAAAGCAGCCCCGCAGTGGGAAGTGGAACTGCTCAGATGGAGCTGTTGACGGAGGTTTCAGCAGCCGTGACTCAAGCCCTCAATGCTAAATTTAAAGGGCTGACAGCACAGATTGCAAAACTGACTGCAAAAATAAGTGATTTTACAGGTCAGATACAACAGGTTGAACAATGAGTGTCTGGCCTAGAAGACAGCAGCCAGGCCTACGAGCAATGACTTCAAATCTGACGCCAGGACCTTAAAATAGATGACCTAGAAAACAGAGGCTAGCGGAAAAATATACGGATGATCGGTATACCTGAGTCGGTCCTGGAAAATGAGCTTCGGGGGTTCCTAGATGTCTGGTTACCACAGAGCCTACACCTCCCAGACCTGGCAGGAAAAATACAAAGAGAGAGGGTGCACCGAGTTGGCAAGCGCCGAGAGGGAGAAACAAGGCCTTGAGTGGTTTTTAAGTTACCAGCAGAAAGATATAATATTGTGTGTGGCTAAGAACCAACGGAATTTGGAACATGAAGGGCAAAAAATCCTATTATTTCAAGATTACTTTATGGAGGTGGCCCAAAAGTGCAAGGCCTTTTCGGAGGTATGTGGATCTTTGGCAAAGAAGGAAGTGCGCTTCTCACTATCATATCCTGCCAAACTATGACTTAGCTATAATGGGCAACAATGAGTGTTTCAAACCCTTGTGGAAGCAAAAGCATTTTACACTGAGCACTTCTAAGTGCAACCTGCTGAGCATGGAACAGACCACAGGAGAAGGGCAGCACCTATGCTTAGAGAGAAGGGGTGAAGAACCTGACCGAGGGAAAGAAACAATGGACCGCATTCAGGCTACGCCCCCACCTAGACAGTAACTCGCACACGCTGGGGCATCCTGGAACAGCGAAGCTGACAACGGGCTGTAGGACCTGGGGATTGTCTGGTCGCTGCGAGAGAAAAAGGTAAAATCAAAATTAAGGCTTAGATGACCTGCGCTCGAATACAGGTGAGGGGGATAATTAAAGTAATACTAAGTAAAACTATTGGAAATCCCTGGATCTGGGATGGAGACTCTCAGGATGCAGCCCCCAGTAGAGACCAGTATGGACTTGAAAAAAAAAAGGGGGGACGGACCGCTGATTAGTAAAAGAGTCTCGCTTAAAAACAGGACCAACAACATAGTAGCGATTGTGGTCCTAGGGACCCAATTAAATTGATTGGGGGTTTTGTATATATGTATGTGTACTCGTATAATTTTGGTTGATTGTTCTACCCCCCCTCTGAACTCCCTCTCCGATTATCCATCACTGAATCAACCCTTGGCCCTCTTCCTTGAGCCCACATGGCAGATATCACACCGACAACTTCTATGCTTCTAGGGTTCAGCAGTAAGACGGGAAATCAGAGTAAAAGAGCAGAAGAAAAGGGGAGGTCTAGGAGAGATGAGTCTACTTAAGGTGATGGCCCAATTCTATCATTGGTTGGAGATGAAGGAGGAACCAGAAGATGAGGGGCAACCCACAGATACGTTAACCAATTGACTCCTGCACTCCAAAGTAAGAAATCCTACCAGATACAGCTCTCATAAGAACCTCTGTAGCCCCACAGGGGGGGTACTCAGACCCAACTGAGATTGAGTGGGCAAGGGGGTGGGATAGCCAGCGCAGGGGAGAAGAGGGGAATGGTTGGGGGGTGTCTGGGAAGTCCTGGCAATATACCGGAAGAATACCCTGAGAGGAATCAGGGTGCAAAAAGAGAGAGTAAATGGGAATAGAGAGGACGATAGGATGGGGAGGAGGGAAGGGGGGAGATAGGAGACAAGAAGGGGGGGAAGGTTGCAGGGATGGGAAGGGGAGAATGAGTATTGATTGGGATGGATAGAAGCAAGCACCTCAGTGGCGGTGCGACATAACTCACAAAGGAACCCGGGACTCTAGGCTGGGGGGGTCCGGAGCGGGCAAGAAGCAACAATCATGGAACATACAAGGAAGATTCATATCATATAGATCATGGTTAGATCACTTCTGGTAGCTTCATGGAATGTGTGTGGAACTGGACACCCCATTAAGTGCCACAAAATATTAAAAGCCCTTAAAGATAAACGGGTGGATATCGCCCTCCTCCAGGAGACGCACCTTAGTACAGTGGAGCATGCAAAGTTGAGGCATTGGTGGATTAGGGAGTTCCACAGAGCTTCGTCCAGAAATCACAAAGCTGGAGTTGCTATCCTAATTGGCCGGCACATAGACTTTAAAGTTGAGGCCATACGCGCTGATCTGGGGGGCTAGTTCCTGCTCTTGCAAGGCTGGTTGCAGGGCCAACAGATGGTACTGGGCAATATTTAGGATCCCAGCACATACAAGGCCTACCACTATCGTGAGGTGACAAGGCCTCCTTCTTGGAGAGGATTTCAACTGGGTGATGGATGAAACGGTAGATCGCACTACACGGGGGGGGGGGGGGCAGATGCGAGGAGAGCTCGAAAGGTGCACAGCTGGTGAGGGCTATGATCTTGTTGATTGATGTATGGCGACTCACTCATCCAACTAAACGAGACTGTACTCATATATCTAGAGCACTCGGCCCAGGCTCCCGGTTAGATTACGTTTTGGTAGCAGAAGGTATTTTGGATAAAATAGAGAAGGCGGAAATTGGCCCCATCGTGGTCTCGGATCACGCACTGATATGGGTGGATCTTGAATGGGGGGACGTGCCGAACGGTAAAACATGGAGATTCCCTCTGAATGAGGATAAAGATTTTTGGGGGGTTTTATGGGCGCGCTGGGCTGAGTATGAACTTGACAATGCGGTTCATGTAGACAACCCAATATTGTATTGGGAGGCCGCTAAGGCTGTTCTATGAGGCCATATCATAGGATACTGTCGGTCGAAACGTAAGGAACAGGGGAGATGACTGACTCAATTAGAGCAGACCCTTCGCAAGGCTCGCTGCAGGTATGCAGCTCAACCCATGGCTGAGTGGAGGGTGGAGCTGTTTACTGTGCAGACGGAATTGAATATCCTCCTCCATTAAAGAGCCCACAAATCAATCTTTTATTATCAGTATAAACTATACCACCATGGTAACAAGACTGGGAAGTTGCTAGCATTGTTGGTCAGGATGGAAGGAGGTAGTCAGGCGATTCGGACCTTATGGGATAGTACAGGGAATCTCCAGACACCCAAAAGGACATTGAGCGTGCATTTACAGAATTTTATAAAGGACTATACGAGGCAGAGCCCAGTATTATACCAGAGGCACAGACATACTTACAAAAACTAGCCCTGCCACATCTGAATGAGGAACAAGTAGCACAGTTAAATGCTCCGATATTGGTTCAGAAAGTACAAGGACGGGTATCGCACAAAATTCTATCAAATGCTTTCTGACAAAGTGGATGTCCCATTAGCCGAGTTCTTCTCTGGCCTAACCCAACAGTGAGAGTTCCCCTATGAGCCCAATAAAGCACAGTTACTTACCTGTAACAGGTGTCATGGCGCAAGGCAAATAGTGCCGATGGAAACAGAGGAAAATGTGCAGAGCAGTTTTAAAATGGGCAGCTCAAAGCACATGGCTAGGGGTTGCTATAGGCAACCAACCAAAACAATAGCACCGGGTGTAGGTAAACGCCCCAGAGAAGCATTACCTCATGGCTCATTAGAGGAGCAGGAACAGCTGCAGAGACTTGAGCTGATGAGGGACTCAAAGAATGACGCATTTAAAATAGAGTCAGTCTTGAGCAAAGGAAGAACCAGGACGCACGGGAAGGAGAGAACCAGGAAGTACGGGAAAGGAAAGAGCAGAACACATGAGAACCAGGATACATACCTGAGTGCCTCAGAGGGGGATTCAAGCAGCACCTCAGAGGAGTTTGCCCAAGAAGGAATACCCGAGGTTAGTGCCAGAGAGTTGGGCTGCACTGAACCAGAGTCCGGTTGGGGACGCAGAGGGATTCCTGTCAGCAAACGAAGAGAGGCTGTGAGAGGGACTTCCCACGAGAGCAGGTACCGGGGGAATAGAAGCTCTTATCCCAAGGAGATTCCTAGGCTCAAAGAAACACGTCCTGTGAAGGGAAGAGAAAGGCTTTCGAGGGAGAAAGATTGTTTTCAGTTTCCCAGCCACAAACGTTTGGGCAGAGGTCAGCCTGAAGAAAGGCCAATTCCCTGGAATAGAGGGGCACTTGATTTTACATACGCTGGTTCTGAGCTGTATGGCCCTCTAGAGGGAAAATCCACAGTGCATGGTAACTTTCCACTCCACTATAATAGTGAGGAGAAGAGTAGCCCTGGCCAGAAAGAGGAGGGATTTCTGAATACCGGTGTGAGTTACAGGCCCATTGAGGAGAATTGCAGGGAAGCTCATGAGGCCATGGACTGCGATTTCTGTGGGGAAAACTCAGAGGATTTCCAGATGGACTGTACTCTTGTGTTCGCAGATAATGTGACCTCTTTCTGTTGAAGCGTGCAAGAAGTGTGAAAAAGGGAAATCTGCTTAAAGGAACAGATTTCCATCTATAGTACAAAGTTTGTTTTTCACCTTTTTGTTTTGCCTTAAAGCTGAAAAGAAGCATTTTTTTTGTTATTTTGTAGTTCCCTTTTGTGTTGTGCCAGAAGTATGGTTTATTTTCCTTTATGATTCCTGCCTGCAAAAGTTCTCCCAGGAAGGGAAATAAATACCTCTTTATCAGCCTAGCTGCTCGTCCACGACTACACTCTTTTATTGAATAGCTAGTGGGACTTCAACTCCAAGGGGGCAATACTTTGTCCCTGCTACTAAAAGAAGAGGCCTCACTGAAACCCCAGGCCCTTTGCCTCCGGGGGTAAGTAGGTGGGTGACACAGGTGATCTCTGGGAACAGCAGGAATAAGTCTTCACATATGGGTACGTCGGTACCGACGGAGCCTGCACGGGAACGCTCCCCAGCGTCCAAAAAGAAAGCTTTTGGGAGCATCCCACACGCATGCGCGCTGCCTTCCCGCCCATTCACTTCCCTCTCATCAGTTGGGTTTGAAGCTGAGACCGAAGGAGGGAAGTAGACAAATTAGAGAGAGAGAGAGAGAGAGAGAGAGAGAGAGAGAGAGAGAGAGAGAGAAACAACTCCTAGGGAGGTGGGTGGGTTGTGAAGACTTATTCCTGCTGTTCCCAGAGATCACCTGTTACAGGTAAGTAACTGTGCTATCTCCAGGAATAAGCAGGAATGAGTCTTCACATATGGGGACTCCCAAGCTAGAGATGCCTGGAGGAAGTCCCAGCATGTTGCAAATCTAATAGATGGGCCATGCTATTTCCCAGAACCTCAGGCATCCAAGGGATGGAGGGTAGGAGTTGAATTAAAAAGGGGCGTGCTGTGGAACAGCTTGACTAAACAAGGCATCTAGAGGGGAGTCCTTGTGTAGATCATAATGTTAGTAAAATATTGAATTCCAATTTTCTAATGTGGACCTTAGTCAAAAAGTATTGCGAAAGTATTCGTTGAGGCTAATATGGGTCTGGTGCTAAGAGCCAGTACATTATCCTCAAAGAAAATACCTCACTGTGAAGTAGAGGAAATAAATGTTGCAATACAGGCAGAGGTGAGAAGCCTTAATGGCTAGAACTAATCCCAGAAGAAAAAACTGGGGGAGTTTAATGAGGTTGGACTTTGGATGAGAAGCTAAAGCTTCTGTAGGCCAAAGTTTGAAGCTCTTTGTCCTTGGAGCAGAATAAGGCTCTAGGAAAGAGAGGAGTGGAGGAGTGGCCTAGTGGTTGCGGCAAGGTACTTCAGGCCGGAAGGTCGGGGGTTCAAATCCCACCAGAGGACAGCAACCTTGGGCCGGAAGGAATGGGGTTTCTAGTCCCACAGGTGCTCCTTGTGGTCTTGGGCAAGCCACTTAACCCTCCATAGCCCATGTTCCCTGTAAAATAGTTATCTCCAAGTTATAATGCCCTGTTCAATGTAATTTCAGTTTGTTCAATGTAAACCGCACTGATGCAGAATAGCGCGGTATATAAGAGAATGTAAATAAATAAATAAATAAATAAATCTGACTGGTTTGTAGAAAAAGGATGGGTCTTTAAGACCCCTCTATCCAAATGAAAGAAAGAAACATTTGTAGTAGGCGATGTAGCCTCCAATTTCTTGAAGATCAGTAATGTCTTCCCTAAGTGATGACACTTAGGATAATGACTTACAAGAAGAGCTTCAGATGTAACGTAACCGGAGAGGTTATGGTAAAGAAGGTAGTTTCTAATTACCATAGAAATTTGGTTGTCCATTTAAAACCCTATGCTATGCTGGAACAGCATTAATATGGACAGTAACAAATCTTTCAGAGTGAGATATGTGAAATTATATAAACATAAATATATATAAAGAGAGACTCACTTAATAACAAGAAGGGGTAAAACCTGCTTGAGAATATGGATAGAGGATCCCTTACTGATTACACGTGGAAGAACCATGAAGAAGGTTACATGGAAATCAGTGGAATGTCCTAGTCAGAAGGATAGGTCTAGATTTCTTTAAAAATTCTAGACTCTTGTAACAGTGCAGACCCCGAACAACACGAGAAAATGCAGTTCAGCATAAAGGAGCACAGAAAAAGTGACAGGGTAAACAAGGAAATGTCAGATGGTTACCGTGAGCAACCTAGAAACATGTGCAAAAGCCCAATGAGGACACACCCAGCCAGCAAAGGAAGGGAATTCACTTTACCTGACAGGGTTCAGCTGGGTGGGGGTGGAGCAAGGAAACACTGGGATAAAATAGGCTCCCAGACAATCAGAGAGGGAGAGAGAGAGGAGCTGAAGCAGCCACGGACATACTCTGAGAAAATACAGCAAAGGCAGCTAAAACCCTGGGAAGCATGGAGCAGGTATGAGAATGTAAGAGAGAGTGACAATGAGGCTATGGAGCAACTAGAGAGCCAGCGTGAAGGTCAGAGGGGAACCGAAGACCTGAGAGAAGCAGAGAGATATCAACAGCCAGATAGTGTGTTTGAGCCAGAGAGACGCAAGAAGACTGCAGTTGCAGGTTCCAGTGCACAGAGTGAATGCAAGAGTGATTTGCCATATGAAAGAAGACAACCCTGGAGGTATGGAAATAGGCACACAAGGTCCCACTATCTAGAGGCTGAAAATATCCCTTCTTCTGGTTTTAAAAACCCTAGAAGAAAAAGGTTTTACTTACCAGATAAAGCTGAAGAGTTTTGTAGTCATTGTAAGCTCACAGCTCCCTGTGAAACTCCATCACGAGCTCTCCAATCTAGCTCAGCTGGGTTACAAAAGGGAAGCCTGAACCGGCAGAGAAATTCCCTTAATTATCCCACTAGCAGAGCAAACCAGGAGTTGAGCTATATTCTAAAATACCAGCAGGGGCAGTGCCCTGAAAAGCTCAACTCTAGAATACATGGTAATTCCCAGAGAGACACTAGCTCTAAGGAAGAGAGGAACTTCCTGTCTGACGAGGTTAACCAGCCATTCTCCCACGTTACTGCTGAGGTCCAGAATGAGCCTTCCAGTCAGCCGGAGTTAATGGAATATCAAAATGCAGAAGAATATGATATGCCAGAATTGATGGACTGCTCTTTGACCTTGATTGAACCTGAGTTCTCTCTCAGATAAGTAATTAGTTTGTGTCCTAGCTTTAGTGTTATAAGCAACAGGCTGCAGCTCTCTCTAAGTGAAGCAGATATAAGCTGTGCTGTCAGCTACAGGAGAAAGAACCATATTGAAGTATTTAAGCTGTTTTGTTCTTTTCATTTATTTGTTGTTTTGGAAGCTGAAGGAAGCAAGTTCTGTTTGCTTTTGTTACTTTATGTTATATGTCCAAGCAAGGCATTTGATTTATGTTCCTGAAGATAAAGTACCCTCAAGGGACGGGGAATAAAACCCTTTAATTTGGAAAGAAGTGTTTTGTGGTTTATATCAGTGAAGACACAACTACCACCCTCCAGAGCCTTGCAATACCAGTAGCTACCGCTTGGCCAGAGAGGGCACGACACTCTGAATAACCAGAAATGGAGATCTACGTGAAGGGGTGCAGAGAAATCCTTAGTCTTAAGACAACAAGTCTGGATCCTTTTATAACTTCAGTGTGGAGAAAAAGACGCAATATAAGGGAATACCATATTTGCCCGTTTATGAGGGCAATATGAGTATAATGCGTTCTTTGTTCAGCATAAGCTCCAATGAAGTATTGGGAATTAGAAGGAATGCACTAGACAAGGATCGACTGCAGTGAAAAGAAATGCATCCCTGTCGGAAGAGTTCCACTGGAGATGTGGAACAACTCAGGGAATTAAGCAATTCTTTATGCTTTCACGTGATCTAAACCCTGGTTCATTTTCCCTAAAAGGAAATTTTAAGGAAGATGGTAAGAGTAGGAAAAAAAACAGTCATGTGGGAGCATGACTGGGCAAAGCCTTTTAACCATCTGGAAGTTACCCACCAGGAATGGCTCTGACGCTCTCTGGCAAAGGCCCATAGTTGTAGAGCTTTTTGTAGAATTGCAGAGAGCATGTTGCAGGTTGCTTAGGTGAGATCTGGCTGTTTAATTGCCAGTGTGTAACCTAATCTATTCTATTGGAGCCAAAAGAATTGAAGATGGCTAAGAATAGTAGACAGGCCCGTTGCGTGCAACGATAAATTGTCCAAGTAGGTTTTGGAACCTCTCTTGGAATTATCTGTTATTAAGGCAGCAGAAGAGGTTAGGTCCTATAGATTGGAAAAGGACTGACAGACATAATTAGAAGTGATAAAACTCAATTATGGTCTGATAAGCTGTCTAAAAAGAAATATTTGAAAAGATTGCAAAGGGGAGAAACTCTGTATGGAAATCACTTACTGAAGTAGGTATTGAAGACAATCCTATAGCTTAAAAGGTAAGCCCTCCAGTCAAACAGTATCACTGTTAGAGTGAAAGTTTCGACTAACAGAGATAGAAAGTAATACAGAGTTGTGAAGACTTACAATTTGGTAAGTCTCTGAAAAAAGGTAAAGCTCCCCTGCAGTCAAAAGGTATGAGATATCCTCATACAGGACAACTGTCAAGGTGAAGGGCATAGCCTACCTTGTAAAGAGTAGTTACTCACCTGTAACAGGTGTTCTCCAGGAGCAGCAGGAATCAGTCCTCACATATGGGTGTCATCGGCACTGATGAACCCAGCGGAGCATTTCCCCAGCTTTCCATGAAAGCCTTTGGGAATGCTGGCACACATGCGCAGTTCCCTTCCCGCCTAAAGGTGCCATCTTACCTCAGTCAAATGACATAGCTAAGAAAAGCACACAAAAATGTAAAACAAACTATGTACAACTGCAACTCCAAGGAGAGGAGGGAGGGTTGTGAGGACTGATTCCTGCTGCTCCTGGAGAACACCTGTTACAGGTGAGTAACTACTCTTTCTCCAGGACCAAGCAGGAAGTCAGTCCTCACATATGGGTGACTCCCTAGCTCTGGGCTACCAGGAACCCAGGCTGAACAAGAGAACTCCCTCTAGTCACAGCATCAAAGAAAGGCTTTTCAAGGACACAACCTCCACCGGTAGCCCAACAGAGGGCAGGAGTTGCCTAAACCTCAAAGAGATTCCGGAGTACTGCTTGGCCAAAAGCACTGTCCCTACGGGACTCCCTCTCCAGACAGTAATGGGCTGCAAAGGCCTGGCTTGAAGACCAAGTTGCAGCCCTGCAGATGTCTACCAAGGACACAGAGCGGAGATGAGCCACTGAGGCAGCCATTGCCCTGACACGATGGGCCGTGACCCTACCCTGCAAAGGAAGGTCAGCCGCCTTGTAAGCCCAGGTGATACAGTCAGCCACCCAGATGGACAAGGTACGCTTGGACACAGCCAACCACAACTTATTGGGGTCAAAGGATACGAAGAGCTGAGTAGCCCTTCTATGTCCCTGTATACGGTCAAGGTAGAAGGGTAAGGCCCTCCTACAGTCCAGGGTATGCAGGACTGCTTCAGCCTGGTTAGCATGAGGCCTAGGGAAGAATGTTGGAAGAACCACCTCCTGGTTGAGGTGGAAAGAGGAGACAACCTTGGGGAGGAACTTTGGATGAGTCCTAAGGACTACCCTGTTCCTATAAATCCTGGTGTAAGGTCTATCACAGACCAGGGCCTGAAGCTCACTCACTCGCCTAGCGGAGGTGAGGGCTATCAGGAAGAGAGTCTTCCAGGAAAGGAAGCGTAGAGGGCAAGTAGCCATCGGCTCAAAGGGTGGGCGAGTCAGTTGCTGCAAGACCACATTCAGCTCCCACTCAGCAGCAGGACGGATGGGGGGCTTAAGCAAAAGCAAGCCCCTGAGAAAGCGGGATACCAAGGGGTGACCTGACAGAGAATGTCCCTCCACCAGTGAGTGGTGAGCTGCTAGAGCTGAGAGGTGGACCCGAACAGAATTGGACTTAAGTCCCTGATTTGATAAGTGCAGTAAGTACTGAAGCACTACTGGCACAGTACAGGAGAAAGTATCCTCTGTACGTAACTGACACCACACAGAAAACCTCTTCCATTTGAGGGCATAGGTTTTCCTAGTGGACTGTTTCCTAGAGGCTAGGACAACCTCCTCAACTTCCTGAGGCAGGCCCCAGGGAGCCAAAACTACCCTTGCAGCCTCCAGACCATCAAATTGAGAGCTTTGAGATTGGGGTGCAGAAGGGAACCCTGCTCCCGTGAGAGAAGGTCAGGCTGCAACCCCAGAGGTAGTGGGGAATCCACTGCCAGCTGAAGCAGAAGTGGAAACCAAGGCTGCCTCGGCCACCTGGGAGCTACCAGCAGGACCGAGGCCTTGTCCTGAAGAGTCTTGAAAAGAGTTCGGGCCACCAAGGGCGTGGGTGGAAACGCATACAGGAGGCCCTGAGACCAGGACATCAGAAAAGCATCTGGTGCTATCCTCAAAGGATGCGGTTGCCTGGAGCAGAACTTGGGCAGTTGCTTGTTCAGCGGACTGGCAAAGAGATCTATCCAAGGGAGACCCCACTTCAGGAAGATCTTCTGAACGACCAAGGGATGCAGCTGCCACTCGTGGGGCTGCAGAATTCTGCTCAACCGGTCGGCCAGGCAGTTCTCCTGGCCTGGAAGGTACACCGCCTTGAGAAGCATGTTGTGCTTTAGGGCAAAGGAACAAAGGTCTTGAGTCTCCCGACAAAGGAGCTTTGACCCAGTCCCGCCCTGTTTGCTCACATAAAACATGGCTACCTGGTTGTCTGTTTGTATCAAGACTGAGCGGTGAGCTAGGGCCGGAGAAAAAGCCTTGAGAGCTAAGCGGATAGCTCGAAGTTCCAGAAGAATGATCTGTTGGGCTGCCTCCCAGGGAGACCAGAGGCCTTGAGTGCACTTGTCCAGAGAATGAGCACCCCAGCCCTGCAGAGAGGCGTCGGTGGTGAGGACCACCGAGTATTCTGGCATTTGGAAGGGCATCCCCTTCAGCAGATTGGGTGGATGTAGCCACCAGCTGAGGGAGGCCAAAAGGGGTATGGACACCCTTATCCTGTCTCTTAGGCGGCCTGTGGCCTGAGACCACTGATTCCGAAGGCACCACTGTGCAGGCCTCATATGGAGCCTGGCATTGGGAGTCACATGCACTGTCGAAGCCATGTGGCCCAGAAGCCTGAGGCAGAGTCTGGCGGAGACCAGGGACCTGTTTAGAAACTGTTTGGCAACGTCCATCAGTCTTTGAGCCCCGTCTTCTGGCAAGAATGCCTTTGCCAGTTGAGAATCCAACCTTGCCCCTATGAACTTCAAGTTCTGGGAGGGGAGCAAAGTGGACTTTGCGAAGTTTATGACAAAGCCCACGTTTTGAAGCAGAGCAATGGTTCTGAGGGTGGCTTGTCTGGCCTCCAAGGACGTCTGACCCCTGATGAGCCAGTCGTCCAGATAGGGAAAGACAAAGATGCCTTGATTTCTCAGGTAGGCCGCAACAACTGCCAGGCACTTGGTAAAGACCCTGGGAGCGGAGGTCAGGCCAAAAGGTAGTACTCTGTACTGATAATGGTTTCCTCCCACAATGAACCTGAGGTACTTTCTGTGGTCTGGATGAATGAGGATGTGAGTGTACGCATCCTTTAGATCTAAGGAGCATAGCCAATCTCCCTGCTGGAGGTAGGGCAGAAGTGTTCCAAGAGTAAGCATCTTGAACTTTTCTTTCTCTAGGAACTTGCTGAGGTTCCTGAGGTCCAGAATGGGTCAAAGGCCACCGGTCCTTTTGGGTACCAGGAAATACCTGGAGTAGAATCCGTGACCTTGCAAGTGGGGAGGCACAGGCTCCACCGCCCTGTCCACCAACAGACCTTGGAGCTCTCGAAGGAGAAGGTCTGTGTGCAAGGAGGCCTCAAGGGCTCCCCTGGGAAGCAAGGAGGCGGCAGTTGATGAAAATGCAGGGCATAGCCCTTTTGGACTATGTCCAGCACCCAACTGTCGGTGGTAATGAGAGGCCACTGGTGGGCAAAGAGTACAAGGCGACCGCCTGTGCAGGGCTGGGAAAGCAGGGACAGAGTGGCTATGCTCAAGGAGTCAAAAACCCCCACCCTGCTGAGTGGAAGCAGGGGCAGAAGGCTTGGGGGTCCTCTGCCTACGGGGCCCATTACCCTGGCCCTTGGTTTGCTGACCCTGGGGGGCAGCTTGGGCAGCCTGATACTGAGGGTACTGTTTGTAGGCAGTGCTCTTCCTCGGGTAAAAGGACTTTTTATCCAAGCCCTTCTTTTTATGTGAAGGGGCAGAGGTCTTCCTCGACAGCCTTGTCCGGGTAAGGTGCTCGGTCTCGAGCTGAGCGGCCTTCTCGGTCACGGGTTTGCCAAAAAGGTTCTCACCTCGGCAGGGGACATCGACCAACTTGTCCTGAACCCATGGCTCGAGGTCCGATGACTGCAGCCATGCCTGGCGTCGAGCCGCGATGCCGGCAGTCGCAACTCGGGCCGAAGACTCGAAGCCACCGTAGGCGGCGCGGGAAATGAACTTTGAGCATTCCCGAATCCCTGAGGACAAGGTCTTAAATCTCTGCAAGGGTTCCCCGGAGAGACCTGCAGAGAATCCGGCCAATTCCTTGGTCAGGTCTCTCAAGTACATGCCCATGTACAGCTGGTAAGACTGGACACGGCAAGCAAGCATAGACCCCTGGAAGCACTTTCTACCGACGCCATCGAGGTTGCGGGCCTCCCTGCCGGGGGGCACCGCAGAGTGCATCTTCTGGCTCTTCAGACGATGCATGGCCGATTACACAACCATGGAATGGTGTGGTAGCTGTGCTTTCTGGAAACCAGGGCTTTTGCGGAGTCGACAGATGGAATCGACTCGCTTGCTCAAAACCAGTGCCGAGGCCAGTGTCTCCCACATCCGGAAGAGGAGCCGTTCCAGCATCGGAGGAACCGGGACAGAAAGGCCTCCTTCGGAGGAGAGTCGTACTGTAGAGCATCGAGCTCCTCGGCTCGAGGCTCTTCCTCGAGATCGGCAGGGATAGCCAAGGCAGCGGCCATATCCCGGACGAACTCCGAGAACCTAGTGTCCTCCGGAGGGGATCTACTCCGGGGCTCAGACTGCGGTGATTCCGACGGGACGCACTGAGTCTTAAAAGTATCGGGAGACTCCTCGTCCTCCGTCTCCCAGGCGGACTCATCCGAGGAGGAGTCAGGGTCCGACCCCACGGGGCCCCAAGGCACCCGCCCCGACGCCAGGGGCACCGGCGTCGACACCCTCGGTCCCGAACGGGAGGTCGAGGGAGACCTCGACCGAGGACGACTTCGAGCCACGAGGGTCTCGAGTATTGGCTCGGTCTCCGGGGTTGACTTCGAAGTCGACGTCCCGGTGGTCGGGGCAGATGCACCAGACAGGCTGGTCATCAGTGCCCGCTGCTGCTCCATGAAGGCAGACAATCTGCACTCCAAGGCTGTCATCCTGAGACTCAGCTCGGGAGACGCAGCAGCCACCGACTTGGGCCCCGGCGGTGCCGGGCCCGACGTCAGCTCTCTGGGAGGAGAGTCCACGAGGACTAAGGGGCTTACGTGTCCAGCAGACTCCAGCTCCACGCGAGGAACTTTGGCAGGCTTCTCTTGGTCCACGGGCCCGGGACAGTGGTCGGGGGTCTTAGACCTGGCCCTCGAGGGACCAGGGACCTCCTCCGACGACGCCCTCGCGAGCCGCTTCTTCCTCTTGCGTTCCCGGTCGGGGGACCCCCTGTCCAAGGTTTTTCAGTGACTGCCACCATTGCAGGGACAAACTGAGACGTGTGGAGTTTCTGATTTTGTCCATTAGCCAACCCAAAGCCTGTGTCCACTGAGAGGATAGGGTCCACTGGGCTGCTCGCATATGAAGGCGAGCATAGGGAATCACATGGACAGTGTATGCCATATACCCCAGAAGCTGAAGTGTCTCCCGAGCAGTCAGGAAGACTTTCATAGCTGCTTGGGAGGCCAGCTGTACTATACGAAGACAACATGGCTGTGTCAGGAAAATCCTTGACTGCCTTGTGACTAGACGAGCCCCTATGAATTCTAGAGACTGAGAAGAGGTGAGATGAGATGTTGACTAGTCCCAAATACCGGAAGATTCGCATAGTGCGAGAAAGAGCGAAGCTGGCTTCTGGAGCTGTTGATACTCGAATGAGCCAGTCGTCTAAGTAGGGGAAGACGAATATTCCTAGAGTTCTCAGGAATGCTGCTATTACTGCCATACATATTGTGAAGACTCTTGGGGCAGAAGCCAGAATGAAGGGAAGAACCCTGTATTGGAAGTGTCTTCCCTGGAAAAGGAATTGAAGGAATTTCCTGTGATCTGCATGGATGAGAATATGCGTATATGCATCCTTTAGATCTAGAGAACATAGCCAATCATGACTCTGAAGGTATGGCAGGAGTGTTCCGAGGGAGATCATCTTGAATTTTTCCCAGAACAAATACTTGTTTAATTCTCTGAAGTCCAGAATAGGCCTGTGTCCCCCTGTTTTCTTTGGGATGAGAAAGTAGGGGGAGTAGAACCCCGTACCCTGTTGGGATATGGGTACCTCTTCTATTGCTCCCTGAGCAAGAAGTGATGCGACCTCCTGACCCAAGAAATTGTTGGCAGGGACCTGAGAATTGAACTGTCTTATGATTGTAGGAGGGGGCATGCTGTGAAAATGAAATTTGTACCCCTCTCGTACAATGGACAGGGTTCAGTTTTCTGATGTTATTTGTTGTCATCTTCTGGCAAAATGGCATAATCTGCTCAGGATGGTAAGGGGTTCTGGACTTTTCAGGGGCAGAATGACTAAGTTCTCTAAGAAGGAGTCAAAGCCCCTGAGGAGGCTGAGCCGGTTGAGCTCTAGGAACTTGTGGCTTCCTCTGCTGGCTGGTCTGTTGCTGCCCCTTTTGGGGAACATGAACTGGACAGTGGCCCTGATGGGTGTAAGATGGGTAAAACTTCTTTTTCTTGTTGGAAAAGGGTTTCTTGACTGACTTTTTCTTTGCTGGGTTGGCTGTAGACTCTGATAGTCTGTTCAAGGTAGTATTTTCAGATTCAATCTGATTAGCCTCGTCTTGCCAATCCTTGCCAAAGAGATTTTCTCCTGTGCATGGAATATTTCCCAGTTTATCTTGCACCCATTGTTCTAAGTCTGATGCCTGAAGCCAGGCAATACGACGTGCACCGATGGAAATAGCAGAGGTTCTGCTAATGCATTCAAAGCAATCAAAGGTTGCACGGTTTACAAACTTAAGAGACACCCTGGGCATGTTTGACCAGAGTAAGGAATTCCCCCCTTTTTTTCCTCAGGGAGAAGAGGGCTCATAATCTCCAAGTCACCTGAAACCTCTTTGAGGAACATTCCCATATAGAGAATGTAGGAGCTAATCCTGGATGCCTACATGGAGTATTGGAAACATCGATGCCCAAAGGCATCAAGCGTCCTCGATTCACAGCCCGGAGGATTGGAAATAGGAATTACACTTACCTGGTAATTGTCGTTCCTTGAGTGATGACAGTTTAGTCCTGCACCTCTTCCTGCAGCTTGGAGACTGGGCATGTCAAAGTCGTGACATCACTGGATATAGCCTGGTGGTATCTCCCATCAGCCCCAGTGTACTATTGACAAAGCAAACTCAGAGAAGCAACAAATAAGCAGAATAACTTAACATTAACCAAACTATGCAACCCTCCACCTGAGGGCCCTCTTTAACTGTATTATTATTAGTAACATAGTAGTTGACGGCAGATAAAGACCAGCATGGTCCATCCAGTCTGCCCAGCAAGATGGCAAGAGTAGGTGCACCTGTCGCTCCGCGCAGGCCACCCCTCCCCATATCCTTGTTCAGGGGTAAACCCACCACTCCATGTAGGACATCCCTATTTGTTGAGACGTTATATGGTTCAGAAGTTAGATGGTACCGTTTATTTTGGTTTTTTTCCTATTTCTGTAAAGGGATCCTCTGTGTTTGTCCCATGCCTTTTTGAATTCCGTCACCGTGTTCGCCCCTACCACTTCCATCGGGAGGGCATTCCAAGCATCCACCACCCTTTCAGTGAAAAAATATTTCCTGACATTGCCTTTCAATTTATCCCCTTGCAGTTTCATGTTATGCCCTCTAGTTTTACAGGTTCCCCGTCTTTGGAAGAGGTTTGTTTGTTCATCATTTCTCTTTAAGTATTTAAAGGTCTGAATCATATCCCCCCTCTCCCTCCTTTCCTCCAAAGTATACATATTTAGGTCTTCAAGTCTCTTCTCATAAGGCTTCTGATGCAGGCTCCAAATCATTTTGGTCGCCTTCCTCTGAACAGTCTCCAGTCTTTTTACATCCTTTGCAAGATATGGTCTCCAAAACTGAACACAGTATTCCAAGTGAGGCCTCACCAGTGACCTATACAGTGGCATAAGTACCTCTTCTTTTCTGCTGGTAATCCCTCTTTGTATGCAGCCCAACATCCTCCTGGCTTTTGCCACTGCCTTGTCGCACTGTTTTGCCACCTTGAGATCATCAGAGATAATCACACCAAGGTCTTTTTCCGGAACTGTGCATACCAACCTTTCTCCCCCTATCGCGTACATTTCTCTTGGATTTCTGCTACCCAAGTGCATGACACTGCACTTTTTTGCATTAAATCGTAGTTGCCAAGCTTTAGACCAGTCTTCCAGCTTTTGTAGATCTTTCTTCATGTTAACCACTCCCTCGGGGGAGTCCACTCTGTTGCAAATTTTTGTGTCGTCTGCAAAAAGACAGACCTTTCCATTCAGTCCTTCAGCAATATCACTCACAAATACATTGAACAGTGCCGGGCCCAGGACCGAACCCTGGGGCACCCCGCTAATCACCTTCCTCTCATCCGAGTGAGCTCCATGTACAATCACCTTCTGTCGTCTGTCAGTCAACCAATTTCTAATCCAGTTTACCATCTTGGGACCCATCCCCAAGCTACTGAGTTTGTTGACAAGCCTCCTATGAGGAACAGTATCAAAGGCTTTGCTGAAATCCAGGTAGATGACATCCATTGCATGCCCCTGATCTAGTTCCCTGGTCACGCAGTCAAAGAACTCGATCAGATTTGTTTGGCAAGATCGTCCTTCGGTAAAACCATGCTGCCTCGGGTCTTGCAAGCTGTTGGTTTTCAGAAAGTTCACTATTCGCTCTTTCAGGAGTGCCTCCATTACTTTTCCTGCCACCGAGGTAAGGCTCACAGGCCTGTAGTTTGACACTTCTTCCCTGTCACCACTTTTGTGTAGAGGTACGACATCAGCCATTCTCCAGTCCTGAGGAACCTCTCCTGTTTCCAAGGATCTATTGAAGACATCCTTTAACGGTCCTGCAAGAACCTCTCTGAGCTCTTTCAGTATCCTGGGATGTATCCCATCCGGTCCCATTGCCTTGTCCACTTTCAGTTTAGTAAGTTGTTCTAACACCTCTTCTTCTGTGAATGGTGTGGTATCTACTTCATTCCCATTTTTATATTTGGGAGTCACAGCTGGTCCATCCCCAGGATCTTCTTTAGTAAACACAGAGCAGAAGTAATTGTTTAGCAATTTTGCTTTTCCAGTGTCACTTTCCACGAGTCCTTTCCCAGCACTTCTGAGTCCTGCAATTCCAACTCTGATCTTTTTCCTTTCCCGAATATACTTGAAGAAATTTTTGTTGCCACCCTTAACATCTTTAGCCATCTTTTCCTCTGCCTTTGATTTTGCTATCCTTATTACTCTTTTAGACTCTTTGAGTTGGATCCTGTATTCATTTCTGTGTTCTTCTGTCTGCAAGCTTTTGAATTTTGCAAAAGTTGTGTTTTTTGCCTTTATATGAGCAGCCACCTCTTTGGAAAACCAAATAGGTTTCCTTCTCCTCTTGCTTTTATTTACTTTTCTTACATATTTATCTGTTGCTCCTTTTATTGCCTCCTTTAGTTTAACCCATTGCAATTCCACTTCCTTTATCTCTTCCCACCCCGTCATCTCCTCCTTTAAGTACTCTGCCATTTTATTGAAGTCAGTGTATTTGAAGTTTAGGACTCTGAGCTTGCTATGATTGGCCTGTACCATGGCTTTTATTTCAAACCACACCGTGTGATGGTCGCTGTTGCTCACAGGGGCACTCACGCAGACATTTGACACACTATCACCGTTGGTGAGCACTACATCCAGCGTTGATCTTTCCCTGGTTGGTTCCATCACCATTTGTCTAAATAATACATCTTGGAGAGCATCCACAGTTTTTTTGCTTCTTTCCAGATGTGCAGAAGGAGTAATCCAATCCACATCAGGTAGATTAAAGTCACCCAATATGATCGCTTCCCCCTTTGATGCTATCTTGGCAATATCTATAATCAATTCATTGTCTCTCTTCAATTTGAGTCGGAGGTCTATAGACTACAGCAATATGGATGACAGTGCCATCTCCTCTCTCCAATGCAATCCAGAGCGCTTCTTCTTTTCCCCATGTCCCCTGCATTTCAGTAGCTTTAATATTGCTTTTGACATACAAGGCTACTCCTCCTCCTTTTCCATTTTCTCGGTCCCTTCTGAATAGATTATAGCCAGCTATGGCTATATCTCAATCATGTGATTCATTAAACCATGTTTCGGTAATGGCCACAATGTCCAAGTCCGATTCCACCATTAGGGCTTCCAGGTCTGGAATTTTGTTGGCTAAGCTTCGAGCATTTGTGCTCATTGCTTTCCAGCACTTTCCTGGCTTGTGTGTATTTTGCATTGATTTTGTTCTGCCCACTTCCTCCCACATGTTTTTGATGTGTGGTTTAAAAGTGTGGCTGTTTCTGATGTTGTTCTGCTTTTGTTGGGGGTGGCATGCAGATGTTGACCTTCCACATCCGTCACCCCCTTTTCCTAGTTTAAATGCATGTCCACATACTGCCTGAATTTTTCACTTAGGATTCTTTTCCCTGCGGAAGAGAGATGTAGTCCATCAGCACAGTATAGTCTCTTGTTGGTCCATCTGTTGTCCCAGTTGCCAATAAATCCGAATCCTTCTTTTCTGCACCAGGTCTGGAGCCATGTATTAAAGCTGTTAATGCGATGCAGTCTTTTTGTCCCCTTACCAAGAACAGGTAGAACCTCTGAGAATGCAACAGTGTTAACAACGTGCTTGAGTTTCTCCCCCAGAGATTGGAAGTTCTTTTGGGCTGTAGAGGCACTGTTCCTAGCCAGGTCGTTTGTGCCTAGGTGGATAATAACATCAAGTTTGGAATGTTCACTTTTTGCACTAAGTAATTCAACAACTTGGTTTGCATTCCTGCTGGCTGAAGAGCCTGGTAGGCACATGACTATCTTCTCTCCTTTGAACTGTGTTCCCAAGTTGGTGCCTCTGATAATGGAATCTCCAAGTAGTAG
The DNA here is from genome assembly GCA_033557465.1 of Ichthyophis bannanicus. NCBI lineage: Eukaryota > Metazoa > Chordata > Amphibia > Gymnophiona > Ichthyophiidae > Ichthyophis > Ichthyophis bannanicus. The sequence continues at coordinate 642,608,969 of CM066032.1, forward strand.
TAGTTTTCTGTTTGGTGAGGTTTTCTTCATATTTAGTGCTTTAGCAGGGGATTGGGCATTGTCTGACTTATTTGAAGGCCCTTCAGTTTCTTTGAATTGGGCATCCTCATTAGCCAAGGCAGAGAAGGCAATGTGCAGGGATATCTCTTGATGTACAGGATGTCTTTGTGTTACAGGTCGCAATCTACCAGAACCCACTGTGATCCATTTGTTCCTGGGGTGTTTGATTCTTTGTGGGAGCGGTGGTGGAGTTTGTTCAGTTTGTATCCTAGAAGAGGTGTGCTTCATCGCAGCCAGTTCCTCCCTCAGTAGAGATACTTCTATATGCATGGCAGCTAGGTCTTTATAATAATATTATTATTATTATTTTTCCATCTTCCCTGTGCCACCTCCTTACACAAATAAGGGAAAAGAAAAGAATAGCTCAGAGAGAAATACTCACTGCGATCCAGCGTCGGAAAGGCTTTCTCACTCCTTGAAAATGATGCCTTCCTCCATCTGAAAAGAATTGCGAAGAAACACTCCCCGGGCGGGAATGAGGACTAAACTGTCGTCACTCAAGGAACGACAATTACCAGGTAAGTGTAATTCCTATTTCCTTATCGTTCCTCCAATTTGGTCCTCCACCTCTGGGATGTATCAGAGCAGTAATTATTGGGAGGGACCTTTCCACCCGGATCGGTACTATGGCAAGCCGAACAGGCCGCGCTCGCTGCCAGAGCATCAGGACGATGAGAACTACTGAAAATAAGAACCGAAAGACGACCAGGAATCAAACCAAGGCCTCTGTACCCTTATCTGATCCTCTAGTGAGCCCAGCAACTAGACACGCTACATCCTCCTGTACTTATTCCTTGTTTGAAATAAAAGACGCAAATGAACTTGCCTGACAACGGCAGCCACAGCCGTCCGGACATCCAGACAGCAGTGTTATTTATTTATTTATTTAACTTCTCTTATATACCGCACTGTTACATATCAGGGCGGTGTACATTAAACAGAACAATATACCCTGCAGACGGGCCGCATAGTATTTACATTGAACAGGGATTGAAACTTGGATTTAACTGGAAGTATGGAGAGATGACCCCGCGGCCATTCGACAGCTGACCGCTGAAGGAAGCCAAGACTGCTTCGCCCAGGAAGTCGCTTGTCGTCCGGTATAGCGAGCTCGTAACCCCCTGGGGACTGAATGATCCCCAAGAAAATAAGTTGACGCCCTCGTCGCTGAAAGCCATCTAAACCTGGAAGCCTGCACACCGCAACACCCTTGTGGTGGTCTCTGAACCACCCGAAGGAAGACAAGCCGACGAGCACAAGGTTTCTGAAACCTTTAAACACTGCCGAGGTGTGCTCTGGACGTTCACACAGTGCAAGCGATGGGCCAACACACTCCCCTTCGCCAAAACTAGCGCTGAAAGAGAGAAAACGTTGATATCTACGCGAAACGGAGCCGCCACCTTTGGACAAAAGGACAGAACTGGCCACTCAGCCACCTTTCTCTGGAGAAAAACCCCCACAGGACAACGTCCGCAACTCAGCAATTCGCCCTGCCCAGCAGAAGCCACCAAAGGTACAGTCTGTAAGGAGAAATTCTTAACCGCCGCCGGTAGCAAAGGCTCAAATGGCATGCTAACTAACGCCCCTAAGAAGAAATGAACTCCTGTGGGCGAGGACATGATCTACGAGAAGGCCGCAGCCCGGCAGCTGCTATGCAAATCACACCACTACCTGTCCTACCAAAAACTTAATAACAAGGCACTGACCCTGTCGTTGCGCGAAGGTGCCCCTGGTGGAAGGCTCTTAAGCTTTATCAAGAGACCCGGGAAAGTTAATACTTTATTGAAATGTTTTGTCTAAATTTTTTTTTTTTATATATATATACCAGCTATTTACAATTCAAGAGGGCCTACAAGTCCCATACCTAATGGAAAGTCCTAACTTGCTGGACCTGCCCCGAAATTCCAAATATGCACATGACTCCAGTGTATGCCATGCTACCCGCACAGATTAGGCTATCCGTCTCCCTAGGAAACCGCTACTCTGGATTGGCCGCTACTGGACCCAGGACACTGGGCGCGCAAAGCTGGAACTGATCCGGTACCGTATCTCTTGCGTTCCTAAGAACCGGACTCCCACACGGCCTCTCCTTTGGATGTAACCGGCTGAGCCTAACCGTAGAACCCTAGGCTGGGAACTGAACAGGTACACGCCAACATCCCGAAGACCGAGCGCTAGGATGGACCGTCCTCGCGGATCCGCCGATGCTACCACTTCCCCCCGGCAACATACAACGTGAAACGTTGAGACAGCGAGGTGGGACCTTGAGACCGAGACCGAAGGGACCCTTCTGCCTTGGGCGCCCAACTACCAAGGGGAGCGTTGCCCAAACCCAAGACACGTCCCGGTTCCCGGTATGAACACCCCTATCCACCAAGTCCAATCCAAAGCTTGCTAAATGGCCTTGCAGGCAAAGAATTGGGACACCGACAAGAGTGCTACCTCATTCTGGTACCTAACCATTTGTTTCCGACTTGCCACCAATGCTAGCACTGACCATGCATGCCAGTGGCACCTATCCCTTTTTTTTTTTTTTAATATAATGGTAAATCCCACCTAAAACGGAAACAACTGTCAATTCACGGTCATATAGGAGCATTTAGGTAGGCGATGTGTCCCACTCAAGACATTCATTCGCTCTTGCCTACACCGTTGGTCCTTTGCCAACTCCCTTAAAGCTCTCCAGTGCTTAAGGCCTTCGAACCACTCATATCCGCTCCTCCACACATTCCGTCTGCTCCTACCGGTGTGCAGCCACTGCTGACAACTAACAGTCTATGCTGAAGAAATCTGATACGTAAGGTTCACCTATAATCTCTACTGCGTGACCTTGAACCCTCTCTGCCGAAATACATGACGCAATGTTTTGGGGTTTTTTTTTTAACCCAAAGCTTCGACCTCTGTCCAACTGGCAGAGAGAATGAAAGCCCTATTGTGCTTCCCGACCAAAGAGCCCTGGTAGGGACCACCAGATATGCGGCAAGGTACGGACTCATGAAACGCTTGCTCCATGCCAGCCAGATGGCACTCTAGAAAAAAACAATAGCCATCTTTCCAGCTCAAGTCCCCAAGCAGGAACAGACCCAGAGAGAACCGGACCGACCTGTAGTAGAGAAAGAAGAGAAGAACTCTCTTCTTCTCTACTTCCACTGTCCCCTCCTGTTACACATTCCAGGAGAGCAGACCTATCAAAGGCGCGTTTATTTATTTATTTATTTAGCTGAATTTATATCCCGCTTTTCACCGGGTCAAAGCGGTCAATTGGGGGATACATTTAACACAAAGGGATATGAGACACATACACTAATACTTACAGGGAACATGGGCAGTGGAGGGTTAAGTGGCTTGCCCAAGACCACAAGGAGTGCCTATAGGACTAGAAATCCCAGTCCCTCCGGCCTGAGATTGCTGTCCCCAGGTGGGACTTGAACCCCCGGCCCTCCGGCCTGAAGTACCTTGTCATAACCACTAGACCACTCCTCCCTGTGCCACGTCGTGTTCCTGGCATTGCTGTTTGGGTGGAAGCGGCCTTTGCTCTACAATTTCAGCTAAGTGAATGCTGTTTTATTAAATTTAATGATTAAAAAGGAAAGGCCACAGCTGTGGGAGGGATTTCTCCTCTCTACTGGGCTGGCTGTTCTGACAAAAAAAGTTTTCTTTGTTTAGATGGTGTTTTTGACCTGGTTTTGATTTTTGGATATATTTAGTTCTGGGTTTTGGTATTAGATGGTGCTTTCAATGTAAGAGACAGCAGAGCATTTGTGCTGCAATTGAGCAATAACACCATCCGCAATGCCTTTGATAAGGGACAGAAAATAAACTAAAACAACCTGTTGGCAAAAATTTAAACCGTTAGACCAGGGAGCCAAACACAAAAAACCTGAATTACGTTAGCGTGGTGAAGGAGAAAACAGAAAAAGGAAAACCTAGTCAGCTTTGCGCTGACACAAGGGCGGGAAACAACGTCTCAGGGTTCCGCCGGTTGAAATCCCCGCGAGAACATACTGGGCAAACCTTGCAACCCTGAGAAAAAAGAAGCCAAAATCACCCCAAACAACCGAAAGCAAGCAGAAATCGCCATCCTGCACAGCGCCGGATACCGCCACACGGCAGACGAAGAGGTGCAAAATAAAAAATGGCCGAAGCAGGCATTCACGTTTAGGCGCCAAGGCCCCGTTTTGAGAGAAACCATCTCAAAGTCCTCAGAAGCACGGACCGGAGGGGAATGAGCCCCGCGTCCCCTCCAAAACAAGCGCAACACCATTTAAAACATTTAAATTACTGAAAAAGAAAGGCAGGGAACTTGCTCTTACCGCGTGTTGCAGAGCTCTCTCCACGCGGCCCCGCTCAACACCAGAGCAAGCGGCAAGCCGCGGACAGTGTCTGCCTCCCTTCTGCACTTCATAGAGAAACACCAAAGAGCACCATCCGCCTGAACTTGACAGAGGATCGTGTGCTGCCCTGCAGTGCTCTCCTCCGCACCATCAAGGAGGAGAGAGTTGCTACCGAAATGCGGCAATATCAGACAGGTAAAAAGAGCAGGAGACAGACTGCCGCCATGCTGCCCCGCAGTGCTCTCCTCTGTACCATCAAGGTGGAGAGAGCTGCTACAGACATGCGGTAGTATCAGGCAGGTAAAAAAGGGCAGGATCTGTCAGTCTCTTATTCAATCAGTTTTAACCCTTTGAAGCTACAGATACCACAAACAAAAGAAAATGAACATCCAAATAAAATTAAAAACCTCAATCTAGCCCCTAACTGCTCCTTATGCGCTTCTCAAGTGAGCCCCTCCACTAGGCTCACTATGTCCTCCTGCTGCATGGAGACTGAACACACTGGGGCTGATGGGAGATACCAGCAGGTTATATCCAGTGATGTCACGACTTTGACATACCCAATCTCCAAGCTGCAGGAAGAGGTGCACAACCCAGAGGTGGAGGACTAAACTGGAGGAACGATAAGGAAGAATGTTTTTTAGCACTCTTAATCCTACGCATCGTCGATTCCACTACCATTGAATGGTGTGGTAACTGAGTCTTTTGAAAGCCAGGACAGCTTGGAACTTGGTACATGGTATCGAGTCATCGAGAATGTGGAGACACCGTTAAAGGAGTTTCCCATATTCTTAGCATAAGATCATGCAAGATTCTGTGAATGGGCAGTAGCTGACTCTTTAGGAGCCTTAGGGTACTGAAGAATTTCTAATTCTTCTGCTCTGGGTTTCTTCTCTGGAGTCACTGTGATTGCAAGACCCTGAGCTAAATCACGTATAAAATCCTGGAAGGACATGTCTTCTGGAGGAGACATTCTGTGTTGAGGAGAAGGAGATGGATCCTCTGGAAGGATGGCTCTGGTACCGGCAGAGTCATCAGAGTCATCGGAATCGGATGATTAGAAGTATCTCTGCGCCGGGTGTTCCTGCAACGGCACAGTATCAGTACCGCTCAAAGTTGGTATTGGGGTGTCTCGGTACCCCGTCCGTCGATACCTGAGATAGACTCAAGGCTCAGCATGGGGGGAAGCATACCTGCCAAGGCACTCGATACCAGTACCGGTGTAGGTACCAATACCTGTGGAACTGTCTGTAGCGGTCTTAGCGGTACTGAAGTTGCTAAGAGGGCTGCTAGACTGCGTTTGATAGCGCAGATTCTCTGATCCATCGCTCCTGCCGATGCCTGGGTGTCGGTACCGGTGGAAGCGGCTACGACCCCAGAACATGGCACCAGTAGTTCTGCAGAGGTGGAAGCCTCTGGAACATTCTGGAGCCCCGTTAATGCTTTGGAGACCGAGGCCTCCTGCTGGGGCTGTTTTGCCGATGAACTTTCATCGAGGGCAACGCCAGTGGCATCTCGATACCTGGAAGGAGATCTACCCTTTGAGGACCGGCCAGTCTTAGAAGACTTAGGTTTAGTTACCTGAGATCCATGGGAGGAAGATGAAGCCCTGGAAGACATCGATGCCACTGATATCGTATCTGCGGCAAAAAGGGTACCGAGTTTTGCAGCTCTATTCTGCAGGCCCCTCTTGGTCATCTTTCTGCAGGAGAGACACTCCGATGGAGAATGGTCAGGACCTAAACACTTAAGACACCATTTATGGGTGTCGGTGATGGATATGGTACCTCCACATTTAAAACATTTCTTGAAACCACTAGCTGGTTTCTCCATGTTTGAAGAAAAGTGGGCCTAGTGCTCAAAATGGCACCTAGCACCAAGAGGGAAAGGCCCCTGAAAGAAAAAATCTTTTAGAAAGCTAGTTTTTTGGGGGGGGGTTTGAAAAAGAAGAAAAGAGAACCGGCCGTATCGGTAGGCATCGAATGAAGGCCGATGCGACCACAAAAAACAAAAGAATAAGAATAAATTCTTCTGCGGTGACAGAGTATGCGTCCTGTTGGCTCCGCAGAAAACGAAGAACTGAAGAGGGAGAGTTGGAAAGGCAGCACGCAGGCGCTCTGGGATGCTCCCAAAAGCTTTCCTATTGGATGCTGGGGAGCGTTCCCGTGCAGGCTCTGTTGGTACCGACAATACCCATATGTGAAGACTACATTCCTGTTTGTTCCTGGAGATAAATAGTTCAACATAAAAGTATCAAACGAATTATGAATTTTTACAAGATTGTTGTGGGAGGGCTGGTGTTGTGATCTGAAGAGGGGGCCTAAGGCTGAAAGTTCACTCAGAGTGCCCAATACTTTTGTACCGACCCTACCTTTTGTACAGAAACAGAAAATGATGTCAGATAAAGATCATATGGCCTATCCATCCTGCCCATCCATACCAAATACTAAGTTCTACAATCTCTTCCTCTCTCTTAGAAATCCTTCTCCCATGCTTTCTTGAATTCAGTAATATCTGCATACCTTTCCTGATAGCCCTGCTGCAATATTGCTTAAAAATGTTGACAAGAACTGGACCAAGCGGCAATCCTTATAGCATACCACTGAATAAGGCACAACCCTTTCCTTAACGTAAATTCCATTAGCCCCTATCTTTTGTCACCTGACGCTATACTTAGATTTCAACAAAGCCTCTGAGTGGGTTCTGCATGGGCAACTTTAATCAAGTGCCACTGGGAGGAGTGCTAAAGTGACTTACTGTGCTAGAAACTGGTTTAGTGGGAGATAAATGATACTGGTTAATAAAATTTGTGCCAAGGAAATTGATGTTAGCAGTGATGTGCTATAGAGAATGGGTCTTTGGTCCAGTTCTTCTCAACATTTTCATAAGTGGTATTGAGAAAGGACTGTCAGAATGATTTTATGGATGATACCACAATCTGCAATGGGTTAAGAACATAAGAACATAAGATATGCCATACTGGGTCAGACCAAAGTCCATCAAGCCCAGTATCCTGTTTCCAACAGTGGCCAATCTAGGTCATACGTACCTAGCAGTTAGACACCCTATAAGGTGTAGAAAACATAAGAAAGGATCTAGCAAATCTTGAGGAATGGTTTACAGCAGAGGTAAGCAACTCCACTCATGAAGTGCCACAAGTCAGTTAGGTTTCAGAATATTAGCACTGAATATGCAAGAGATGCAGGGCCGGCCTGTCCATTGTTTTTATTTATTTATTTATTTAACATCTCTTATATACCGCACTATTGTCATCAGCGCGGTTTACATGAAACAAAACATATACATACAGGGAACTGTAATGCATTTTACATGTAACAGGGGTTTTTGAACTTGGGAATAAAAGGGTAAACTATATCAACTAGATAACTATCTACAATAATCTATATACATTATTCACATTTGGTTATCATTTGGGGAATACTGTCTGGGAGCCCCACTGACCAGATGAGCACGATGATTCAAGTTTCTATGCTGTTGACAACGTCAATGCTGCAGAACATTTCTTTGCCAAAGGGTTCCAAACAGCTGTACATACCATAGCAGGAGAATGTTGTTCGCACAGGGCCCCGCGCAAACTTCATTCCGCTAGATGGGTTTGCAAGGCTGGCTTCAGAGGGAGCCGGGGAGGCCCAAGGCCCCGACTCACCTCTGCACAGCGCTGGAGTGAAGAACAGCGTGTTCTTTCACTCGTGCTGTGTTCTCATGAAGCCTGCGGCGTGCTGGAAAACAGGAAATGCACTTTAACCTTTCCCAGCACTCCACGGGCTTCATGAGAACACAGTGTTCTTCACTCCAGAGCTGTGCAGAGGTGAGACGGCCTCCACGGCTCCCTCTGAAGCCACTCAGACAGGCACAGGGCCCTTTGGGGGAGGGCTAGGATAGGTTGATGGGGGGGCTAGGATTGGAAATGGAATGATGAGGGGGGTTTGGACTGGAAATTTATTTATTTATTTAAGAGTTTTTCTATACCGCCTTTCACATAATTAAAGCGATTTACACTGAACAATAACCATTACATTACAACATTAGTAACTATTACAGAATAACATGGTGAACTAAGATTAATCAATAACTAATACAAATGATTACTTCAGGTCATAACAAACTTATTTACAACATGAAGATACTATATTTACAGCAAAATGTTAAAGCTAGCTGGTCAATTGTTCTAGTGATTTACTACATATTGATGTGGTTGTAAGTGCGCAGATGGAGAGATGATTGATGGCTAGGTTGCGTAGCGCTTTTCGATTACATTTAGGTCATCAAAATGCTCTATGAATAAGTGTGTCTTTTCTGAAAATCGTCAAATCAGTTGCAGATCTTAACTTCTCTGAGAGATCGTTCCATAATGTGGGGGCATAAAGTGAGAAGGCTCTATTATTTGTGCTTTGGTTCGTTTTAGTATATTCTGAGGGGAGATATAGTATATTTTGGGTACATCCACTTCTAAACCTGTCATTTGTGTTTATTTTGATGAGTTTGGATAGATGTGATGGGGATATATTTCTTAGTAGTTTGAAAATGAGTATCTTATATTTAATTCTGCTTTGGAGATGTAACCAGTGGAGATTGAATAGTATTGGAGTTATATGTTTCAAAAGTTGTGCTCTTTGAGTTATGCGTGCTGCCTTGTGTTGGGCCATCTGTAAGCTATGTATGGATTTGTTTAGGGAGCCCTTGAGGTATGCTGGTAGTAGTAGTGTAGCTGGGTTTAAAAAAGGTTTGGACAAGTTCCTGGAGGAAAGGTTCATAAACCATTATTAAGAAGGGACCCAGGATATCAATGCTTGACCCAGTACAAGCATTGCGGAACCTATGTCTTTTGGGGAAACTGCTAGGTACGTATGACCTAGATTGGCCACTGTTGGAAACAGGATACTGGGCTTGATGGACCTTGGTCTGACCCAGTATGGCATAACTTATCTTCTTATGTTATGCTGTTACAGTAATCTATATGAAGGAAGATCATCGCCTGGAGTACCGTTCTGAAGTCTGTTTGTGATAGGAGGGGTCTCAGCTGTTGGATCATCTTTAGTTTATTGTAAATCGTTCTAGCAATTAATTTTATATGGGATGTGAAGCTTAGCGTCTGATCAATGGTGATGCCTAAATAACTGACTTCACTCTTGACTTCTAGGATGGCTTCGATTACATCTAAGTTAGGGGGTGGTTTGAAGTCCTGGTGTCTGCTTATAAATAGGACCTCAGTTTTATCATAGTTTACTCTGAGACTATGGAATTGCAGCCATTGTGAGATGTCCCTGAAGCATGATTTTATGCTATCCAAGTTGGGGTTAATTATATCAATTGGCATGTATATCATTATGTCATCTGCGTATATGGCATACTCAACTTTGTGTTTTCGTATAATATGGTATAGGGTATGTAAGCAGCTATTAAAGAGTAATGCAGAAATTGCTGAGCCTTGGGGTAATTCTTATTGCTGGCTAAATGATTTTGATTTTCTTTGGCCTATTCTAACTTGTTCAGAACAGTCTGATAGGTAAGATTGGAACCATGAGAGGGTTGTTCCATAAATACCAATTTGTTTGAGTTTCTCCACAAAGATGTGATGGTTGATAGAATCAAAGACCGCAGCAATATCCAGGAAAATGAGGATAAATGCCTTTTCTGAGTTATCCATTCCCTTTATTGGTTTGTTAAGGAGGGCAAGTAAAAGAGTTTCAGCACCATGGTATGGTCTGAACCCATATTGGTGATCAACTAGAGAGGTGTGCAAATCAACGTGGTCTTGTAGATGGCTTTGGACTACTTTCTCAATTATTTTGGCTAGGAATGGCAGACTTTATATTGGTCTATAGGATGTAGGGCTAGTTTTATCAAGAGACGTTTGCTTCAGTATAGGTCTGATAAGCACTTGTTTTAATTCTTTAGGTATGTATCCTTGAGCAAGTGATGTATTTACCTTATTAAGTAGTATTGGGCCAATCAAGGCTAGATGTTGTGGTATTGATGCCTGATATAATTTTTTGTAAATTGTCAAGTGAGATTTTACAGAATTCTGACCATATCTTCGGATATGTTTGATTTGGGATTGGATGTGATTCTAGGTGGTCATTTGATGACTTTAGTTTATTTTTATAGTAATCTACCAATATTTGGGGATCAATGTTTTGGTCCTTTGTACAATCATTCATGGTTTGTGTCAGGTATTTAACAATTTCAAATAATTCCCTTGGATGGTTCAGAGAGTTTAGCAAGATTTTTGTGTGGAATTCCTTCTTTTTATTGTCAATGGTAATGCAAGTGTGTCCATATATTTTTGTCTATCTCCAAGGGATTTGGAATTTCTTCAAACGCATACTATTTTTCTTAATTGTCTCTTTGGGCTGATGGGGGGCTGGGCTAGGACTGGAAACGGGCTGATGGGGACTAGGATTGGAAATGGACTGATGGAGGGGCTAGGACCTGAAATGGGTTGATGCAGGAGGATGGGAGAATGGGACTAGAAGAGAGTGGGATGCTGGGTGGGGCTGGAACTAGAAGGGAGCTGATGTTGGGGGAGGACTAGAAGGGGATGGTGCTGGAGGAGTGAGGATGGAGAGGGGAAAAGATTGTTTGTGTGTGAGAAAAGAAAAATCTACAATTGGCCAAGTATTGGGAGAGTAAGTGAGGATTGAGGATGGAAGGGTGAAATTTGAATGGATGAAAAAGGAATAAAGAAAGAAATGGAGAAAAGAACAAAAGGGAAAAGATCAGTATGTTAAAGCAGATGCAGAGAGAGAATGGAAAAAAAGCTAGAAGACGGCAGAAAGGACAAATGAAAAGCAGACAATGGAGAGTTGGCAGAAGACACAAAGAAACCAGAAGAAAGTGACTGGAGCAATTGCAACTGAAAAATAAAATGCCCAAACAAGAAAAGGTAGAAAAATACTTTTTTTTATTTTGAATTTATTAACTAGAATATGTCAGCTCTGGGAAATGTGCATCGCTAACCTCTTTGCATTTTTGTTTAGTACAAGAGGAAATTAATTTATAGTTTTATTTCTCCAGTATTGTTGTACATTCCAAGTTTGGCTTTTGGGGTTCCCAGTTTCATTATTGTCTTCCTATTTCTGAATTATGATCCCTTCTTCTTTGTTTGGTGACGTTCTATGTTCTGCATGTGTAACCAAGCTGAGGTATTCTGTTCATATAGTTTCTATTTGACAGTGCCATTTGTTCTCTTTCCCCAATAGGAGATGTATTAGCATTCTCTGAGATGTACAGTATTGCTTTAATATTTGCAGTGTTGCCTTTTGATAGGTAGGGTTTGGTGCTTTGTGAGTCCTGGTACTGCTGTTATGATTCAGCTGGTTTGCTATGGGTTCTAAATGGGCAGTGTTTATAGTACTTCCTAATGTGCCTGGTGGTTGACACTGGAGTATAGTAATGTAGAAATCTGGTAGTCTTTCTTTATCCAGACACTCATTAAGAGGCATGTTTACTAAAGGTTAGTGCATGTTAACATTATGCAAATATTTATGCAAATGAGGCCCTGCAATGAGTCTCTGCACATGGCCCTGCACCCCCCTTGTGCCACCCCTGAAGAGATGCATGTGCGTACGAAATAGGCATCTTGTGCATATTCAGTATGGATATCTTGAAAATTTAACTGGCTTTCTACTTGAGGACTGGAAGTATCTCTCAGGTCTAGAATTTGACAGCTAAGAATTAATGTCATTTGAGATGTGAAAACCCTAGAGAGCAGTACAATGTAAGGATGAAGTTCTTCAGTGCACAAAACAAGAGCAGGATCTGGGGTTGATCATGTCTAATGATCAGGGCTAGCCCCAGAGTTGGTTCAGTGTGTTGGCACCCTAGGCAAACCTTAAGCTTTCCCTCCCCCCCAGCTGACAAAATCTATTGTTTAGCTTTGAATACCCTGCTTTTTGCCACCTCCCAGATATTGCCACCCTAGGCAACCGCTTGTTTGCCTAATTGTTGGACTAAGCCAAAAAGGACGCTTGGATGCATATGGAGAAGAAAGGTCAGCAGAAAAAAGGAGATGATAGTGCCTCCATAAGTCTTTGGTAAGACCTTCTTCGGAGTGCTATGTGCAGTTCTTGAGATTTGCAGCTTCAAAAGAATAGAAACCAGATAGTCCAGAGAGCAGTTATTAAAATGGTCTAGTGTCTTTGACACAAATTATATAGGGACAAACTTAAAGAGGAGAGACAGGAAAGAAGAGATATAAGACATTTAAATACTCCCAAGGTATAAATGCACAGGGGGCTCTGGAACAAGAGGGTCAGAGGATAAGGGTGAACGTAGGTAAACGCAGGAGTACTCTAAGAAAATTTCTTTACAGAAAGGGTAGTGGATGTGTGAAGCAACTACCCAGCCAAAGAGGTGAATATAAGGACAATGTCTGAATTTAAGAAAGCATGGGAGGATCTCTGAGGGGAGAGGAAGGGATTGTAGAGCTTAGCATTTAGTATGGATGGGAAAACTGGATAGGCCGTGTGGATTTTACCTGTTATGTTTCTCCGTTTTAAACTTAGCTGATGACCATTTAGGCATCTTTCAGAAACAATCTGTTACTTGCAGGCTCGCACTGCCTATCAGTCACCAAACTAGGAGAACTGCAGCATTCTAAAAGTTACCATGATTAACCTTTTAAGTAGTTAATTACTTCATCTTTGTTAGGGATTGCATCACCACAGAACCTTCTCAGAGCACATATCACATCACCCAGATACAAGAAGAGTACCAATGCTTCTCCATAGACCAGCAGGATTGCGTCAGCCACACCTGGTGACGTCCTTCGGGCGGCGCCATGCATACGGAAGTGCTCTCTAGAGCTCAGAAAGTGACCTTTCTGAGCATGCCCAGGTAGCCCACCTTACCGGCCCGCCCCCTAGCCTGGCCAGTATTCTTTCTTCCGCCTTGCCAGCAAGACAGACCCTGCTCTCCGATTCATCTTCAAACAAAATCACCAATCGGATCTTCAAGCAAACAATGCCAAAACCCGGTTTTAAAAAATGCAACCACTGCAAACGGAAAATGAGCAGCGCAGACTCTCACGACATTTGCCTGCGCTGCTTGGGAGCGAAGCACAATGTAGAAGACTGCCTCCACTGTGGGAAAATGTCCCCAAGAGCCCGGAGATCCAGGGGTCATGCCCTACAAGACTTCCTCACCGCAGCAAGTACCTCTGCTCAAGCTGCCTCCCTTACTAGGGCAAGTACCTCTGCTCAAGCTGTTTCTCCCGCTGTGCCAAATACCTCTGCTCAAGCTCTCCTCTCTCTGCTTGCTCCGGCTCCGGATGTGCCTGCACGGGCCTCCATCCCACGCCGTGCTTTGGATGCCCTCCACCCGCCACTGCTTCCGATGACTTCTCCTAACTCCGCTGGGCTCACAGCGGCAGCAAGCAAGTCCCGGCATGAAAATACCTCTTCGGGTGGCCAAGCGGTTCAAAAAGATGGCGGCACACACAGTCCTCCACTGCTGGGCCCCGGTCCTCCAACTCTGCCCCCTTCGGGGGAGGGAAGCCCGGCGCAGAGAACACTGAGGCAGGGAGCAGCAATGAGACCAGCCGTCAGCGCCGCTCAGCAGGCTCCGCCCAAGGCACGCCCCCTCAGCTGTCAGCCCTGGCGAGCCCAATCGGCGCCGAGAGTCTTCTCGGCGCCGGAGAGCATCCGCTCCAGTTTTACAGCCCCAGCAAAAGCTGCAGAAGGCATCGCAGCCATAAAAGAGACAACTACAGACGGGGCAAAAGCGGCAGGCACAGGAGCTCCAGCTACAGTGGCAGCAGTTCGTCCAGCCACAGGGCGCACAGAAGTAAACGCGCCAAACACCGCCACCGCTCTGAACACTGCAGAAGCCACAGAGATCACGGACGGAACCGCAAAAAAACTCACCGGAGTCCTGCCAGCTCATCCAGTCCTAGCAGCCACCGCAGCAAAAGATCCAACAGATCCAACAGTTCTGCAATTCTCAATTTATTATCCCAGCTCGTGAGGCAGTCCGCCTCCACCACCTCTCCTGCATCTCATGTTCCCGTGGCCTTAGACCCGATGGAGCGCCAGACTTCCACTCCAGACAGGAGGGCTACGGATTCCGCACCTAGACCTTCACCGGATCTGGACCAGGGAAATCCGTCCCCAGACAGCACTGCGGAGGAGCGCGACATCGAGGCAGCAGTCATGGGATCTGCATCCCAAGAGGTCACCGCCTCAGATAAGAGACAGTCCCCGGAGCCGGAAGAAACCCTCCCCCCCCCCGGAGGACCTCTCGTATCCCAAATTCCTGGACAAACTGGCCTCCGCCATGACACTGAAGGTCTCAGAGGAGAAAGGGGAGCCAGTCCCAGAGGTGCTAAAATACGTCGCAACTCCGAAGACAACCTTTGCTATGCCCATTCACAAAATGCTGCGGGACAACCACTTGAGACTGTGGCAAACCCTGGCTTCCGGCCGGCCATTCCCCAGACGGCTTGACTCGAAGTATCAAGTCCAGCCAGTACCTGGTTTCTCTCAAACCCAGCTGCCACACCAGTCCATCGTGGTGTCTTCGGCCCTCAAGCGGATAAAGTCCTCACGCACCCATGCTAACAGCACCCTGGGTCGAGACCACAAGCTCCTCGATAACGTTGGGAAGAAAGTCTTCCAGGGAGCTATGCTCAACGCGAGAATTGCGGCGCATCAATTCCAGCAAGTCCTTTTCCTGGATACCTGCATGACAAACATCAAAGCTGCCATCACATCCCTCCCTAAGGAATCTCAGGCATTGGCATCCAGCGCGCTTACGGATGTAGCAGAGTGCAGCAAGCATCTGGCAAGCTCAACCTTTGACTCCTTTGACACAGCGCTGCGAACCGCAGGAACGGCTATCTCAGCAAGAAGATGGGCTTGGCTGAGAGCCTCCGGCCTACGTGAGGACACCCACGACAGGATTGCAGATGCACCCTGCACAGGCGAATCGCTCTTTGGTGACAAAGTCAAGGACACTGTCAACGACCTGCAAACCTTGGCAGAGGACGGTTTTGAACGCCACAGCGGCACTCAGAAAAATAACTTTCAGAGGAAATCGTATTACACCTCCAAGAAAAGATACTCCTCCAACCGGAGATGGCAATACAACAAATTTAAGAACAACTCTAACCATGGCCCCTCGCAGCGCAACTCACAGAGGGACCGCAAACAGAAAAAGAACAACAATGTGCCCGCGAGCAAAAGCGGTCCATCCTTTTGACGAAGAATCACAGGCTACCACCCGGATTGGGGGTCGCCTGACTCGCTTCCTTCCAGAGTGGCGACGGATCTCCTCAGACTCTTGGGTTCTACAGATCATCCAAGAGGGCTACCGCATGCACTTTGTTGTGACGCCTCACCAGAGCACTCCTCCCATCAGTGACACACCCCCGCACTTACGCGTAGCCATGGCCGCAGAACTGCTACACCTACTTGTCTCCGAGGCAATAGAGCAGGTACCCTCTGCCGAAATAAACTCTGGCTTCTACTCAAGATTTTTTCTCATTCCCAAAAGAACAGGAGATGTTCGCCCCATCCTCGACCTCCGCAGATTAAACACATTCATCATCAAAGAAAAGTTCAGGATGTACTCCCTCAACTCTATCCTGCCTCTGATACAATCCGGCGACTGGATGGCATCCCTCGATCTGCAGGACGCCTATACCCACATCCGCATCCACAAGTAACACAGGAAGTACCTCCGCTTCCAAGTTCTAGGGTAGCACTACCAGTACAGAGTACTTCCCTTCGGTCTGTCACCAGCGCCATGGGTATTCACGAAGTGCGTGGCCGTGGCAGCTGCACATCTCCGCAAGCTGAACATCTCGGTTTTTCCATACCTGGACGATTGGCTCCTCACAGCCCCCTCCGCAACGGAGCTACAGGAATCCCTGTGGGTAGCCAAGACACTGATCTCCTCTTTGGGGTTTGTTATCAACCTCAACAAGTCACACCTCACTCCTTCCCAGAGACTAGAATTCATCGGAGCTGTGACTGACACCAAACTCTCGAAGGCCTACCTTCCCGAGCGCAGATTGGTCACCATCACCTCACTTGCGTCCAGCTTGGCCTCCAAGGGGACCCCTTCGGCAAGCTCCATCTTACGTCTTCTGGGCCACATGTCCGCCACGACTTCTGTCCTCCCAGTTGCGAGGTTAAAGATGCGCGCTCTTCAGTGGCATCTACGTACCCACTGGAGTCAACATTCGCAGCCACTCTCCGCTCACATCCCGATGACCCTCCAGGTCAGAGCTCAACTCCACTGGTGGACAGTTCCGGGGAATCTTTCAGTAGGGAAGGACATGCATCCACCCGACCACCAAGTGACCCTCACCACGGACGCATCCAGCTCAGGCTGGGGTGCTCACACCCCGATGTTCAGCACACAAGGAGAGCCTGGTCACAACAGGAGAGGCTCCTCCACATAAACCTCCTCGAGCTAAGGGCCATCAAATACGCTCTCAAAGCGTTCCTAACACATGTGCGAGGGAAGTCAGTCCTAAGAACATAAGAACATAAGATATGCCATACTGGGTCAGACCAAGGTCCATCAAGCCCAGCATTCTGTTTCCAACAGTGGCCAATCTAGGTCATACGTACCTAGCAGTTTCCCCAAGGGACACAGGTTCCACAATGCTTGTACTGGTTCAAGCATTGATATCCTGGGTCCCTTCTTAATAATGGTTTATGGACCTTTCCTCCAGGAACTTGTCCAAACCTTTTTTAAACCCAGCTACACTAACAGCCTTTACTACATCCTCCGGTAACAAATTCCAGAGTTTGATTACACGTTGAGTGAAAAAATATTTTCTTTTATTAGTCTTAAATAGTTTACCCTGTAGCTTCATTGCATGTCCCCTAGTCTTTCCATATTCTGATAAGGTAAACAATCGATCTACGTTTACCCGTTCCACTCCGTTCATTAATTTATAGACTTCTATCATATCTCCCCTCAGCCATCTCTTCTCCAGGCTAAAGAGCCCCAACCTTTTTAGCCTTTCTTCATAGGAGTAGCCTTCCATCCCCTTTACCATTTTGGTGGCTCTTCTCTGAACCTTTTCTAAAATCGCTATATCCTTTTTAAGATACGGCGACCAGAATTGTACACAATATTCAAGGTGCGGTCTCACCATGGAACAATATAGAGGCATTATAATATCTTTTGTTTTATTTTCCATTCCTTTCCTTATCATACCTAGCATTCTACTTGCTCTCTTGGCCGCCGCTGCACACTGGGCCGAGGGTTTTAACAAGGTATCCACAATGACGCCTAAATCTTTTTCCTGGGTGGTGGTTCCTAATGTGGAACCTTGCGTCGTGTAACCATAGTTTGGGTTGTTCTTCCCTAGGTGCATAACCTTGCACTTCTCCACATTAAATTTCATCTGCCATTTTGATGCCCAGTCTTCCAATTTATCAAGATCCTCTTGCAATTTTCCACAATCCTCCTGGGTTTTAACAACTTTAAATAGTTTTGTGTCATCTGCAAATTTGATAACCTCACTTGTTATTCCACTTTCCAGGTCATTTATGAATATGTCAAAAAGCAACGGACCCAGCACAGATCCCTGGGGTACACCACTATTCACCTTTCTCCATTGGGAAAATTGGCCATTTAGCCCTACCCTCTGCTTTCTATCTTTTAACCAGTTCCTGATCCACAGTAGTACACTGCCTCCTATCCCATGACTCTTTAGTTTTGCCAAAAGTCTCTCATGAGGGACTTTGTCAAAGGCTTTCTGAAAGTCCAGATACACAATATCAACTGACTCACCTTTGTCCACCTGTTTATTCACTCCTTCAAAAAAACATAACAGATTAGTAAGACAAGATCTTCCTTGTCTAAAGCCATGTTGGCTGTCTCCCATTAAGTCGTGACTATCTACATGCTGAGTAATTTTATTCTTTATGATGGCTTCTACCATTTTTCCCGGTACTGATGTCAGGCTCACTGGTCTGTAGTTTCCCGGATCACCCCTCGAACCCTTTTTAAAAATTGGTGTTACATTGGCGATCCTCCAATCCTCAGGTATTAGAGATGATTTTAATGATAGTTCACAGATTACTGATAGCAGGTCTGCAATCTCAAATTTCAGTTCTTTCAACACCCTTGAATGTATACCATCCGGCCCAGGTGATTTGCTACTCTTCAGTTTATCTAATAGTTGTAAGACATCTTCCCGATGTATCGATATTTCCTTCAATTCTTCCACACCTTTAAATACCACTTCAGTCATGGGTAACATCCCTACATCTTCCTCAGTAAAGACCAAAGCAAAGAATTCATTCAGTCTTTCCGCTATCGCCTTGTCGCCTCTTAGTGCTCCTTTAACCCCTTTATCATCTAATGGACCAACTGACTCTCTCACAGGTTTTTTGCTACGAATGTACTTGAAAAGGTCTTTATTTCGCGTTTTTGCTTCCGCAGCAAGCTTCTTCTCAAATTCTCTCTTTGCCTGCTTTATCAATGCCTTGCATTTGACTTGCCAGTGCTTGTGCTGTTTCCAGGTTTCATCGTTTGGCTCTTTTTTCCATTTCCTGAAAGATGCTTTTTTGGCAACAACAGCCTCTCTGACCTCACCTTTAAACCATGCTGGCAGTTTTTTGGACTTCCTTCCACTTTTCTTAAAGCGTGGAATACAACTGGTCTGGGCTTCCAAGATAGTATTTTTCAACAACACCCAAGCTTGATGTACGTCTTTAACCTTTGCAACTGCTCCTTTTAGTTTTTTCTTAACTGTTTTCCTCATTTTATCATAGTCTCCCTTTCGAAAGTTAAAGGGTAGTACTGTGGATTTCCTTACTATCCCTCCTCCATTAATTAAATCATCCAGACGGACAACCAAGTTGCCATGTTTTACATCAACAAGCAAGGGGGCACTGCCTCTCGCTCCCTCTGCAAAGAAGCATTACAGATCTGGACCCTGGCCCTAGAGAACGCGTGCAGCCTCCGTGCCTCCTATCTCCCGGGAGACCAGAACACATTGGCGGACAAACTCAGCAGACAGCTGCAACCGCACGAATGGACACTCCTCCCGGAGGTAACCGACAGTCTCTTCCGAATCTGGGGCACCCCAAGCATCGATCTATTCGCCACAGAACGGAATGCGAAATGCCCCCTATTCTGCTCCAGGCACCCGTCAGCGAACAGGTTGGCAGCGGATGCATTTGACGTGTGCTGGGGGGAGTGGTCTCTGGTGTATGCCTTCCCGCCGACCCCTCTCATCCCTGCAACACTTCAGCGGATCGTTCGCGACAAAGCCCGAGCCATCCTAGTGGTTCCCCACTGGCCCCGCCAGATGTGGTTTGCGCTTCTCCAACGCCTAGCGCAAGAAGCCCCGAAACGCCTGCCCCTCAAGCCGGACCTACTGACGCAGGACGGGGGCAGAACACGACACCCCAACCTCAAAGCCCTAGCTCTCACTGCCTGGAGGTTGAACGGTCAAGCCTAGCTACACTGCAGCTACCTGCAGAGGTACAAAACGTGGTCCTGGCGGCCAGAAGACCCTCAACCCGGAAATCCTACAGTCTCAAATGGAAGCGTTTCAGCACCTGATGCGCATCTCAAGGCCTTGAACCCACCACGTGTGCACTCCCCAGTCTCCTGCAATACCTTACCTCTCTGTCTCACCTTGGCCTGCAAACATAATCCATCAAAGTACACCTCTCGACGATTGTGGCCTTTCACGCGCCTCTGGAGGGAGCTACCTCGATTGCGGCACTGCCTCTCACATCCCACTTTATGAAGGGACTGACAAATCTGAAACCCCCGATCAGGCATCCGGTTCCCCCCTGGGACCTCAACATGGTATTGCTACGCTTAACACAAGAACCCTTCAAGCCGATGAAGTCCGCGGACATGAAGTACGTCTCCTGGAAAACACTGTTTCTAATAACCATTACATCCGCCAGGAGGATCAGCGAGCAAGCACACCCCCCATATACGCAGCTACACCTGAACCGCGCATCCTTGAGAACCAACCCTAGGTTCGTTCCCAAAGTGGTGTCTGCTTTCCACGTCAATCAGTCTATCGAGCTTCCCTCTTTCTTTCCGGAGCCTCATGCATCAGACAAGGAGAGGCGCCTGCACACTCTGGACTGTCTCAGGGCCCTCCGCATTTATCTACACAGTACACAGCCCACCCGCAAAGGCGAGCAGCTGTTCGTGTCTTTCGATCCAAGCAAGCCTGGCAGACCAGTCAACAAGAGGACCCTCTCCCACTGGGTCGCCTCCTGCATCTCCTATTGCCTGGACCCTTCAAGCACCAGCAACAGCCCTCACAAACTCAGAGCGCTGGCCACCTCCATTGCCAACCTTCGCTCCATTCCACTAATTGACATCTGCAGAGCGGCCACCTGGTCCTCCCCGCACACGTTCCACAGACACTACTGCCTTGATCTCAAGGCACAAGAGGACTTTGCCCTCAGCATGGCCGTCCTCTCCACTGCAACTGAGGGAAGTGAGGCCGCACAGCGCACCTGATTATGGACTCCTATTATGGACTCACATTACGCTATGCCTGCTTATGTTGCTGTCGTTTAACTATCCTGTATTACACTGTTTACACCTTGGAATGTGTTGCACTGTTTGCACCTTGAATATTTTGCACTGTTTGCACCATGGCATTGTCTGCACTGTTTGCACCTTAGAGTTGTACTGTTTGCACTATTGCACTGTCTGCCAGCACCTTATTGTATATCCTTGCACAACCTGTTCCACGATTTGCACATAGCCTCTGGCGATTCTAGCGACACTAATAAAGCTGTGTGACATTGACTTAATACACCCTAGCGGTACACCGTGTGTCTTGTATGCTTACCTCCTCCACATTCAGCTAGGGAGGCACCAGGTGTGGCTGACGCAATCCTCCTGGTCCATGGAGAAAAAGGGGTTACTTACCTGTAACAGGAGTTCTCCGTGGACAGCAGGATAAGTCAGCCACACAATCCCACCCACCTCCCCTGGAGGAGGTCTACCTCTGCCGCTCCCTAGCCGGTCAAATAGCTAGCTAGGAACTCACTGGCCAGGCTAGGAGGCGGGCCGGTAAGGTGGGCTACCTGGGCATGCTCAGAAAGGTCACTTTCTGAGCTCTAGAGAGCACTTCCGTATGCATGGCGCTGCCCGAAGGATGTCACCAGGTGTGGCTGACTTATCCTGCTGTCCACGGAGAACTCCTGTTACAGGTAAGTAACCCCGTTATCCCATTCCTGCCCTGCAGTACTTCCTACTATTCTAGTACCGCGACCCTCCCTTTCCCACATGCACACAGCTCTATCAATGCACTTCACTTCTGCCCTGCAGTACCTCCCTACTATTCTAATACTGAGACCACCCCCCAATTCACACACATACCCTGCTCTATCAATGCATTTCACTTCTGTCCTGCAGCAACCCTTCTTAATCCAGCACTGAGAATCCCCCGCCACACACACATAGTTCAGCCAATGCCCCTCACCACTATTCTTCACCAGTCTCTCCTATTCCAATACTCTCAATAAAACCACACTGCTCTGCTGCTGCACCTCCTGTTATTCCAGCAAAGATATGCCTCCTCCCACACCAGTAAAACATTACAGAGATAAAATGCCTGTCCCAGAGATATGGAGCTAGCAAGAGACAGGGAGAACAGCACTTTCTCAGAGATCAGCCTGTAAGTGAAGTGCAACAGCCTGAAGGCTCTAGGAAAGAAATGTAGAGAATGTGACAGAGGAATGGCAAATCCTGCAGTACTATGTATAGTAGGCAGCTCATGCTCTACACATTAGAGAAGGTGCAGGCTGGCTCATGTCTGCCACATCCACCCCTTTTTCTGAAGCTCTACTTAATTATTGTAAATCAAATCCAAATCATAGAAACAGATAAAATGATGGCAGATAAACAGCATACAACTTATCCAGTCTGCCCATTACATTAAGTATAAGTCTCTATAATCCTTTCCTCTCTCCTTAGAGATCATATGTGCTTTTCCTAAGCTTTCTTGAATTCAGATACAGTCCCTCTGACATCTCCGCTGAAAGGCTGTTCCATGTATCCACCACTCTTCCCATAAAGAAATATCCTTAGATTACTCCTTAGTCTATCCTCTTTCACCTTCATCTTATGGCCTATGCCCCCTCATTTCAGAACTTCCTTTCCATTGAGAGAGGCCGGCCACCTATGCGCTTATACACAATCTGTGGCCATACCCTTTGAATGCCCCAACTTCAAATATAACAGAATATTCATATTCCGCTATAAACAATAAAGCAAGAGTAGTTACTCACCTGTAACAGGTGTTCTCCAGGAGCAGCAGGAATCAGTCCTCACATATGGGTGACGTCGGCACCGATGGAGCCCTCGCGGAGCAATTTCCCCAGCTTTCAAAGAAAGCCTTTGGGAATTGCAGCGCGCATGCACGATCCCCTTCCCGCCCAAGGGTGCCATCTTGCTCAGTCTGATGACAGCTAAAAGACAGCAAAAAAATTAGCAAAAACGAAATGATAGGACTGCAACTCCAAGGGGAGGAGAGAGGGTTGTGAGGACTGATTCCTGCTGCTCCTGGAGAACACCTGTTACAGGTGAGTAACTACTCTTTCTCCAGGACCAAGCAGGAAGTCAGTCCTCACATATGGGACTCCCTAGCTTAAGGCTACCGGAGACCTCACGCGGAAAAATGAGCTCCCTCTAGCTCAGTAGCACTGAAGGAAGGAATCTTCTCTGAAAACGCCCACGACTGGTAGCCCAACACCAGGGCCGGAGGGTAGGAGTTGCCTAAACCTCAAAGAGATTATGGAGGACTGCCTGACCGAAAGCACTGTCCCTGCGGGACTCCCTCTCCAGGCAGTAATGGGCCGCAAAGGTCTGGCTTGAAGACCAAGTAGCGGCCCGGCAGATGTCTGCCAACGAAACAGAGCGGAGATGAGCCACTGACGCAGTCTTCGCCCTGACACGATGAGCCGTGACTCGACCCTCCAACGAGAGGCCGGCTGCCCCATAAGCCCAAGCGATACAGTCAGCAACCTATATGGACAGAGTACGCTTGGAGACAGGTAGCACCAACTTATTGGGGTCAAAAGAAACGAAGAGCTGAACAGCCCTCCTATGCTCTTGCGTACGGTCAAGGTAGAAGGACAAGGCCCTCCTACAGTCCAGGGTATGCAGGACCATTTCAGCCCAGCTGGTGTGCGGCCTGGGAAAGAAGGTCGGAAGAACCACTTCCTGGTTGAGTTGAAAAGGAGAAACCACTTTTGGAAGAAACTTAGGGTGAGTCCGTAAGACTACCCTATTCCTATAGAACAGGGGTCTCCAAACCTGTCCTGGAGGGCTGCAATCCAGCCAGGCTTTTGGGAAATCCCTAATAAATATGCATGAGATATATTTGCATGCACTGCCCCCATCATATTCAAATGTATCTTATTTAGTTTTCTATTTGTTTAACATTTCTTATATAGCGCCTTTCATGATATCAAGGCAGTTTACATTGAACAAACTGAAATCACATTGAACAGGGCACTGTAACTTGTGGGACTAGAAACCCCAGTCCTTCCAGCTCAGGGTTGCTGTCCCTCTAGTGGGATTTGAACCCCTGACCTTCCATCCTGAGGTACCTTGCCCCAACCACTAGGCCACTCCTTTAGGGACATCCCAAAATCCTGGCTGGATCGTGGCCCTCCAGGACAGGTTTGGAGACCCCTGCTATAGAACCTAGTGTAAGGAGGATCAGACACTAGGGCCTGCAGTTCACTAACGCGCCTAGCAGAGGTAAGGGCTACCAAAAACAAGGTTTTCCAGGAAAGAAAACGAAGAGGGCAGGTAGCCATAGGCTCAAAGGGCGGACAGGTAATCCGCTGCAAGACCACATTCAGATCCCATTCAGGGGCTGGTGGGCGCAAAGGAGGCTTAAGGAGAAGGAGGCCTCGGAGAAAACGAGCCACCAAAGGGTGGTTGGAAAGAGGCCTGCCATCCACCAGTGCGTGATGCGCAGAGAGAGCACTGAGGTGGACCCTGACAGAGTTGGACTTAAGGCCCAGATTGGAGAGGTAAAGCAAATATTGCAAGACCACCGCCACCAAGCAGGAGAAAGGATTCTCAGACTGCTGAGCACACCACACAGAGAACCGACGCCACTTAAGAGCATAGGACCTCCGGGTGGAGGGCCGCCTGGAGGCCAAGATGACCTCTTCCACCTCCCGAGGCAGCAGGAGGGGAGCAAGGACTAACCTTTCAGCAGCCAGGCCATCAGATGAAGGGACCGGAGGTTGGGGTGTAGGAGAGTCCCCTGATCCTGTGACAGGAGATCGGGTTGAAACCCCAGAGGAAGAGGAGTGTCCACCGCCAGCTGCATCAGAAGCGGGAACCAGGGCTGTCTCGGCCACCGGGGAGCCACTAGGATCATCGAGGCTCTGTCCCTGAGAACCTTGAAGAGCGTCCGAGACACCAGTGGCATGGGAGGAAAGGCATACAAGAGGCCCGTGGACCATGGAATCAGAAAAGCATCCGCCGCTATTCTGAGAGGATGCGGTTGTCGAGAGCAGAATCTGGGAAGTTGCCGGTTCAGAGGACTGGCAAAGAGATCCATGGTGGGTAGGCCCCACTTGAGAAAGATCCGTTGAACCACCAACGGATCCAATCTCCACTCGTGTGGTTGGAGAATCCTGCTCAGCTTGTCTGCCAGGTAATTTTCCTGACCTGGGAGATAGACCACTTTGAGGAGGATGCTGTGGCTGATGGCTCAAGAGCACAGTTTTTGTGCCTCCTGACAGAGAAGGAAGGAGCCCGTGCCTCCTTGCTTGTTCACGTAGAACATTGCAACTTGATTGTCCGTCTGGACCAGTACAGACTGGTGAGAAGTGAGGTGGGAGAAGGCTCTCAGAGCTAGGCGGATGGCTCTGAGCTCCAGGAAGTTTATCTGCTGAGCAGACTCCCAAGGAGTCCAGAGGCCTTGAGTACATGTCCCTTGGCAATGTGCTCCCCAACCCAGGAGAGAAGCATCGGATGTCAGCACCTGAGAAGGCGGAGGAGATTGAAAATCCACTCCTAGCACTAGGTTTGGCAGATAAAGCAACCAACGCAGAGAAGAGACCAGCAGGTCGGATATCCGTACTGAGTCCGCTAGGCTCCCAGTGGCCTGATGCCATTGAGTGCGAAGGCACCACTGAGCAGGTCGCATGTTCAGGCGGGCTTTGGGGTCACATGGACCGTGGAAGCCATATGGCCGAGCAGTCTCAGAAATTGCCTGGCCGAGACCAGGGAATTGCTGTGAAAGTGGCTGGCGAGATCCATAAGCCTGTGGGCCCTGTCCAGAGGCAGGAAGGCCCGCGCCTGAAGAGTGTCCAACCTGGCGCCTATGAATTCGAGATTTTGAGAGGGGAGCAAAGTGGACTTTGCGAAGTTTATGACAAATCCCAAGTGCTGGAGTAGAGTCACAGTGCGATGAGTGGCCTGAGTGTCCTCTTGGGAAGACTGGGCTCTGATGAGCCAGTCGTCCAGGTATGGAAACACAAAAAGGCCTTGAAGTCTCAGATAGGCCGCCACCACTGCTAGGCATTTGGTGAACACCCTGGGGGCGGAGGATAGGCCAAAGGGCAGTACTCTGTACTGGTAATGATTTCCTCCCACAACAAACCTGAGATATTGTCTGTGGTCTGGATGAATAAGGATGTGAGTATACGCATCCTTTAGATCCAAGGAGCATAACCAGTATCCCTGCTGGAGGTAGGGCAGCAAGATTCCAAGGGTAAGCATCTTGAACTTTTCTCTTGCCAGGAACTTGTTGAGGTTTCGCAAGTCCAGGATGGGTCTGAGGCCTCCTGTTCTTTTTGGTATCAGAAAGTACCTGGAATAAAAGCCGTGACCCCTCAGGTGGTGGGGCACCGGTTCCACAGCCTGTTCCTGAAGAAGACTTGCTAACTCCTGGAGGAGTAAGTCCCCATGCAGAGGGAGTCTTGGAGGCTCCCCTGGAAAGTAGGAGGGAGGTACCTGGTGAAAGTGTAGAAGATAGCCTTTTTGAACTATATGAAGCACACAGGTATCTGATGTGATGGCTGACCACCTGTGGGCAAAGTGGACCAGCCGGCCTCCTGTGCTGAGAGAAACCAGCGGAGGGGAAGAGGCTATGCTGACAGAGTCAAAAAACCCCACCCTGCTGAGCAGGGGCCGGTGTTGTAGGCTTGGGGGCCTGCTGCCTATGGGACCCATTACCCCGTCCCTTGGCCTGCTGACCCTGTTGGGGAGGTGCTGAGGCCTGATAATGAGGGTAATGTTCATTGGCAGTCGCCTTCCTCGGGTAAAAGGGCTTTTTCCCCGAGCCCTTCTTCTTTTGAGAAGGGGCAGAGGTCTTTCTGGACAACCGAGTCCTGGTCAGAGTCTCGGTCTCAATCTGTGCAGCCTTTTCAGCCATGGGCTTGCCAAAGAGGTTTTCGCCTCTGCAGGGGACATTGACCAACTTGTCCTGTACCCATGGCTCGAGGTCGGATGACTGAAGCCAAGCCTGTCGGCGGGCACCGATACCGGCTCCAGCTACCCGAGCCGATGCTTCGAAGCCATCGTAGGCTGCTCGAGAGATAAACTTCGAGCACTCCCGAATACCAGTGGACAACGCTTGGAACCTCTGCAAAGGTTCCTCGGAGAGACCAGCAGAGAACCCGGCAATTTCCTTTGCCAGGTCCCGGTGCCTTTTGGAACCCGGGGCTCTTGCGGACTCGATAAATGGAATCGACCCGCTTGCTTAACACCGGCGCCGACACCGGGCTCTCCCACATGCGGAAGAGAAGTCGCTCCAGCATCGGAGGAACCGGTACAGTAAAGGCCTCCTTCGGGGGAGAG
The DNA here is from genome assembly GCA_033557465.1 of Ichthyophis bannanicus. Classification (NCBI taxonomy): domain Eukaryota; kingdom Metazoa; phylum Chordata; class Amphibia; order Gymnophiona; family Ichthyophiidae; genus Ichthyophis; species Ichthyophis bannanicus. Next base: position 642,636,166 of record CM066032.1, read on the forward strand.
TCATACTGAAGGGCATCGAGCTCTTCGGCTCGAGGCTCCTCCTCGGGATCCGTGGGGAATGCCAAGGCCTTGGCCATATCCCGCACGAAGTCCGAGAACCGGGTGTCCTCCGGGGGGGACTGTCTCCAAGGTTCGGACTCGGGCGAGTCCGATGGGACGCACCGAGTCCGAAAAGTACCCGGGGACTCTTCGTCCTCCGTCTCCCAGCCCGACTCCTTGGAGGAGGAATCGAGCGGCTCTGGTCGGGCGGGCACTGATGCCCTCCGCCCCGACGCCGAGGCCGGCGTCGACGACCTCGGTCCCGAACGGGAGGCCGAGGGAGACCGTGACCGAGGATCGACTCGAGCTCGCATGGACTCGAGGATCGGCTCGGTCTCCGGGGTCGACTTGGACGTCGACGTCCCGGTGGCCGGGGCAGATGCACCGGCGAGGCCAGCGATCAATGCCCGCTGCTGGTCCATGAAGGCCGCCAAACTGCTCTCCAAGGCCGTCAACCTGAGTCCGAGCTCAGGAGACCCAGCAGCCCCCAACTCGGGCCCCGACGGCGTCGGGCCCGACGTCGGCTCCTTCGGAGGTGAGTCCACGAGGACTACAGTACTCACATGTCTAGGAGACTCCATCTCGAGACGAGGATGTTTCGAAGGCCTCTCCGATTCCGAGGACCCGGGACGGCTATCGGGGCTATGCGACCTGGCCCTCGAGGAACCAGGAGCGTCCACCGACGCCGCCCTCGTGGGTTTCTTCTTCCGATGATGTTCCCGGGCAGGAGACCCCCGCTCAGAGGAACTCCAATGATGCTCAGGACCGGAGTCCCGGGACGTCGAAGCCTTTAAGGTGGTTCGGGCCCGGCCGGACGCGGAGTCAGAGAAGATTCTTTCTTTTTGTTGCTGCCGACTCCTCAACGCTTTAGAGGACATCTTGCCACACGGACCACAGATCATCGGATCATGATCGGGTCCGAGGCAGCGGAGGCAGCAGTCGTGTGTGTCGGTAAGAGACATAAGTTTCTTACACTGATCACACTTTTTAAACCCGCTGGAAGGCATCGGGGGAAAAAGGGTCCCTGCGAGGTCAAAAGACAGGGCTGCCAGTGGAAAAAAAAAAAATGGCTCGAACACTAGTCACGAAGGACAAAAACCAAAAAAATTACGAACGGACTCAATACCGGTGTATCGGGTCCGGGCGGGAAAAGGATCCGGCGTCGAACCGAGAAAAGAAAAACAAATAAAATCAACTTTTTCAGCGGTGATCACAAACAGCGTCTGTAGGGCTCAGCGGAAAAAAGAAGACTGAGCAAGATGGCACCCTTGGGAGGGAAGGGGACCGCGCATGCACGCTGCAATTCCCAAAGGCTTTCTTTGAAAGCTGGGGAAATTGCTCCGCGAGGGCTCCGTCGGCGCCGACGTCACCCATATGTGAGGACTGACTTCCTGCTTGGTCCTGGAGAAGTAACTGTGCTATCTCCAGGAACAAGCAGGAATGAGTCTTCACATATGGGGACTCCCTAGCTGCAGATGCCAGGGGAAGACCCCAGGTTGTGTGTCCTTGAAAAGGACTACCTCCCCCCATGGATCTCTGGCATCCAACCAGGGTAGGTGGGTAGGAGTTGATTAGGAATGGAACAGGTGTTTGAGAACAGCCTGACCAAACGAGGCATCCCGGCGGGAGTCCTTGTCCAAACAGTAATGGGCTGTGAAGGTATGAACCGAGGCCCAGGTGGCCGCTCGACAGATTTGGTCGATGGACACAGAGTTTAGATGAGCCATTGAGGCTGCCATGGCTCTCACATTGTGAGCTGTGACATGGCCCTCCAGAGAAAGGTTCCTACTCTGGTAGGCGAAAGAAATACACTGAGCAATCCAGTTGGACAGTGTTCTCTTAGAAACTGGAAGTCCTAAATGAGAAGGATCAAAAGCAACAAAGAGTTGAGAAGACTTTCTATGTTGCTGTGTTCTTTGTAAGTAAAAAGCAAGAGCTCTCTTACAATCCAAGGTATGAAGATTCCTCTCTGCACTTGATGCATGAGGTCCTGGAAAAAAGACAGGTAAATATACCTCTTGGTTTAGATGAAAAGACGAGACCACTTTGGGCATAAAGTGTGGATTGGTCCTGAGGACTACCTTATCATGATGGAACCTTTTATAAGGTGGATTAGCCACCAAAGCTTGCAATTCACTGATGCGGCGTGCTGAGGTGACTGCAATGAGAAAGATAACTTTCCAAGAAAGAAATTTCAGGGAGGTGGTGGCTAAAAGGGTGGCTTCATAAGCTGGCCAAGAGACAGGTTTAAGTCCCATGCCACTGGAGGTGGTCTAATGGGAGGTTTAGTTAGAAGAAGGCCTCTCATGAATCTTGTTATAAGAGGGTGAGAGGAAATAGGCTGTCCATTGAGAGGCTTGAGGGACGCTGCAATAGCACTCAAATGGACTCTTACTGAATTCGTTTTAAGACCTGCATGGGATAAATGCAGGAGATACTCTAGTAAAGAATTCAAAGGTATTGCAAGAGGGCTAAGACCCTTCTCTGAACACCAAATGGTAAATCTCTTCCATTTGAAAGCATAGAAACATAGAAACATGATGACAGAAAAAGACCACATGGCCTATCTAGTCTGTCCTTCCATTTCAACAACTACAACAGTCCACTTTTTACCTTTAGAGATCCTCTGTGTTGGTCCCATGCTTTTTTGAATTCAGTTACTGTCCTCATCTCTACCACCTCCACTGGGAGACTATTCCACGGATCCACTACTCTATCCGTAAAGAAATATTTCCGCATATCACTCCTGACTCTATCTCCCTTCACCCTCATCCCATGTCCCCTCGTAGCAGAACTTGCTTTCAATTGAAAGAGGCTCTCTCCCTGAACATTTATGCCACGGAGGTATTTAAACATCTCAATCATATCACCTCTATCCCGCCTTTCCTCTAAGGTGTACATATTAAGATCCTTAAGTCTGTCCTCATATGCTTTATAATGAAGCCCACTAATCATTTTAGTAGCCACCCTCTGCACCGACTCCATCCTGTTCACATCCTTTTGAAGATGCGGTCTCCAGAATTGCACACTATACTCCAAATGAGGTCGCACCAAAGACTTATACAGAGGCATTATCACCTCCTTTTTTCTGCTAGCCATTCCTCTCCGTATGCACCCAAGCATCCTTCTAGCTTTTGCCGTCGCCTTTTCTACCTATTTAGCTACTTTAAGATCATCAGACACAACCACGCCTAGGTCCCACTCTTCTTTAGTGGACAAAAGTACTTCACCTCCTATACTGTATTGCTCCCTTGGATTGCTGCAGCCCAAATGCATGACCTTACATTTTTTAAGGAACGTCTAGGAACGTCTAGTCGAAGGCTTTCTAGAGGCATGAATAATATCTCTGACTTGCTGAGAGAGATGAAAACCTTGAAGGTCTAGGCCTTCAGCAACCAAGCCCTGAGATGAAGAGACTGGGGGTTTGGGTGCCACAACTTTCCCTCCTCCTGGGATAGAAGGTCTGGTGCAGAGCCCAAGTCCAGGGAAGGAGCTTGAGAGAGATGCAGAAGTAGAGGATACCACACTTGGCGTGGCCAATGTGGTGCTATGAGGATCATGGTCCCTTGATCTCTCTGAAGATTGAATAGTGTTTTGGGAATTAGGGGAATGGGTGGAAAGGCATAAAGGAAGTCTTGACCCCAGTGAAGGAGGAAGGCATCCTTGGCCTGAACTCCCTGACACGGAATTCTGGAACAGAACCGGGGAAGTTTGGCATTCCATGGACTTGCAAAGAGGTCTATGTCCGGGGTTCCCCAAATTCGAAAAATCCTGGCTACCTGGTCCATGTGGAGGGACCACTCGTGTGGAAGCAGAACTCGACTGAGTCTGTCTGCCCAAGAGTTTTGAACGCCTGGAAGATATACTGCCAGAAGATGAATGTGATGCTCTCTGGCGAAGGCCCACAGTCGCAAAGCTTCGTTGCAAAGCGACAGAGAGCCAGTCCCGCCCTGCTTGTTTACATAGAACATGGCTACTTGGTTGTCCGTATGGATGAGAACTGTCCTGTAGCTGAGCAGGGAATGGAACACTCTGAGAGCTAAGAATATTGCTCTGAGTTCCAAGAGATTGATATGTAGAGAAGTCTCCTGTGGAGACCAGATGCCCTGGGTGGAGAGATCCTGCAGATGAGCTCCCCAACCCATTGGAGAAGCATCTGTTGTAAGAGTTGCTTGGGGTAGTGACTGCTGAAAAGGGGACCCCAGCAACAGATTTGGAGAGGACTTCCACCACTGGAGAGACCAAAAAAGGTGACTGGAGTTTGCTATTTTGTCTGACAGGCAACCTGATGCCTGAGTCCATTGGGTGGACAAAGTCCATTGAGCTGCCCTCATGTGAAGGCGAGCATATGGAACCACGTGCACGGTGGATGCCATGTGGCCTAAGAGTTGTAACATCTCTCGAGCAGTTAAATGGGACTTTAACTGTATCTGGGAGGCTAACTGCACTAAGCGTAGGCAACGGGCCTGAGGAAGATAGGCCCTTGCAGTTGTGGTATCCAGCAAGGCCCCTATAAACTCCAGAGACTGAGTAGGGGTGAGATTTGATTTTGGGATGTTTATTACCAGTCCCAAATACTGAAGAACACGCATTGTGCAGATTAGACAATTCTGGGCCTCTGACTGGGATGGAGCTCGAATGAGCCAGTCGTCCAGGTAAGGGAAAACAAATATTCCTAGAGTGCGTAGAAATGCAGCTACTACTGCCATGCATTTCGTGAACACCCTTGGTGCAGAGGCCAGACCGAAAGGAAGCACCCTGTATTGGTAGTGCTTTCCTTGAAAAAGGAACCGAAGGAACCTTCTGTGTGTTGGATGGATGAGGACATGGGTGTACGCATCCTTGAGATCTAGAGAACAAAGCCAGTCCCGACTCTGAAGGTATGGAAGCAGAGCACCGAGAGAAAACATCTTGAATTTCTCTTTGAATAGAAACTTGTTCAATTCTCTGAGATCTAATATGGGTCTGTATCCCCCTGTTTTCTTTGGGATAAGAAAATAAGGTGAGTAGAACCCTGAGCCCTGTTGAAGAAGAGGCACTTCTTCTATTGCCCCTTGGGCAAGAAGGGTGGCAATCTCCTGACCCAGAAGGTTGAGGAGAGATGTTGGAGAATTGAACTGTTTCACCATGGTGTGAGAAATGAAGCTTGTACCCTTCCCTTATGATGGAGAGGGTCCATTGCTCTGCTGTGATTTGTTCCCATCTGGGAGCAAAGTAAGCCAACCTTCCTGGAATGGTGAGGGGCTCTGGTTCTTCCAGAGCTACAAAGGCTAAGTTCTCTAGTTGCAAGTCAAAGGCCCTGAGGAGGCTGAGGCTGCTGGGCCGTGGAAGGCCTAGCAGCCTTTGACTTGGCCTGTTTAGGTGGTTGCTGACGTTTTGCAGCAAAACAACCTGCAGAAGATGCCTGCTGACCATAAGCAGGATAATATCTTCCCTTTTTAGAAAAGGATGTCTTTTTGAACAATCTTTTCTTAGCAGGAGCAGAGGTGGACTTTGAAAGTCGATCCAAAGAGGAGTTCTCAGCATCCATCTGAGTGGCCTTTGCTTGCCAATCCTTGCCAAAAAGGTTTTCACCTGTGCAAGGAAGATTTCCTAATTCATCTTGGACCCAGAGTTCCAAATCAGAAGCTTGTAGCCAAGCAATTCTGCGTGCACCTATGGCAATAGCCGAGGCTCTGCTTACATACTCAAAAGAGTCAAAGGCTGCACGGTTGGAAAATTTGGAAACATCCTGGGCATGTTTGAGCCAAGTGAGAAACTCCTGCCTTTTATCTTCTGAAATAAAAGGGGTTAAAGTCTGCAGATGATCTGTGACTTCTTTTAGAAACATCCCTATATAGAGACTATAGGAGTTGATACTGGCAGCTAGCATAGAAGCTTGAAAAACCCTATGTACAAAAGCATCTAGGGTCCTGCATTCACGTCCTGGAGGATTAGATGAGTGTCTTTTTGCACTCTTTATCTTTCTCATGGCAGACTCTACCACAATAGAGTGGTGAGGAAGCTGAGTCTTATGAAAGCCAGGACAAGGAGGGACACGATACATGGTGTCTAACCTGCGAGAATGAGGAGAGGTGGTAAGAGGTGTCTCCCACATGCTCAACATGAGATCATACAAAATCTCATGAATAGGTAAAGTAGCTGCCTCTTTAGGAGCTTTAGGATATTGTAAAATATCCAGCTGCTTGGCTCTAGGCTCTGACTCAGGGGCCACTGTGATGGAGAGGCCCCTAGCCACTTCCCTAATGAAGTCTTGAAAAGACAAGTCTTCTGGAGGAGACATTCTTCGTTTAGGAGAAGAAGACTCCTGAGGAAGAAGTATCGATGCCTCGACAGATCCTTCAGACTCCTCAGAGTCTTCGGAGGAATCGAAGCATCACCTGTCTGGATGCTCCTGTAAAGCCCGATATGCGTACTGAGTGGGATCGACATTGGGAGTAACCGGTACCGGTTCGGTACTGATGGGCATCATAGGACAGGGTACCGTTGCAGTCGACACCGAAGCCGATGCAATCAGTACCGGCACCGGGAATGATGCCGGTGCCGGAGCCGGTACCGGCAACGGGGATTGTTGCGGTACCGGAGGCATTGCAGCCTGCATGAATGCCGTCAGGGTGCACTGCATGGTCAGAATCTTCTGATCCATCGACGCCACCAAAGTCTGGATGTCGGTACCAGTGGGAGCCACCGGTACCCCAGAACACGGCAACAGGTGATCGGTCGAGGCCGAGCCATCGATGTCAACCTGTGACCCCATAGACAATGCTTTGGAAGCCGGAACTTCCCGCCGGGGTAATTTTGCCGGTGCGGAGTCCTCGAGGACAAGCCCGGAGGCATCTCGATGCTTAGAGGGAGATTTGCCCTTCGAGGACCGGCCAGATTTATGCTTGGTTACCTGAGATCCATGGGAGGAAGAAGCAGCACTGGAAGACGTCGATGCCACCGAAGCTGCATCAGAGGGAAACAGGGTACTGAGCTTGGCTGCTCGGTTCTGCCGACCTCTTTTAGACATCATGGTACAGGACATACAATCCATGATGGAATGGTCAGGACCCAAACATTTTAGACACCAATCATGGGTGTCGGTGACAGAAATAGTACCGCCACATTTTGTGCACTTTTTAAACCCGGAGGCGGGCTTCTCCATGAGGAGAAAATTTTTAGGCCTAAGGCCCAAAAACTGAAAATGCACAGTGAAGAAAGTATAAGTTTTTTGTTTTTTTTTTAAAGAAAGAAAGACCGGCAGTACCGGTCCGACGTCGAAGAAGGCAGACGTGACACAAAAGAATAAAGAAAAAATAAAGAACTTCTTCTGCGGTGACAGGAACACGACCTGCTGGCTCCGCGGAAAAGAAGAACTGGAAAGAGGCGGTTGGGAAAGGCGGGAAGGCAGCGCGCAGGTGCTGTGGGATGCTCCCAAAAGCTTTCTTACTGGACGCTGGGGAGCGTTCCCGCGCAGGCTCCGTCGGTACCGACGATACCCATATGTGAAGACTCATTCCTGCTTGTTCCTGGAGATAACAGATGTTCAGCGCATCTAAACACTAAGTGCATTTTAAATACTGACCAGCAAACTAATACAAATACAAACTAATAGGACAAGACATATATAAACTAGTAAAAAGAACTATGTTGGAATACGTGAGAATGCAGTGAACCTTTCAGCATATGCAGCAGCCGAAAGCCTCATACTTCCTTTCTGTTTTTGCTGCCGATGTTCACCAAGCTCTGGATGCCTGCCCATCATCCCACTGAAGGTGCAGGCTTGTTGAAATGTGGCAGTGGAAAGGTACAGGAAAGGGAAAAGCAAGAGGCCATGCACATAGAAGGGGGGTAGGGAGGATGGATAAAAGGAGGAGATACAGGACTGTAGGGAGGGGCAGAAATGGAGGAGAAGGGAGAGGGGTGATGCTGGACCATGGTGTGTCCTTTAGTCTTTCTATTTTTTGTAAAAAGCAATTAATTCACATTTACCTGTTCCACTCTACTCGTGATTTTATAAACTTCTCTCAACCCTCTCCTGGAAGCACACCTAGCTAGTTGGGTTTTCAGAATTACCACAATGAATATGCATGAGAAATTTCCATACAATAGGTTTCCAATATATATACAAATTTATGTCATGCATACTCACTGTCGTAATCCTGAAAACCCGACTGGTTAAGTGTGCCTTCATGAGGATTGAGAAGCACTGTTCTATCATATTGTGCCTCAACTGTCTCTTTTCCAAACTAAAGAGCCGTACTTTTATTAGCCTTTCCTCATAGGGGAATCTTCCACCCCTTTATTGTTTTGGCTAAAAAGAGCTATGAAGTTTCATACTTCCCTGATCCTGTTTGAGTTTTAAGAGAGCCTTCGCTAGGAGTGGGACTGGTTGATATGCATACAGAAGGCCCTTCACATAATTCAGGAGGGGGGAAACCAGGGCAAATTTGTCTTGAGTCCTCTCCTGGAAAAGTACTGAGGAACTATTCTGTTCTGGGGAGAGGCAAACAGATACAGAGCAGGTATACCCCATTTCTGAAAATTTTCCAATAATCCTGAGTCCAGGCACAATTTGTGTAGCTGTAAAACTCAACTCAGATTGTATGCCAGAAAACTGTTTTTTCCTGCTAGATAGGTAACTCCGAGTCATCCTCGAAAATGGCCCAGTTCCACATTCTGACAGGAAATATGAGCTCATAACTCCCTGCTTGCTTATGTAGTACATTGCCATTTGATTGTCTGATTAGACAAGAATAATTTTGTTCGCTAACCGATCATCGGAAAGGCTTTAGGAGCATTCCAGACTGCCCTTCACTCTGGGAAATTGATCAAGTGTACTTTTTCCTCAGCAGACCACAGGCCCTAAACATGAAACCCATGACACTTCCCAAGCAGTAAGCAAGACTGAAAAACTAAGAAACCGCCTTCCCCCCAAACTATGAATTTTATTAACCAACAACCAAAACTTGAAACTGTCATTATGAGCAAGTATGCATACGGGACTTAGAAAGCTATATTCACTGATATCTCGCATCCATGGTGATTTAAAATGTTTATATGTATATATTCTCTGTTAATATGCTTGCAGATATGGCGATTTAATGTATAACTGTAATTTATGTTGTTCAAACTGTAATTTATGTGGTTGATCAAATGTATAACTGTAATTTATGTTCACCCCTCCCTTTAATCAGACTGTATTCTTAAATTGACTTGTACCTACTCCCTTGTTTTTTCCACCAGTAAACTGCTACTGATCGCTGGAAGTAGCGGCATACAAATTTATACCAAATAATAAATAAATAAATAAATTTGGCTCTTACCATGAGTGATTCTGCATCAGACACTAAAACTGACAAAGTAAGAGACAGGAGGGCTCCCAAATCAGTAGGAGAAGTCTTCCAGGGTGGATCCTGAACTGGTCTCGCAGGTTTCAAGGAAAGAACATAAGAACATAAGATATGCCATACTCGGTCAGACCAAGGTCCATCAAGCCCAGTATCCTGTTTCCAACAGTCGCTAATCTAGGTCATACGTACCTAGCAGTTTCCCCAAAAGACACAGGTTCCACAATGCTTGTATTGGGTCAAGCAGTGATATCCTGGGTCCCTTTTTAATAATGGTTTATGGACCTTTCCTCCAGGAACTTGTCCAAACCTTTTTTTAAACCCAGCTACACTAACAGCCTTTACTACATCCTCCGGTAACAAATTCCAGAGTTTGATTACACGTTGAGTGAAAAAATATTTTCTTTTATTAATCTTAAATAGTTTACCCTGTAGCTTCATTGCATGTCCCCTAGTCTTTCTATATTCTGATAACGTAAACAATCAATCTACGTTTACCCATTCCACTCCATTCATTAATTTATAGACTTCTATCATATCTCCCCTCAGCCGTCTCTTTTCCAGGTTAAAGAGCCCTAACCTTTTTAGCCTTTCTTCATAGGAGTATCCTTCCATCCCCTTTACCATTTTGGTGGCTCTTCTCTGTACCTTTTCTAATAACACTATGGGGCTTGTTTACAAAGCCACGGTAGCGGTTCGCGATCGTTATCGGAGCCGCGGCCCCATTGAAATCAATGGGGCCGCGGCTCCAATAATGATCGCGAACCGCTACTGCGGCTTTGTAAACAAGCCCCTATATCCTTTTTAAGATACGGTGACCAGAATTGCACACAATATTCAAGGTGCGGTCTCACCATGGAACGATATAGAGGCATTATACAGTAATATCCTTTGTTTTATTTTCCATTCCTTTCCTTATGATACCTAGCATTCTATTTGCTCTCTTGGTAGCCGCTGCACACACTGGGCCGAAGGTTTTAACATGTTATCCACAATGACGCCTAAATCTTTTTCCTGGGTGGTGGTTCCTAATGTGGAACCTTGCATCGTGTAACCATAGTTTGGGTTGTTCTTCCCTAGGTGCATAACTTTGCACTTGTCCACATTAAATTTCATCTGCCACTTTGATGCCCAGTCTTCCAATTTATCAAGATCCTCTTGCAATTTTCCACAATCCTCTTGGGTTTTAACAACTTTAAATAGTTTTGCGTCATCTGCAAATTTGATAACCTCACTCGTTATTCCTTTTTCCAGGTCATTTATGAATATGTTAAAAAGCAGCGGACGCAACACAGATCCCTGGGGTACACCACTATTCACCTTTCTCCATTGGAAAAATTGGCCATTTAGCCCTACCCTCTGCTTTCTATCTTTTAACCAGTTCCTGATCCACAATAGTACACTGCCTCCTATCCCATGACTCTTTAGTTTTGCCAAAAGTCTCTGATGAGGGACCTTGTCAAAGGCTTTCTGAAAGTCCAAATACACTATATCAACCGACTCACCTTTGTCTACCTGTTTATTCACACCTTCAAAAAAACATAACAGATTAGTAAGACAAGATCTTCCTTGTCTAAAGCCATGTTGGCTGTCTCCCATTAAGCCATGATTATCTACATGTTCAGCAATTTTGTTCTTTATGATGATTTCTACCATTTTTCCCGGTACTGACGTCAGGCTCACCGGTCTGTAGTTTCCCGGATCACCCCTGGAACCCTTTTTAAAAAATGGTGTTACGTTCGCCATCCTCCAATCTTCAGGTATTACAGATGATTTTAATGATAATTCACAGATTACTAATAGCAGGTCTGTAATCTCATATTTCAGTTCTTTCAACACCCTTGGATATATATCATCCGGTCCAGGTGATTTGCTACTCTTCAGTTTATCAAATAATTGTAATACATCCTCCTGATGTATCAATATTTCCTTCAATTCTTCCGCACCTTTAAATACCACTTCAGTCATGGGTAACATCCCTACATCTTCCTCAGTAAAGACCGAAGCAAAGAATTCATTCAGTCTCTCCGCTATCGCCTTGTCGCCTCTTAGTGCCCCTTTAACCCCTCTGTCATCTAATGGACCAACTGACTCTCTCACAGGTTTTTTGCTACAAATGTACTTGAAAAAGTCTTTATTATGCGTTTTTGCTTCCGCAGCAAGCTTCTTTTCAAATTCTCCCTTTGCCTGCCTTATCAATGCCTTGCATTTAACTTGCCAGTGCTTGTGCTGTTTCCAGGTTTCGTTGTTTGGCTCTTTTTTCCATTTCCTGAAAGATGCTTTTTTGGCAACAACAGCCTCTCTGACCTCACCTTTAAACCATGCTGGCAGTTTTTTGGACTTCCTTCCACTTTTCTTAAAGCGTGGAATACAGCCGGTCTGGGCATCCAAGATAGTATTTTTCAACACCACCCGAGCTTGATGTAAGTCTAACCTTTGCAACTGCTCCTTTTAGTTTTTTCTTAACTATTTTCCTCACTTTATCATAGTCTCCCTTTCGAAAGTTAAAAGGTAGTACTGTGGATTTCCTTACTATCCCTCCTCCACTAATTAAATTAAACGCGATCATGCTATGATCACTATTGCCAAATGGCCACATCACTCCTCTCCTCAGATCTCTTCACTGGCTCCCTATCCGTTTCCATATTCACTTTAAGCTTCTCCTTCTGACCTATAAGTGCATTCACTCTGTGGCCCCTCAGTACCTTTCTTCTCTCATTTCTCCCTATTTCCCCCCTTGTGTACTCCGTTCTTCTTCCCAGTTGCTTTTTGCTATGCCCTTCTCCTCTATTGCCAACTCTAGATTCCGCTCTTTTCACCTTGCTGCTCCTTACGCTTGGAATAAACTTTCTTTGTCTATACGTCAGGCATCTTCTTTGCCCCTCTTCAAACTCAAGTTTAAAGCTCAACTTTTCGCCTCTGCCTTTGGCTCTTGATTTTGCTGTTCTCCTTCCTTCCCCTCTTTTATTTCACTTTTTTTCTTCCTCTTACATTTGTTCTTACCTCTTTTCTTTGTCCTGTCTCTCCTGCCCGTCTCTTTGCCCTTGTTCTTATCTTTTTTCTACTCCTTTTCTTGCTTTGTCTTTTTAGATTGTAAGCTCTTTTGAGCAGAGACTGTCTTTTTGTGTTTTCATTGTACAGCGCTGCGTGCGCCTGATAGCGCTTTATAAATGCGTAGTAGTAGTAGTAGTAATCTCTTGCACCAAATCTGGTTTTCCACTAAGGACTAGGTCCAATATGGCTTCCCCTCTGGTCGGTTCATGAACCAGCTGCTCCAAGAAGCAGTCATTTATTTCATCTAGGAACTTTATCTCCCTAGCATGTCCTGCCGTGACACTGACCCAGTCGATACCGGGGTAATTGAAATCACCCATTATTATTACTGTGCTGTAACTTTTGTTAGCTTCCTTGATTTCTTTGAGCATTTCATCATCCATTTATTCATTCTGGCCAGGCGGTTGATAGTACACCCCCCACCATCATCGCCTTCCCCTTTTTACATGGAATTTCAATCCATAGAGATTCTACTTTTGTTTCCTGCAAAACTTTAATCCTTTCTGACTCAATGCCCTCTCTAACATAGAGCGCAACCCCTCCACCAATTTGATCAGCTCTATCATTACGATATAGTTTGTACCCAGGTATCACCCCACTGACCCTTCAGCAATTCCCTTCAGCAGACTCCCTTTTTCCCCCTTCTTTCCACTCTTTTTCTGTGGATGAACAGACAGCCCTTTGGGCATCCACCCTCACTACTGCTCTGGACCAACTTGCCCCCCTCCGTCCTCTTCCGTCATCTCGTCCACTGTCACACCATCCCTGGTTCCATCCTGGCCTTTACCTTCAGCAAACCCAATCTTCACTGCGCAGAACGAGCATGGCGCAAGCACCCTACCCACAAATTCATTAACTACCTTCCGTAGCTCACATGTGCTTTACCGTACAATGATCACCGATGCTAAGCGGTCATACTACTCTGACCGTTATCTCCTCCTCTTCCTGTTCATCACAATTTAGGATCCTCCGTTCGGTTACAGCTCTGTCCACTTCCTCCATAGCCCTTACCTCTCCCCTCAATGTGCCTGATTCTAATTGTCTCGCCTCTTTTTTCTCTAGAAAAACTGAGTCTCTTCGTGCTACCTTTCCCACCTGTCCCCCACCTCTGTCCCCCCCTCCCCTATTGCACTCTATTCATTCATCCCCTTCTCTCTCTCCCTCCCATCCAATCAGGGTTTTCTCCCACACCTGGCACATGTTTTGCCCAGTTAACATGACTGAGCTTTCCAAGTCCATTGCCATCTCTCACACAACCACCTGTCCACTTAACCCTCTACCTTCCTCCTGTTTGCTAGATCCTTCTCTCATCCTCCTTCCCTACATACTCCACATTTTCAACAACAGCCTCTCCTCTGGTGTTTTCCCCTCAGCCTAGAAACACGCCCTTATTCGCCCGCTCCTTAAAAATTCATCCCTTGATCCTTCCATTCAGGTTAACTGGTGTCCCGTGTCCAACCTCCCCTTTCTGTCCAAAATTCTTGAAAAACTCATGTTTGCCCAACTCTCTACTCATCTTGACTCCACCCTCTCCCTTCACTCACGTCAATATGGCTTTTGCACAGGTCACAGCACAGAGACCGTTCTCACCACTGTTCCCTCTAAGCTGTGCGCGTGTGCGCGTGCACACACCTCGCCGAGAGAGCGCACATACTTTACAACAGAGTGCACAAAAATTACGGCTCTGATTCTGATAGAAAACACAGACGTCTTAAAATTTAAAAGTTATAATTGAAATTACTAGAAATTTCCCACTTCATTTAGTAATCGTCTATTTTCATTTAATTTGATTAAAATCAGTGTGGTGTACATACTGTATTCTGACGTGTAGTCAAATTTTAAAGTATATAACTCCGAGTGTCGTTATGTGGCACACAAAAATTTAACCTTCCTTCAAAAGCTGCACACAGCTGATATTTTATGCGCACACAGCCTACAGAAATTAGAGGGAACAATGGTTCTCACCTCCCTCCTGAATGAAGTGCACCAATCCCACGACAGAGGTGATCTCTCCCTTGTGGTGGCTTTGGATCTATCCTCTGCTTTCGACATTGTGGATCATTGCACCCTCCTAGCCCGTCTGACTGATCTTGGGATCCACGGGTCTGTACTTTCCTGGTTTTGCTTTCTTTCTTCTCGCACCTTCTCAGTAAAGACCAGCTCAAGCACCTCTCCTTCTCTAGCTCTTCTCTGTGGGGTTTCCCAGGGCTCAGTTCTCGCTCCCCTCCTTTTTAATATCTTTCTTGCCCCTCTGGCTCTTATTGTTCAACAGTCTGGTATCTCTGGCTATTTCTATGCCGATGACATTCTTCTTGTCCACCACACCAGTTCCCTCTCACCAGATCTTTCCGCCCTTAATCTTTGTCTTGAACGTGTTGCATCATGGATAAGTAGTAACTTCCTTCATGTTAACCCATCTAAATTTGCTGCACTTTGGCTTTCCTTTAGTACACCTCCCCCTGCCTGTTCCCCTCTCTTCCTCTCTACTCCGACTCCTCTGGTTTCCTCCCTCCGCTACCTAGGGGTCACGCTCGACAACTCTCTCTTTCACCACCATATCTCTTTGCTCATTCGTCGCTCCTTCTTTTTCCTACACCAAATTCACGCTGTCCGCCCTTTCCTTCCTTCCTCCTCCCTCACCTTATTAGTCATTTTACTTGCTCTCTCAAGGCTGGACTATTGTAACACCGTCTTAGCAGGCCTCCCAAAATATCAACTCCGGCGCCTCCAATTGGTTCAGAACACAGCTGCACGTTTGCTCACTCACTCTTCCACCTGGGACCACACCACCCACCTCCTTTCCCGTTTGCACTGGCTCCCTCTCAACTTTTGTTTCCTCTATAAGATTCTTATTCTTACCCATAAAGCATTACACACCGGCTCCCCCCAATACCTGGCTGACTCTATCCATCTGCAGCCTTCTATCCGTCTCCTACGATCAGCACACGGATATCGTCTCTTTCTTCTTTCCCCCTCCTCAGCCCATTTGGAATCTACACGTCACTCCGCTTTCTTCTTCAGGGCCCCCACCCTCTGGAACTCCCTTCCCCATACTCTCCATACTGAACTGTCCTATCACTGCTTCAAAAGCTCGCTCAAAACTCACCTCTTTCAGCAGGCATTCGACCTCCCTGATCCCTAAGGTTATCCCGCTCCATCAGCTCTCCTCTCCATCAGACTATTTCTTCTCTCTCCCCTTCCTTGTCTAACTGTCCTTTTCTGTCTCTTCCTATCCCTCTCTTTCCTATCCAAATAATGGCGTTCTTTTCTTTTTCTAATTGATTTTATTGTACACCGCCCTGACGCATACGCTTGGGCGGTATATCAAGCACTAGATAAAGATAAAGTGTCCCACTGGTTGTCCTTCTTCCACCATGTCTCAGATTCCAATCATATCTAACCTCTCATTTAGTGCTATATATTCTAACTCTCCCATCTTATTTTTTAGACTTCTAGCATTTACATACAAGCATTTTAGAGACTGTATTTTATTCATATTAATTTGGCTATTGGTAGGCATGGGTAATTTGGGATCTTTAAGCTCTGTCTGCTCCATACTCGAGGGCATTTGGGCTACTTTACTCTTTTTTGGAACCTCTCTGCTTTTGGTGGTATCCTTCAAGGATACATTCTTCCGAACCAGGCGCTATTGGGCGACTGTCGGCTTTCCCCTATTATCTAGTTTAAAAGCTGCTCTATCTCCTTTTTAAAGGTTAATGCCAGCAGCCTGGTTCCATCCTGGTTAAGGTGAAGCCCATCCCTTCGGAAGAGCCCCTCCTTTCCCCAGAATGTTCCCCAGTTCCTAACAAATCCAAAACCCTCATCTCTGCACCATTGTCTCATCCACGCATTGAGACTCTGGAGCTCTGCCTGCCTTTTGGGTCCTGCGCGTGGAAAAGGAAGCATTTCGGAGAACGCTAACCTGGAAGTTCTGGATTTCAACTTCCTACCTAAAAGCCTAAATTTAGCCTCCAGAACCTCCCTACCACAACATGTACTGTGGCACCCCCCTTGTCTAGGGGGTTGCCTATAGGCAGGGGCGTACCTCCTAATGTCCCTTTTAGTATGGGTTCCCAGAGCCGAGGCTTCTGGGGCTTGTAGTTGTGTGAAATGATGAGTAGGCCGAGGGTTTGAAGGCAAAAACACAGGAAAATTTATTTTTCTCTTCCTTTGCACCAAAAAGTTAAATTAGACTTACCTGCTAATTGTAGTTCCTGGAGTAACTCCAGTCTAGTCCAGGAATCTCTGGGTTGTCAACCTCATCTAGCAGCTTTGGAGACTGAGAAACGTCAGTGCTGTGATGTCACCAGTATATAAGGGCTGGCACTGCCTTCTCACCTCAGTTTACCTATTGACAAAGCAGACTCACCAGAGCAACAAGTAAGTAATACACTGCAGAACTAAATCACTGCCTAACTAATATACAACGATCCGCCAGCCCCCCACTGCCTATATGAACTATGCGGCTAGAGTGCCGCGAGATCCCCCGTCCAGCACCCCGAAATCAGGTACCCTGGTTTTTCTCCAAGTCACGATTATCCCGAAGAAAACTCACAAAAAAAAATATTGCTTACCAGTAATACCGCTTCTGCTTCAGGCCCGAGCACCAATGATCCAGGGTGGGACACGGGACTAGACTGGAGTTACTCCAGGAACTACAATTAGCAGGTAAGTCTAATTTAACCTTCCTGATCGTCCCTCCAGTCTAGTCCCGGAATCTCTGGGGATCTACCAGAGCAGTACATTATCATCAACGGGAGGGACCCGCTAGACCGGCCTGAAGCACAGCCGATCCGAAACAGGTGTCCTTGTCTGCCTGTATATCCAGACGATAATGCTTCACAAAGGTATTCAATGACGACCACGTAGCCGCTCTACAGATGTCCACTACCGGTACCAAACTACATTCCGCCCAAGACGCCGCTTGCGCTCTAGTGGAATGAGCCTTTAGCCCCTCTGGTACCGCGCGACCACGCAGAAGATACGCTGAAGCGATAGCTTCCTTTACCCAACGCGCAACTGAGGCCTTCGACGCTGCCTCCCCTTTCCTGGGTCTGGCAAACAGCACGAACAGCCTGTCTGACTTCCTGAAAGGCGCAGTTCTATGAACATACTTCTTTAACGCCCGCCAAATATCTAAACTATGAAGCCGCTCTGCCGAGCGCCCTTTTCCTTTTTCACGAAACACAGGCAATGACACCACTTGGTTCAAATGAAAGGCCGAGACCACCTTAGGCAAGAACGACGGGACTGGTCTCAACACTACCTTAGAATCGAAGAATGCTAAAAATGGTTCCCTACATGACAGCGCTTGCAATTCCGAAACTCGCCTAGCCGAGGCAATGGCCACTAAAAACACCACCTTCAGAATAAGATCCTTTAAAGAAGCCTCCGCTAAAGGCTCAAAAGGCGCCTTCCCTAAGGTCTCCAAAACTAACGGCAGATCCCAAGCTGGAACTGTACGCTTACGGGGTGGTCGGAGAAGGGTTACCGCCTTCAAAAAACGCTTAACATCAGCATGACTTCCCAGCTTGTCCCCCTGCACCTTTCCCCTATAACAGGACAAGGCCGCCAGCTGCACTTTCAGAGAAGCTGCCGCTAAGCCCTTCTGAAACCCATCCGGCAAAAAGGATAGAACCTGCGGAATCGACGCTCTTAAAGGAACACAGTCCCTTTCCACACACCAAGCCTCAAAGATACGCCACACCCTGACGTAAGCCAAGGAAGTCGACTTCCGTCTCGCCTTCAATAAAGTAGTTATCACTGCCGCCGAATACCCTCTCGCTTTCAACCTCGCCCGTTCAATAGCCAGGCCGTAAGCAAGAATTGATCCACCTGCGGCATGCAGAGAGGTCCCTGGCAGAGGAGATCCTTGCGAATGGGAAGCTTCCATGGCCTTTCCCCTAACAGTCTGACTAAGTACCAGGGTCTGCGTGGCCAATCTGGGGCAATGAGAACCACTCGCCCCCGGTGTCTCTCTATACGCTGTATCACCCGCCCGATTAACACCCACGGCGGAAACACATACAGCAGCTGCCCCTCTGGCTACCTTTGGATGAGAGCATCTAGGCCTTCCGACATCCGCTCTCTTCTTCTGCTGAAGAAGCGACCGACCTTTGCAGACTGAAAAGTCGCCATGAGATCCATCACCGGTGTTCACTATCATCGCAAACACTTCCGGATGTAGAACCCACTCCCCTGGGTCCACTTTTACTCGACTCAGAAAATCGGCCTCCACATTGTCCACTCCAGCGACATGTGCGGCCGACAAAGCTTCCAGGTTTCTCTCAGCCCACTCGAACAAACTGTCCGCTTCGGCCTCCAGCGCTACGCTGCTGGTGCCCCCTTGGCAATTTATGTATGCCACCGCCGTCGCGTTGTCCGAGAACACCCGAACGGCCTTTTTCTGAAGCCCAGGGCCCAACTCCTGAAGAGCCAACACCACCGCTCTCAACTCCAGTCTGTTGATCGTCCACGACCTCTCCAGGTCGGACCACTGGCCTTGTACCCAGTGACCTTGACAATGGGCTCCCCAGCTGTACAGGCTGGCATCCGTCATCAGAGAAATCCAATCCGGAGCTTCTAACGACATTCCTGACTCTAGACCTCCCGGCCTCAACCACCACCGTAGCACCAACCGGGTTTGTGGAGGACAGGTCAATCTGCGGTAGAGTGAATCGTTTTGATGCGACCACCTTCTCAACAGGGCCCGTTGTAGGGGTCTCATGTGGGCCCGAGCCCACGGAACCAATTCCAGAGTCGCCGCCATAGTCCCTAGCACCTGCAGATATTCCCAGGCTGTGGGACAGCTCTGGCCTAGAAAACGACATATCAAAAGCCTTAGCCCCAATACTCGCTGCTGAGGCAGAAACACTCGCCCCACTCTCGTATCGAAACGTGCTCCGAGATACTCCAGGTTTTGGGACGGTTCCAACTAGCTCTTTGTCATGTTGACCACCCAACCGAGACTCTGTAACAACGCTATCACTCGTGCTGTGGCGGAAACACTCTCTTCTCTGGACTTTGCTCTGATCAACCAATCATCCAGATATGGGTGTACCAAGACTCCCTCCTTCCGCAAGGCCGCCGCCACCACCACCATGACCTTGGTGAAAGTTTGCGGCGCCGTTGCCAGGCCAAACGGGAGCGCCTGAAACTGAAAATGCCCCGTGGGCACCACGAATCTGAGGAATTTCTGATGCTCCTGGCGTATCGGGATGTGCAAATACGCCTCCGATAGATCCAGGGACGTCAGAAACTCCCCTCTTCTCACCGCTACAATAACGTATCGTAGAGTCTCCATCTGAAAATGAGACACGCGCAGACAACGATTCACTCGTTTTAGATCTAAAATGGGACGCCAGGTGCCCTCTTTCTTTGGCACTACGAAGTAAATCGAGTATCGACCGCAACCTAACTGGTCGGCTGGAACCGGGACAATCGCTTTGAGCCGGAGAAGTCTTTGCACCGTATCCTGTACTGCCTTTCGTTTTGCTCGAGAGCTGCATGGGGACCAAACGAAAGACTCGGAGACCGGCCGTAGCAGCTCTAGAACATAACCTTCTCGAACCACCTCGAGCACCCACTGATCGGACGTGAGTTGGGCCCAGGCAGGGTAAAAATCCCACAGCTGACCCCCTACGGGAATTAACTCCCCCTGGACCCCCCTGACTTCATTGTGTTTTCTTGAAGGAGGACGACGAGGACGCAGACGCGAACCCCTTGTTTGCTCCTCGAAACCCCTGAAATCCCAGGGATCTATTAGGGAAACGCCCTCGCTGGGACTGGCCTCCCCTCGGGGAAGTGAAGCGGCGAAAGTCACGCTGCTGACCTCGAGGCCTGGGAACCGAGCGACTCTGCTTTTGTTTGTCCTCCGGCAACCGTCCTCCTTTTGATTCTCCTAAATCCTTCACCAACTTCTCCAAATCTTCTCCAAAAAGCAGCTTCCCCCGGAATGGAAGCTTACTCAACCTCGCCTTGGAAGAACCATCAGCTGCCCAATTTCATAGCCACAGACATCTCCGTCCTGCGATCCCCGCAGCCATACTTTTGGCCAAACCTCAGATCAAGTCATACTGAAGATCGGCAAGATACGCCGCACCGGACTCTAACCGGGCCGCCTCCTCGGAGACCTCCCCAATGTGGTCACCCCGGACCCTCTGCGCCCACCGCAAACAGGCCCTTGCTACCCAGGCCCCGCAAATAGACGCCTGTAAGGACAATGCATTAGCCTCAAACATCTGCTTTAATAACGTTTCCAACTTGCGGTCCCGCGCATCCTTAAGCGCCGCTGCACCTTCCACTGGGATGGTAGTTTTCTTTGTTACCGCTGATACTGCCGCATCCACCCTTGGTGCCTTAAACAACTCGCGATCCTGATCCAACAGGGGATATAGCCTTGCCATGACTCTCGCTCCCTTAAGCGCGGCTTCTGGCATATCCCACTCCTCCTGAATCATCTCCCTAAATACCCTATGCACAGGAAAAGCCCTCTGATTCTTTCGAAAGGCCTGCAGCAAGGGATCCTCCAGGGTAGAGTCTTCTGACGGCCCTGCGTCGGGCATATTCAGGGCCTTGAGGGCCTCTGCAATGAGTGCCGGTAGCTCCTCCCTACGAATTACCTGCACTACTCGAGCTTGATCTTCCTGTTCACGGATCTCACCTTCCTCGAAATCGTCCAAGCCCCTGTCCATATCCGCCTCCTCTGACCGCAAGTCCTCTGACCCCACGGAGGGTGCTAACTGCTCTTTAACTGACCTGGCTCTCTTGGCACTGATGCCCGACGTTACCGCCGACAAGGGCGAACTTGGTCTCTTCTGCCCAAGCTCTATTCCAGAAGTACTTGGAATGGGCCCCCCCTGAGAACCCATCAAAGTCCTTTGGAGCAGAGCCATAAAGTCTGGCGAAATAATTGCAGCTAAACTGCCTGCTATAATAGGCTGCTGCGAGAGCTGAGGCGCCGGAGCCAACGGAGTACTGGCTCCGGAGCCGGCAGGGAAGAGAGACCCGGATCCATGAGGCCCTCCAAAACCTCCTGTCCTCTCCCTTCTGCATCAGCTCCTGCGTCTCTGGCTTCCAACTCTGGAGCACAGCCCCTACAAATCCCTTCTTGCGACACTGAGCTCCTCTTTGCTCCACATAATAAACAAAGCTGTTTTGAAGGCATGCTGCCTCTATACTCACAGGCAGCCAAGCCCCCCCGCACCAGAAATTTTTTTTTTTTTTACACCAGTAGCCCCAGAATTAGTCCCCCTGTCAAACCCTGAAGAAAGGAACTAAAAACGAAGCCCCTGGGCTGAGAAAGGCAGCGCCAAAGCCCCAACGCTGGAAACTGCGATTTTCCCGCCTTCCACACACGCGGGCAGGCCTGTTCCGGCAAACGCCGCCTTCCGCCGAAAATGCTGCCGCAAGGGCCGACTCGGTGCGCTAACACCCGCAACTGTCCTGAGGAATCTCCCCTTCTCTTACTTCTGTCCGGCTGAACCGGACTCTCTATTCCTGCCGGTGCTCCTCACCCCGACAAAACAAAAAACAGCTGCGAGTGACTCACCAAGCAGACAGCTATGGCAGGCAAAGTCTTCTGCACTCGCTGTGCTCTGAAGCAAGCCGGATCCTATCCTTTCAACCCGAACAGGTAACCGGTTGCAGATCCCCTCCCCCGGAGTCACCGAGACCCCTGTCCCGACTCCTGACCGCCCCTCTGAGCAATGAAAGGGAGGGGGGGGGGAGCAGGGGATCTCAGGGCAACACCAGACAAACGCTCACCCAGCCACTGCCGGTAGAGAAATTAACAAACCCTTAGATTTAGCAACCTATCTAACACCTCTTCTACCTTTACTTAATCGTTCCTCAAGTGAGCTCCTAGACCCCCGGGCTCACTACTCCTCTAGCTGCTTTGGAGACTGATAAACTGAGGTGAGAAGGCGGTGCCAGTCCTTATATACTGGTGACATCACAGCACTGAAGTTTCTCAGTCTCCAAAGCTGCTAGATGAGGTTGACAACCCAGAGATTCCGGGACTAGACTGGAGGGATGATCAGGAAACACATATTAACAAAATTAGGATACTTCTCTCACAAAAGAAAAAGAATTTTCAGATCAAAAACTTCACAGTGACAAAAGTTGCAATTGCTTCTTCAGCTGTTACATAATGTAGCTTGATAGTTCCTTTACTCCTGGCTTAAACAACTGCTTTTCCAAACTGTGCAATATTCAAATTAAAGCTTCTTTTACTTCTGGCTGCTGCCCACTCAGATAGTTCTTTCTTAAACATTCAAATCAAGCCTTTGAATATTTTCCTAGCTGCTTTAAAACACCAGCAACTTCATTTCAAACATTTTTAGCACTCTAGGCACAAGACATACTGGTATAATAGCTTCTGGGTCTTTCCACATTTAAACCCTATAGCTTCTTCATTTTGTCTTTATACAAAAAGAGCAATCCATTTGAGATTCTGTAGAGGCAATATCAGAATCATAATTATCTATCTGCATGCCCTCATAATCATGATCTGTTGGCTCCTGACTGGAATCAGCTTGTGGGAACGTAGGTTTAATTTCTTCTAACAATTTTAAAACCTTTTCCCAGTGAGACCTCTCTCTAGGTTCAGGGGTTTTTGATAGGCTATGGAGATCCTTATCTTTCAATAAACTGTTCAAGGCTTCTAATGGGCTCACCTTCTTTCTAGCAACAGTTCTTTTCACAGGCCTTTTCAGAAGTGAAACTCTCCCCACAGGCTCCTGCTGGGCTGTTCCCGTACCTTGCTTATAGTCTGCAGCTTCCTCAGGCCAAACGCTCCTGAATCCAGAGCCAGCTGTAATTCCTCTACAACACGGGCTTCCTTCAGGGCTGTAGTTTCCTGTGTTTTGGCTGCAATGGGAATCCCTTCTGAGGCTGTCTTTGGAGCACCTCTCTCTCTCAGCTTCCCTGAAAGATTCCTTTCCTTCTGGTTTCCTCGTGATCTCCTCGTCTTCCGTTTCCCTGGTGGTCTCCCTTCTTCCTGTTCCCTGAGGCTTAAATGAGTGGGGCTGCCCTACAGCCTCGAACTCCTCCCCCAGGTGCTTCTCATTACCTCTTTTGGTTGCTTTGGAGCTTGGGCGTGGTCTGAGCTCAGCAGCCCGGTGTGTGTTTTTTTCCACTTTGGCTGTACTTTGAAAGTCAGTGCTCTCTGGGCTATCACTTTGCTTGAAGGTAAATGTTTGTCTTTTATCTATTTCCATGGGCTCTAATACAGTTTCGCCACCACAGTACCAAGACATCAGACTCCTCCCCAGCACTATCTAAAACCTTATCTAGGTGGCGTGTGAGGTCTGCTACCTTCGCACCAGGCAGGCATGTTACCAGGCGATCCTCACATCCACCAGCCACCCAGCTATCTACATGCCTAATGATCGAATCACCAACTATAACGGCTGTCGTAACCTTTCCCTCATGGGCACATGGCCCTAGAGAAAATTCCTTGGTGTGAGAGGGTTTTACATTACCTGGAGGACAGGTCCTAGTTACAGGATCACTTCCTGCCATACCAGGGTGATGCTCTCCTGTCACGTAACCTCTCTCCTCCATGGCAACAGGGATGCTGCCAGACTGGAGATGGGACTTCAGGACTATATCCCTGTAGGTCTCGTCTATGTACCTCTCTGTCTTTCTTATGTCTTCCAAGTCTGCTACTCTAGCCTCTAGAGAACGGACTCGTTCCCTGAGAGCAAAGAGCTCCTTGCACCTAGTGCACAAGTAAGACTTCTCACCAACTGGGAGAAAATCATACATGTGACACTCAATGCAAAAGACTGAAAAGCCCCCATCTTGCTGCTGGACTGCTGTCTGAATCTTACTTTTAAGCTTGTGTTTAAATCTTTAAGTTCTTTACTTACTAAGGGTTACTATGGATATTTACACTAATAAAATTGTACCTAATATGTTTAATATACCTTGTTCACCTGAAGCTTAATTAATCTCAGGTCCTTAGTGTATGACTGATTTGGATAACGAGCTGCACCTGAGAGCACCTCCTTTCCTTTAAGATGTGTAAGTACCTATAAAGCTACGATTATCCCAGGGATGTGTGTGTGTTGGGGAGGGAGGGAGTGAAATAGCACTTATTAAGAGAGGGCTGCTACACAGTACCCTGTCCTGTGCTTCTGAGGTAAGCTGTGACCAACTTCCTGGGTGATTAACAGTCCTTGCTTGGATAGAAGGAGTCTTTCAAAATGGCCTTTTGACCTGCCACCTGGCATTAACACCTATTGAAAAATGTTCACAGGTCTCTTGCCCCCTAGGTAGAAGGCCTCTTTGTAAGGGTCTCTAGAAGACTTTATTTGTTGCTCAAAGAATGCTGACCCTATTTTGCCTTTTATGCTAAGTTCTATTCTGATTTGATGCACTCCTTGTGGCCTTGAGCAAGTTCACTTAACCCTCCATTGCCTCGGAAGAAAGGCCTGGCAATCTACTTCCGGTGACACTGCCAAGAAAACCCAGGAGCTTCTGGGTCGCCAGGAGTCAGGACTGACTCGAAGGCACACATTGCATTTGCAGGCTCTGACTTATGAAATTTAAACTAGAAGCTCTCTGCTGGGTTCTAAATTTAACCAGAAAGCTCTCTTCTGTGTTTTAAATTTAAACTAAAAGTACTTTGCTAATACTAGGCCCTGAGTGAACATTACATTTACACTACAAGCTCTCTGCTGGGTATGAAATCTAACCAGAAAGCTCTCTTCTGTGTTTTAAATCTAAACTTAAACTGCTGCTACTAGGCCCTGACTGATTTAACAAATACACTGGGTTCACAGATTAATCAGCTTTAATCCAAAGCTGTTCTTATGGGAGGCATGGATAGCAGAAGAACCCACATGAAGCGGGAGACTAACAGCTGCCCCGAGAGGGGTTTTCCATCGATAGGGAGATCATCAGCTGAGATGGAGCTCAAATGAACTCTGACAGAGTTCAACTTCAGCCCTTCCCTTGAGAGGTGGAGGAGATACTGGAGAACCCACCAAACAGAGGACACAACGAGCAGAAGCACAACGATGACCTCAGTGGCTAGGTGAACCTTTTATTGAAGATCCCCGACGCTATTCGGCTTACGCCTTCCTCAGGGGGACTTATAAAACAGAAGAAATTATTATATTAAAATAATACATAATGTGATATAAAAACAACCAAGGCATGATAAACCACACAAAAATACAATGCAAAAGAAAATTAAAATTAAAACTGAATGATTTTCCAAAATGTATTACACAGTTTTAATTTTAATTTTCTTTTGCATTGTATTTTTGTGTGGTTTATCATGCCTTGGTTGTTTTTATATCACATTATGTATTATTTTAATATAATGATTTCTTCTGTTTTATAAGTCCCCCTGAGGAGGGCGTAAGCCGAAACGCGTCGGGGATCTTCAATAAAAGGTTCACCTAGCCACTGAGGTCATCATTGTGCTTCTGCTCGTTGTGTCCTCTGTGTTGTCTGCAGGAGCCTTGCTGTCCTTTTGCCTTGAACCCACCAAACAGGACACAAGAAGCGGTCGATCTGGTGTTCCGAGAACCAGATGGAGAAGCGTTTCCATTTAAAGGCATAAGCCCGCTTAGTGGAGTCCTTCCTCTAGGCGAGGAGGATTTCTTCGACCTCCTCTGGAAGGGCCAGAGAGGCTAGGGAGACCCGTTCAGCCGCCAGGCCATAAGGGATAGGGAGGTTAGGTTTGGGTGCAGCACCTGACTCTCATCCTGCGTTAGCAGACCCCTATCAGAGCCAAGGGGAACCGGAGGCTCCATCAATAGCTGGAGCGGGAACCAAGGCTGCCGAGGCCACGAGGGGGCCATGAGAATCAATGATGCCCCGTCCCGTTGAGCCTTGAACAGAGTCCTCGCAATGAGGGGAAAAGGAGGGAATGCATAGAGAAGACTGGAGGACCAGTCCAGGAGAAATGCATCGGAGCCCTCCCTGCTCGGGTGCAACACCGAGCCACAAAAGCAGGGGGAGCTACGTGTTCTGGGGGCTGGCAAAGAGGTCTATCGCCAGAATCCCCCAGCGGAGAAACAGCCAGTCTGCTACTCTGGGATCCAGCCGCCATTCGTGGGGGCGAAGGATTCTGCTGAGTCTGTCCACCAGGCCATTCTCCTGACCCGGGAGGTACCCGTAACAAGCCAGTTGTCGAGGTAGGGAAAGACCGGCACACCCTGGCGCCGAAGGTTAAGCAGCGACCACAACGAGGCACTTTGTGAAGACCCGTGGGGCGGACGCAAGGCCGAAGGGGAGCACCCTGTACTGGAAGTGCTCTCCCTGTACCCTGAAACGCAGATACTGCCTGTGTTGGGGGTGGATTAAGATGTGGGCGTAAGCGTCCTTTAGATCCAAGAAGCATAAGAACATAAGAACATAAGATATGCCATACTGGGTCAGACCAAGGTCCATCAAGCCCAGTATTCTGTTTCCAACAGTGGCCAATCTAGGTCATACGTACCTAGCAGTTTCCCCAAGGGACACAGGTTCCACAATGCTTGTATTGGTTCAAGCATTGATATCCTGGGTCCCTTCTTAATAATGGTTTATGGACCTTTCCTCCAGGAACTTGTCCAAACCTTTTTTAAACCCAGCTACACTAACAGCCTTTACTACATCCTCCTCCGGTAACAAATTCCAGAGTTTGATTACACGTTGAGTGAAAAAATATTTTCTTTTATTAGTCTTAAATAGTTTACCCTGTAGCTTCATTGCATGTCCCCTAGTCTTTCTATATTCTGATAAGGTAAACAATCGATCTACGTTTACCCGTTCCACTCCGTTCATTAATTTATAGACTTCTATCATATCTCCCCTCAGCCGTCTCTTTTCCAGGTTAAAGAGCCCCAACCTTTTTAGCCTTTCTTCATAGGAGTAGCCTTCCATCCCCTTTACCATTTTGGTGGCTCTTCTCTGAACCTTTTCTAAAATCGCTATATCCTTTTTAAGATACGGCGACCAGAATTGCACACAATATTCAAGGTGCGGTCTCACCATGGAACGATATAGAGGCATTATAATATCTTTTGTTTTATTTTCCATTCCTTTCCTTATCATACCTAGCATTCTATTTGCTCTCTTGGCCGCCGCTGCACACTGGGCCGAGGGTTTTAACATGGTATCCACAAGGACGCCTAAATCTTTTTCTTGGGTGGTGGTTCCTAATGTGGAACCTTGCATCGTGTAACCATAGTTTGGGTTGTTCTTCCCTAGGTGCATAACCTTGCACTTCTCCACATTAAATTTCATCTGCCATTTTGATGCCCAGTCTTCCAATTTATCAAGATCCTCTTGCAATTTTCCACAATCCTCCTGGGTTTTAACAACTTTAAATAGTTTTGTGTCATCAGCAAATTTGATAACCTCACTCGTTACATAGTCAGTCACCTTGCCAGAGGAAGGGCAGCAGCCAGGGGCAGCCCAAGGGGGGTGCGGGGCCATGTGCGGAGACTCGGTGCGGGGCCTCATTTGCATAAGGTGCCTCATTTGCATAAATATTTGCATAATGTTACCATACACTAACTTTTAGTAAACATGCCTCTTAATGAGTATATGGATAAAGAAAGACTAAAAGGTTTCTACATTACTATAATCCAGTACCAACCGCCAGGCACATTAGGAACTACTACAAACACTGCCCATTTAGAACCCATAGCAAACCCGCCGTATCCTAACAGCACTACCAGGACTCACAAAGCACCATACCCTAACTATCAAAAGGCAACACTGCAAATATTAAACCAATACATTTCAGAGAACAATAATACATGACCTACTGGGGAAAGAACAAGTGGCAATGTCAAATAGGAATTACATAAACAGTATACCTCAGCTCAGTTACACATGCAGAACATAGACCATCACCAAACAAGGAATCACAATTTAGGAACAGGAAGACCATAATTAAACTGGGAACCCCAAAAGCCAAACTTGGAATATACAACAACACTGTAGAAATAAAACTATAAATTAATTTCCTCTTGTACTAAACAAAGCGCAAAAATTAATGATGCACATTTCCCAGAGCTGACATATTCCAGTTAATAAATTCAAAATAAAGAGATATTTTTCTACCTTTTGTGCATTTTTTTTCAGTTGCAATTGTTCCAGCCACTTTCTTCTGGTTTCTTCGTGTCTTCTGCTAACTCTCCATCTGCTGTCCATTTGTCCTTTCTTCTGTCTTGTTTTTTTTTTTTCCATTCTCTCTCTACATCTGCTTTAACATGCTAATCTTTCTCCTTTTGCTCTTTCCTCATTCCTATTTCATCCACTCAAATTTTATCCCTCCATCCTCAATCCCCACTTACTCTCCCAATATCCGGCCAATTGTAGATTTGTCTTCCCTCCCACGCAAAATATTTTTCCCTCTCCATTTCACTCTCCCAGCTCCATCCCATTTTAATCCTCCCCCAACATCAGCTCCTTTCTAGTTCCAGCCCCACCCAGCATCTGCTCCCTTCTTGTCCCTGCATCAGCCCATTTCCAGTCCTAGTCCCCCATCAGCCCATTTCCAATCCTATCCTAGCCCCACCATCAGCCCATTTCCAGTCCTAGCTCCCCCATCCATTTCCAGTCCTATCCGAGTCCATCCATCAGTTCATTTCCAATCCCAGCCCCTCATCAGCCCATTTCCAGTCCTATCAGTTCCTCCATCAGCTCATTTCCAATCCCAGCCCCCCATCAGCTCATTTCTATTCCTTTCCTAGCCCCACCATCAGCCCATGTCAAATCCTAGCTCCCCTCCACTCAGCCCATTTCCAATCCAAGCCCCCCATGAGCCTACTTCCAGTTCTAGCCCCTCCATGAGTCCATTTCCATTCAAGCACCCACCACAGCCCATTTCCAACCTTAGCACCCCCAACAGCCCATTTCCAGTCCTATCTTGGCCCCTCCATCAGCCCATTTCCTGTCCTAGCCCCCCCCCCCCCCACTCAGCCCATTTCCAGTCCTAGCTCCCTCTCCTCACAGCCCATTTCCATTCCAAGCCCCCCTCCCCATCAGCTATTTGCAGTTCAAGCCCCCTTTCCACTCAGCCCATTTCCATTCCAAGCCCCTGTCCCCATCCGCTAAGTGCCGTTCAAGCCCCCCTTCCACTCAGCCCATTTCCAGTCCTCGCAACCCCCCCTCCCCGGACCCGGCCTAGCTCCCCCATCAGCCCCCTTCCCGTCAGCACCCCCTATAGCCCATTACCAGTCCTAACCCCCCATCAGCCCACTTCCAGTCCGAACCCCCTATAGACCATTTCCAGTCCTAACCCCCCCCATCAGCCCACTTCCAGTCCTTACCCTACCATCAGCCCATTTTCAGTCTTACCCCCCCATCAACCCATTACCAGTCCTAACCCATCAGCCCACTTGTAGTCTTAGCCCCCCCATAGCCCAGTACCAGTCCTAACCCCCCCCAGCCCATTACCAGTCCTAACGCCCCCCACAGCCCATTACCAGTCCTAACCCCCTATCAGCCTACTTGTAGTCTTAGACCCCCATAGCCCATTACCTGTTGTAACCCCCCCATCAGCCCATTACCTGTCCTAACCCCCCATAGCCCATTTCCAGTCCTAATCCCCCCATCAGCCCACTTGTAGTCGTAGCCCCCCATAGCCCATTACCTGTCATAACTTCCCCCATCAGCCCATTTCCAGTCTTAGCCCCTCCATAGTCTATTACCTGTCCTAACTCCCCATAGCCCATTCCCAGTCTTAACCCCCCCCATCAGCCCACTTCCAGTCCGAACCCCCTATAGCCCATTACCAGTCCTAACCCCCCCCTATCAGCCCATTTACAGTCCTTACCCCCCTCCCTCCCTCCCTCCCTATTTACAGTCCTTACCCCCTCCCCATCAGCCCATTTACAGTCCTCCCCCCCTCAGCCCATTTACAGTCCTCCCCCCTCCCCATCAGCCCATTTACAGTCCTCTTACCCCCCCTCCCTCCCCATCAGCCCATTTACAGTCCTTACCCCCCCTCCCTCCCCATCAGCCCATTTACAGTCCTTACCCCCCTCCCTCCCCATCAGCCCATTTACAGTCCTTACCCCCCCTCGCCATCAGCCCGTTTACAGGGCGTATCCCCCCTCCCTCCCCATCAGCCCATTTACAGTCCTTACCCCCCTCCCTCCCCATCAGCCCATTTACAGTCCTTACCCCCCCCCCCCTTCCCCATCAGCCCATTTACAGTCCTTACCCCCCTCCCTCCCTCCCCATCAGCACATTTACAGTCCTTACTCCCTCCCTCCCTCCCTCCCCCCCATCAGCCCATTTACAGTCCTTACCCCCCTCTCTCCATCAGCCCATTTACAGTCCTTACCCCCCCCCTCCCCATCAGCCCATTTACAGTCCTTATTCCCCCCCTCCCTCCCCATCAGCACATTTACAGTCCTTACCCCCCTCCCTCCCTCCCCATCAGCCCATTTACAGTCCTTACCCCCCCCCTTCCCCATCAGCCCATTTACAGTCCTTACCCCCCCCTCCCTCCCTCCCTCCCCATCAGCCCATTTACAGTCCTTACCCCCTCCCTCCCTCCCTCCCCCCCCATCAGCCCATTTACAGTACTTACCCCCCCCTCACAGCCCAGCTAAGTTTAAAAAAAAAAGACCCAGAAACCGGCTGCTGCTGCCGCTGCTGCCGCCGTGGCAGCGGCAGAATGGAGAATCCCGCGGGGCCCCCCTATCCGGCAGTCTTTGATGCGGCCTCAGCGCGGGCTTTTCAGAGCCGCGCGAAGGGAGAGTTTCCCTTTCTCGCGGCTCTGTTAATCCCGCCGCGGGGCTGATTGGATTTACCAAAAGCCCCCCCGCGGGAATAACAGAGCTGCGAGAAGAGAAGCTCTCTCTCTTCGCGCAGCTCTGACAGCCGACGGAGGCCACAGAGAAGACTGCCGGACAGGGGGGCCCCGCGGGATTCTCCATTCTGCCGCTGCCACGGCGGCAGCAGCAGCCGGTTTCTGGGGTTTTTTTTTTAAACTTAGCTGGGCTGGGGGGGGGGGGTAAGGACTGTAAATGGGCTGATGGGGGGGGAGGGAGGGGGGGTAAGGACTGTAAATGGGCTGATGGGGAAGGGGGGGGGGGGTAAGGACTGTAAATGGGCTGATGGGGAGGGAGGGAGGGGGGTAAGGACTGTAAATGTGCTGATGGGGAGGGAGGGAGGGGGGATAAGGACTGTAAATGGGCCCCGCGGGATTCTCCATTCTGCCGCTGCCACGGCGGCAGCGGCAGCCGTAGCCGGTTTATGATTTTTTTTAAATTTTAATGGGATGCAAGATGTTTTTTGCGCGAGGCCCCCTGAAACGCGGGGCCCTGTGCAAAAAACATTCTTGCTCAATGGACGGGCCGGCCCTGGCAGCAGCACGCCAAAAGATAACATCTTGAATTTCTCCCACACCAGGAACTTGTTTAGCCTTCGGAGATCGAGGATGGGCCGCAGACCCCCCATCTTTTTTGGGACGAGGAAGTACCGGGAATAGAAGCCTCGAGCTCGAAGGTGGGGAGGGACTTTCTTGACTGCTCGTTGGGTGAGGAGAGAGTGTAATTCCCGCTGTAGCAGAAGCTGGTGTGTGGGGAGTCGAGGAGGCTCCGCCGGGGAGAAGTGGAAGCCCGTCGAAGTGAAGGCGATAGCCGTCCCGGACGACTTGGAGGACCCAAGTGTCTGAGGTGATAGGAACCCACGATGGGGCGAAGCGGGACAGGCGTTCCCCCACTGGTTGCTGCATCGCTGGAAGGCGAGGGGCTATGCCGATGGCATCAAAACCCCTGAATGAGTTGCGGGGGAGCCAGCATTTGGGCCTTCGGTCCCTTTGGCTTACGATGCCCCTGGCCAGACTTTCCCTGCACCAGAGTGGTCAGCGTGGGGGTAGCTGGATATGGTGGATAGCCCCGATACTGGAGACCCTTTCTAGGGAATAAGGGCTTCTTGGTTGGCTGCTTCTTCCGAGGCAGGGTAGACGTTTTGCGGGAGTCGGGTCCTGGTGACTAACTCAGTTTCAATTTCCTCCATCGGCTTGCCAAAGAGCTGCTCGCCAACGCAGGGCACATCCAGGAGCTTCTCCTGCACTCATTGCTCCAAATCCGAGGATTGGAGCCATGCCTGGTGGCGGGCCCCAATGCCCGCAGCCGCCACCCGAGCCGATGTTTTGAAGACATCATAGGAGGCTCGAGAGAGGTACTTGGAGCAGTCGGCGACTTGACTTTAGCAGGGCGCGGAATCTGTCGAGGGGCTCTTCCTCGAGGCCTGCGGAGAAACCCCCAGCTCCTTAGCCATATCGCACAGGAACATACCAATGTACAGTTGATATGCCTGGATGTGACAAGATAGCATGGAACCTTGGTAGGCCTTGCGGCCCAGGGCATCAAAGGCTCTCGATTCTTGGCCGGGTGGTACCAACGAGTGCGATTTCGGGCTCTTTTGCTTCCTCATGGCCGATTCCACCACCATCGAGGTATGTGGGAGCTGGGTCTTTCGGAAGCCTGGCCCACGCTGCACCTTGTACACCGTGTCAAGGCGCTTGCTCACAATGGGGACCAAGGCTGGGGCCTCCCACATGTGGAGCAGCAGCCGAGATAGAATCGGCGGTACAGGCACAGTGAGGGATTCCCTGGGCGGGGACTCGTACTGAAGAATGTCGAGTTCTTCAGCACAAGGGTCCTCCTCAGCCTGGGTTATTTTATTTATTTATTTATTTATTTACATTCTCTTATATACCGCACTATTCAGCATCAGCGCGGTTTACATGGAACAAAAATGCTCAGTACAGTTAACACGTATGAGTTTACAGATAACAGGGCAAAAAAACTTGGATAACAGGGGTAAACTATTTACAAAACTTGCTACATAGAGTCATAGGTTACCAGATTAAGGGCCTGTGCCATGTCCCGAATGAACACCAGGAAGGAGGTGTCTTCGGGTGGCGAGCGCCACTGGAATGCAAGCGGCGAGGGGTCCGATGGAAGATCCCAGTGGGTACGGGTTTCCGGGGAGGTGTCCCCATCGGACTCCCAATCCAAGAAGTTGGTCGAGGAGTCCGAGCTGGGCAGGTCAACCTGTCCAATGGCCGGTGGCCTGGTGCCGGAGGCCCTGGACGATCTCGCCTCCGAGGAACAGGAGGGCAAGCGAGACCAATGTCGAGGACACTCATGAGACCTGCGGCTCTCGGGGGTTTCCTGGATGGATTTGGGTGTCCCACGCGAGAGACCCGGGGTCTCTGGGCGCGAGTCAGCAAAGCTGGCCATGAGCACCTGCTGGGAAGCAATGAACGCAGAAATGCTGCGTTCCAGCGCCAGCATGCGGGACTCCCACATGGGCGTGGGGACCTGCGACGCCGATACCGGGGTCACCGGATCGGGCATCGAGGAGGAAAGGGGGTCCTCACTGGGACAACCTTCAGGAGACTGGGCGCCTTAGCCGAAGGCCTCCGCTTCCATGCGGGGTACCTTGTAGGGCCGCTCCTTGTCCAACTCTCGGGAATGCCGAAGGGGGCTAAGCGACCAGGTGCGGGAGCGCTCGCCTTCGTTGGGAGCCCAGACAGCGACTTCGAGGCCTTCTTCTTTTTGCACTGCTCCACCTCGGGGGACCCCTAGTCGGAGTGCCACCGAGAGCATGGGGCCGCAGGGGGAGAACCCACTAGAGGAGAGACGACCAAGGGCGCCACCAGGGACTCCGAGGCGGCCTTTTGGAAAATGTCTTCGGACTTCTGCTTACGACTGAGCAGGGCCTTAAGAGGACATTTTCTTACAGAGCGAACAGAGCTCTGGGTCATGGTCGGCTCCCAGGCCCCGCAGACAACAGTCATGAGTGTCCATAAGCGACAAGTTCCTAGAGCATCTATCGCATTTTTTGAATCCGGTGGCCATGGGGCAAAAATGGCTCCTGTGAGGTCGAAGACCCATGCGGCCAGCAGTTAGAGAAGAAAAAAGGGTGCAAAGCCCATAACGAAAAAATAAGAAAAGAGTATTCCCGATAGCTCTAAAAAAGTAGAGCGGGGAAGGATGGGTAGAGGACCGGTGCAACCGGAAAAAAGAGAGCCTGTTAAGGCGAAAAAACAAAACTTTTTCCGAAGGACAAGAACAGGCATCCAAAGGGCTCCACAGAAAAAGGGAGACTGAGCAAGATGGCACCCTTGGGCGGGAAGAGGACCACGCATGCGAGGTAGCAATCCCAAAGGCTTTCTTTGAAAGCTGGGGAATTGCTCCGCCAGGCTCCATAAGTGAGAACTGACTTCCTGCTTGTTCCTGGAGAAAAAACATTATCAGATATGTAAAATTTCACCTAGACCAGTCCAAGTTGATGTACCCAAACTGTCAGGATCCAAGGTGGGAGGAAAATGACACATTGGACAGAACTGCTCTGCCAAAGGTGTCATCTGCTACAGTTCCCACATACAACCTGTAGTGCTTTACAAAGGTGTACAGAGAAAACCAGGTAGCCACCTCATAGATGTCCTCTAGGATGACTGCCCAGGATGAGGCTTGCACCCTAGTAAGTGAGCTGAGACTCCTCCTGTCACATGCTTACCAGCCAGAAGGTACACTGGCCCAATGGCCTCTTTAACAGAGCAGGCGATGGAGAATCTGGCTACCTTCAGCCCTTTCTCAGACCGCCAAAAGGACCAACAAGTAGATGATCCAACCGGCGGAAGGGATTAGTCATGTCCAGGTATCTGAGCAACACTCTCCACACATTCAGAAGCAGCAAGGGATCTTTCTGAACATCCTCCTCCAAGAAGGAGGGTAGAGTGAGTGTTTAAGATGGAAGTCAGAAAGCATCTCTGGGAGAAAGAACAGCATAGACTGCAAGGAGACAGAAGCCATAAAGATGACTAAGAAAGGCTTCCTTCAGAATAAGGCCTGCAGCTCTGGACACTCACCTGGCCAATTCTAGAGGCACAAGAAAGGTGACATTTTATTTATCAGATAATTCCTTTCCTGGAGTCCTGCTAGACTAGTCCAGACAAGTGGGTTGTGTTCCCCTACCAGCAGAGGTGGAGACAGAGAAGAAAATTCCAGATGTTTCTTATGACCTCATCCTGCTAGTATAGATCATGCAGCTAGGGGCACACTCCAGTATTTGTAGCCAAGATATGGTCAAGGGATCCTGACCACACACAACCTCAATGAGGGTAACAAGGATAGAAAGAACAATCTTCAGACAGCTCTGTCAAGACAGTTATGGGCCCACAGGGTCAAACTGCAGAGAATATAGCACATCAGAGGGGCAGGTCCTAGACTGGTCAAGCAGGACTCCGGGAAAGGACAGTATCTGGTAAGTAAAATTTGACCTTCCATATGGTCCTGCTAGGCAAATTCAGGCAAGTGGGACATATCAAAGCTACGACTCCACTAGGTGGGAAGAAGACACAACAGGCTTCAAAATCTCTGCTCCAAAAGGCCATGTCTATCTGAGCATGGATATTCAAGCAAAAATGCTTGACAAACATGGAAAGCGATGACTACATTTCTCCGCGATAAATGTCTATGGGACGACTGAGCTACATGCCACCCAGGAGAAAGCCTCTGCTCAGGTGTAATGTACACGCAAATCCTCCAGCACCAGGTAGTTCCACAACAGATAGGCCAAGGCTCTAGTCTCCTTTATCCAGCAGCCCAGGATAGACTTCGTGGTGGCATCACCTTTACATGGGCCTGCAAAAAGGATGAAAAGCTGGTCCGATTTTCGGAAGGAGTTAGTGACCTTAAGGTACCATAGGAACACCCTCCTGACATTTACCAGGCAAAAGTCCTTATCCATCCCCTGGCACTCTTCCTTTGGAAAGGAAGGCAAACAGACCACCTGACTGACATGCAAAGATGGCACTACTTTGGGAAAGAAGGAAGGAACAGGCCGAGTATACATAGCCTCCTCTGACAATGACAGAAAGGGATCTTGGTACAAAAAGGCCTGCAACTCAGAGCTAAGGGAGAGCCCTTAGTAAATCCATCCTGAAGGAAAGCAGGTAAGGCTGGCAAGTTTGCTGTGCTATGGCTGACTTATAGTTTGTGATTTTCATGACACCAGTGCTCAAAAAAGGCAAACACACACATGTGGGCAAGAAAGGTAGAGCCTCTCCTTGTTTTCAGGAGCGTAGAAAACATGGCAAAAGAATAGCCCTTACGAACTAAGCATCGCCTCTCAAGAGCAAGGCCAAAAGCAAGAAGGGAACCGGGTCATCTAGCAGAACTGGCTGCTGTTTCAAGAATGCTCAAACTGATGGGAGGCACAGGAGAGTATCTTGCAGAAGGCACATCAGATCTATATACCACCATATCCACAGTTAATCCGGTGCCACCAGAACCACCGGACCCTGATGGTGCTCTATGCAACAAAGCACTTACACTAAGAGAGGCCAAGGAGAAAACACATACAGCAAAATCTGCCTTGGCCAAAGTTGAACCAGGGTGTCCGCACCCTTGGACTCTGTCTCTTTGCAGCAACTGAAGAACCTTCACATTTGGCATTGGCCCAGGTCACCATCAGATCCAACTCAGGGTGACTTCATCTGTCAAGAGCCCTCTGGAAGACCATCCAGCTCAATTCCCACTCTCCGCTTCCACTTTGTCCACTCCTGCAATATGCTGTGCTAAGAAGGCTAGGAGATTCCTCTCTGACTAGAAAAACATGAGGGCCACTCTTGTACTCTTCATGCCCCCTTGTCTGCTGATATATGGCGACAGCTACGGCATTGTCTGAGAAGATCCGTACCACTTTGCCCTGGACCAATGTCTGGAGACGCAAGATGAACAAACAACTGACCCCTGCCTCACACCAGTTAATGGGCCACACCGTTTCAACTGTTCCAGTGGCCCTGAGCTGTTTGCCCCTCAGAAAGGGCTCCCCAGCTTAACAGGATGGCATCTGTCATAAGAACATAAAATATGCCATACTGGGTCAGACCAAGGGTCCATCAAACCCAGTATTCTGTGTCCAAGAGTGGCCAATCCAGGTCACAAGTACCTAGCAAGTTCCAAAAAGGTATACAGATTCCATGCTGTTTTTCCAATAGGTAAGCAGTGGATTTCCTCGGTCCTCTTCGTTTATGGACTTTTTCTCTAGTAACTTGTCCAAACTTCTTAAATCCAGCTACACTAACAGCTTTTACTATATCCTCTGGTAAGGAATTCCAGAGTTTGATTACGCATTGAATGAAAAAATATTTTCTCCTATTAGAAACATAGAAACATGACAGCAGAAAAAGACCACATGGCCTATCTAGTCCGCCCTTGCATATCAACCACTACAACAGTCCCCTTCTTCTTTAGAGATCCTCTGTATTTGTCCCATGCTTTTTTGAATTCAGATATTGTCCTCATCTCTACCACCTCCACTGGGAGACTATTCCATGCATCTACCACTCTTTCCGTAAAGAAATATTTCTGCATATTACTCCTGAGTCTATCCTCTTTCACCCTCATCCTAAAATCTGCAATAAAATAGATACCCAGGAAGGTGTAGATAACATGAGGAGGGATCTAGCTAAGCTTGAAGAATGGTCTAGAATTTGGCAGCTGAGATTTAGCAGAGCTTGCTTTCAATTGAAAGAGGCTCTCCTCCTGTGCATTTATGCCACAAAGGTATTTAAACATCTCAATCATATCGCCTCTATCCCGCCTTTCCTCTAATGTATACCTATTAAGATCCTTAAGTCTCTCCTCATAGGCTTTATAATGAAGACCACTAACCATTTTAGTAGCCACCCCCTGTAACAACTCCAACCTATTTATATCTTTTTGAAGGTGCAGTCTCCAGAAATGCACATAATACTCCAAATGAGGTTGCACCAATGACCAGTACAGAGACACTATCACCTCCTTTCTTCTGCTGGCCATTCCTCTGCCTATGCACCCAAGCATCCTTCTAGCTTTCGCAGTTGCCTTTTCTACCTGTTCAGCTAATTTAAGATCATCAGAAACAATCACGCCTAGGTCCCGCTCTTTTTTGTGGACAGACGTACTTCACACCCTATACTATATCACTCCCTCGGATTGCTGCAGCCCAAATGTATGACCTTGCATTTTTTAACGTTAAATCTCAGCTGCCAAATTCTAGACCATTCTTCAAGCTTACTGTAGCTAGATCCCTCCTCATGTTATCTACACCTTCCTGAGTATCTATTCTATTACAAATTTTAGGTATCATCCACAAAGAGGCAAACCTTACCTGGTAGCCCTCCGAAAGTCTTAGATGTGCTACATTGTAGCTTCATTGCAGGCCCCCTAGTCTTTCTACTTTTTGAAGGAGTAAAACATCTGATCTATGTTTACCCGTTCTACTCCATTCATTATTTTATAGACATCTATCATATCTCCCCTCTGTTTTCCAAGCTCAAGAGCCTTACAGGCTCATTCCATCCCAGACATACACCCCCTCTGTACATCCGGTTTGACCGGACATACAGTCGGGGTCGTGATTCTGTGATTCAGCCCGGCCTGCACGTACAGGAAAAGGCTGACTAACTCAGTCAGAGCTTTTAAATGCAGCTGCAATGCCATGGCACCATGGCTCCATTTAAAAGCCGCGATGCTGGCCGCTGGGTCAGGCTGCAGGGAATATCCTCTGATCCTCCCTGCCCCATCCTGCACCCCGGGCAGGGGAAAAAAAAACGTCCAGGGAAGTTATTCCACCTCGGAGGTAGAATAACTTCCCTGCACAAGTCGCTGGCCCTGGACGTACAGGGCCGATATTAGAAATGGCCCTGTACATCCAGGGCCGACGATCGCCCACCACCTGCCCAGACTTCACCTCCAAGCCGCCCCTTCCCCGCCCCTAACTTCCCCGCCCAACCGGCGGGGAGGTTAGATGCCAGCGGGGGAAGGCAGCATAGCGGGGATGCCTGCTATTCATGGCACAGAATTGGGCCCTTAACCTTTTAAGCCTCTCCTCATAGGGGTATTCTTCCATCCCCTTTACCATTTTTATCACTCTTCTCTTACCTTTTCTAATTCTGCTATATCCTTTTTAAGATATGGCAACCAGAACTGCATACAATATTCAAGGTGTGGTCGCAACAAGGAGCAATACAAAAGCATTATAATATCCTTCATTTTATTCTCCATTCCTTTCTTTATGATTCCTAGCATTCTATTTGCTTTCTTGGCTGCCGCTGCATACTGGGTGGAGGGTTTCAATGTGAAATCTTGCATCGTGTAAATGATAATTACACTTACCTGGTAATTGTAGTTCCTTGAGTGATGACAGTTCAGTCCTCTACATCTGGGTTGTCAACCTCCTCCTGCAGTTCGGAGACTGGCATATCAGAATTCTGACATCACTGGATATAGCCTGCTGCACACTCCCATCAGCCCCAGTGTGAACTATTAACAAAGCAGACTCAAAGGAGCAACAAATAAGTATCTTAACCGACATACAAAATTGAAACAAATCTCACTGCCAACAGTACGATAAACTTTCTTACACTCTTCCCTGCTGAACAACCAAGAAGATAGCAAGAAGAGTGAAAATGAACAATATTAAAAATGACCTACCTGTGAATTGTATTTTCGCGCTGCCGGCCAGACGCTAGCCATGACAGGAAACACTCCGGGTGGGAATGAGGACTGAACTGTCGTCACTCAAGGAACTACAATTACCAGGTAAGTGTAATTATCATTTCCTTATCGTTCCTCCAGTTCAGTCCTCTACATCTGGGATGTACCAGAACAGTAATCAACGGGATGGGCCTGTCCAGCCGGCACGCAATACCGCCGACCCAAAACCAGCATCACTCGCAGCTGCCACGTCAAGCCGGTAATGCTTGCTGAAGGTATGCAGCGACGACCAAGTAGCTGCCCTGCAAATGTCCCCTGGCGGAACTAAACTGTGCTCCGCCCAGGAAGCTGCCTGCGCTCTGGTAGAATGTGCACGCAACCCGGGAGGCACCGCCCGACCTTGCAGTAGATAGGCGGAAGCAATAGCCTCTCGAATCCACCTGGCAATGGAAGCCTTCGCCGCCACCTCTCCCTTGTGAACTCCTCCGAACAATACGAACAGGCGATCAGACTTGCGAAAGGGCTGAGAAACCTCCAAATACTGCCGCAACGCTCGCTTTACATCCAAATACCTCAAACCGCGCTCCTTATCGCCGTTGTGCAAAGAACCCAGAACCGGCAGAGAAACCGCCTGACTTAGGTGAAAGGGAGAGACCACCTTCGGCAAAAAAGACGGAACCGGTCAAAGAACCACCTTCTCCCTAGAAAAAAACAGAAACGGCTCTCTACAAGAAAAACACCTGAAGTTCCGAAATACGTCTCGCTGAACAGATCGCCACTAGAAAAAACGTTTTTAAAGTCACATCCTTTACCGACGCAACGGCTCAAAGGGCAGCTTGGACAAAGCTGCTAATACCAAATTAAGATCCCAGGGCGGAACCGTCACCCTACGTGACGGACGCAATCTCGAAATGGCTTTGAGAAAATGCAAGACGTCCGCATGGGCCCCAAGCGCAACGCCCTGCACCTTTCCTCGATAACAAGACAGGGCCGCCAACTGAACACGCAGAGAACTGGCCACCAACCCTTTATCAAAACCATCCTGTAGGAAACTTAAGATCGAGGAAACAGAGACCGACGCCGCCCAGATGTGCTTCCTCGAACACCAATCCTCAAATATCCGCCAGATACGAACATACGCTAACGACGTAGACTGTTTCCTAGCTCTAAGCATCGTTGCAATAACAGCGGAAGAATAACCTTTCTTCTTCAACCTGGACCTTTCAATGGCCATACCGTAAGCGAGAACCGATCCACTTGCGGCATGAATAGAGATCCTTGATGCAAAAGATCCGCCCTCACGGGCAATTGCCACGGGGCTCCATCTAAGAGACGCACCAGATCTGCGTACCACGGACGCCGCGGCCAATCTGGAGCCACCAAGAGAACCTGTCCCGGATGAGCTCCGATTCTCTGCACCACTCTGCCGATCAAAGCCCATGGAGGAAAGACATACAGAAGACCTGTCATCGGCCACCGCTCTAACAACGCGTCTATACCTTCCGACATCCTCTCTCTCCTTCTGCTGAAGAAACGGTTGGCCTTTGCCGACTGGAAGGTTACCATGAGATCCATTACAGGCCTCCCCCAGCGCTCTGCTATCTGAGCAAACACGTCCGGGTGCAGCTCCCACTCTCCCGCATCCACCGGACTCTGCTTAGAAAGTCGGTCATCACATTGTCCTTTCCTGCAATGTGTGCTGCCAAAATTGCGGTCAACCGACTCTCCACCCAAGCGAAGAAGAGATCCGCTTCCGCTTCCATGGCCGCACTTCCCTTGCCACCCTGCCGATTGATGTAGGCGACTGCCACCAAATTGTCGGACAGGACTCTGACCGCCCGACCCACCACGACAGTCTCGAACGCCTGCAGCACCCGCCACACTGCACGGAGCTCCAGGCGATTGATCGACCACGACTTCTCCAGAGACGTCCAAACCCCCTGTGCGAACCTGCCTTCGCAGTGGGCTCCCCAGCCCCCCAGGCTGGCATCCGTTAGCACTGGCAGCCATTCCAGTTGTTCCAAAGGCATTCCGGCCTCCAGAGATGCCGGAAGTAACCACCAGCGCAGCGACAGTCTGACATTGAATGGACACGGCAGCCTCTTGCTCAACGAATCCACCTGATGCGACCACCGACGAAGGAGCGATCTCTGTAAAGGGTGCATGTGTACCTTGGCCCAGGGCACCGCTTCTAAAGTCGCTGCCATGGTCCCCAGCCCTCTGAGGTAAGACCATGCAGACGGAGCCGGCAAAATTCTGAAGTTGCGA
This sequence comes from Ichthyophis bannanicus, assembly GCA_033557465.1. Lineage (NCBI taxonomy): Eukaryota > Metazoa > Chordata > Amphibia > Gymnophiona > Ichthyophiidae > Ichthyophis > Ichthyophis bannanicus. The sequence goes on from CM066032.1 coordinate 642,678,323, forward strand.
ATCAGACTCCTGAGACCTTGGGCCTTGCGTTCCGGCAGAAACACCTGTCCTCTCATTGTGTCGAACCACACTCCCAGGTACTCTAGGTTCTGGGAGGGTTCCAACTGACTCTTGCCCGGATTGACCACCCAACCGAGGCTTTGTAAAAATTCCACCACTCTGTCCGTCACCTGAACGCTCTCCGCCTTGGACTTGGCCCAGATTAACCAATTGTCGAGGTAAGGATGCACTAGGATTCCTTCCCTGCGCAACGCCGCCACAACCACCATTATTTTGGTGAAAGTGTGCGGTGCCGTCGCCAGACCAAAGGGCAGCGCCTGGAACTGATAGTGTCCCCAAGGCAAGGCAAACCGCAGGAACTGCTGATGAGTCGACCGAATGGGGATGTGTAAGTATGCTTCCGTGAGGTCTAGAGACGTCAAATACTCCCCTTGCCGCACGGCCACAATGACGGAGCGGAGAGTCTCCATCTGAAAATGCGACACCCGCAGACAACGGTTTATGCCCTTCAGATCCAAAATAGGCCGTAACGCTCCGCGCTTCTTTGGCACCACGAAATAGATGGAGTACTGACCCACACCGTACTCTGATTTTGGCACCTCCACGACAGCCCCCAATTGTAGGAGCCGCTGTAACGTAGTTTGAATTGCTAAGGTTTTCCTCTGACCTCTGCAGGGAGACATGACAAAGGAATCCCGCACCGGCCGCGCCAATTCCAGTGCGTACCCCTGCTGAATGACTTCCAACACCCACTGATCGGATGTGATGTGGGTCCAAGCAGAAACAAACTCTTGCAGCCTCCCGCCTATCAGAGGTCCTTCTGCCGGGACCCACCTCATTTCATTGCGGCTTCCGAGCTGCCAGGGCGGAACCCGAGGAGAAACCTCTATTTGCTCCTCGAAATCCCCGGAACCCCTGACCTTGCGATGCAAAGCGACCCCTCTGCAAACTTCCAAACCGCGTAGCACAAAATCTCCGGAAGTCTCGAAACGAACCCCGAAAGCTCTGACCAGGTTTCCCCTGCTTCAGCTTGTCTTCCGGCAGCCTACCAGTCTTGGACTCCCCGAGGTCCTTTACCAATTTATCCATATCTTCCCCGAACAGCAAATGGAAATTACACTTACCTGGTAATTGATGTTCCTTGAGGGAGTACAGTTCAGTCCTCCACCACTGGGTAGTGCACCTCCTCCTGCAACATGGAGACTGGACAAGTCAAACTTGTGACATCACCGGGTATATCCTGCTGGTCTTCTCCCATGATCCCCCAGTGACCTACTGTCAAAGCAGACTCAAAGGAGCAAACAAACAACCAGTTAAAGTACTAAATACAAAGCTATGCTCAAACTTCAACTTTAAAATCACAGGGCCCCAAAAAGAAAGGCCGAAAACACCCTCCTCCGTGCCCCTGTCCCCCTGCGCACCAAACAGCGGAAGACAGAGAGCGGGAATGAGGACTGAACTGTACTCCCTCAAGGAACATCAATTACCAGGTAAGTGTAATTTCCATTTCCTTATCGGTCCTACAGTTCAGTCCTCCACCACTGGGATGTACCAGAGCAGTAATCATTGGGAGGGACCTATCCAGTCGGCTCGGCCCCTAAACGAACAGAGCAGGCACCGACCCCAGCCCGCTCCTCACGTCAACAGGCGGTAAGCCAACCAGGAAGACACGACCGAGAGCCCACTTGGATCCTCTTCACTGGTGAAAACAGCACAGAACTCTGCCCCAAGCAGCGCTAGTGCTTCAGAAAGACAAACTCGCCATCGCAAACACACTGAACGCCCTAGAAACAGACCTACTGAGAAGGCTACCGGAGCTCCGCCTGAAAAATCCGCTTGAGCTCCCCCTTGGCTCTCGACCCCACCAGGGTGTCAAAGTGTTAGCAACCGCTGCTTTCCCGCAGAACCCGCCTCCACGGAGAGACAGGCAGTGAAGAGACATCCCAGAAAGCGACGGAACCTCACCTAAGGTCCAGGGAACGCAGGTTACAAGCAAAGTGTTCTTGCGTAAGTCCCAAACCGACAACTAAACAGGCACAGCCGGATTCCACGAGGGAGAACGGAACCGAGGTCCATCCAGACAGAGGTGGGAAGCAAAATGAGGGAAATGGAAAAAAAACACCAGCGTCAAACACCCTATTTGTCACACCTCTTAAAGGCTTTATTCTTTGCAACACAAAGTAGCTCTACAGCTATGTCCTGGACCAGTTGGAGTCTTTTTAATTGAGAATGTGGAATGCAGCGAAGCAATGAGTTGCAATAAACCAAGCGTGATCCACCAAGGGCATATAAGAGGGTGTCAAGTGCCCCAGAGTCCAGCGTTGTTTCAGAAGATGTGGAGTCTTACATGGTGTGACAAAAAGAAAGGAGACTCTGGTAGCCACGCCCACGACGTAATGCCAGTAGGCCAACCGCTTACATCACCTGGATATGCCCTCCGGAATTGGAGGAACCATGCAGAAGTAGCAATCGCCGACGTGATCCATGGGCCCTCTCCAGATCATTGGAACCGCCAAAGACTTTGATGGTCTTTTCCCATCCATCCACAGCCTGAGATCTGCTACACATGTATTGCAGCATATGTGTGGCGCCTAGCTTTTATCCTGATCTTTTATTCTGCAGCCAAAATATAAATTGTAGGCTTTCTGAACCGCCACAGTCATATGCCATTTTTGTGATGTAAAAGTCACATCACCACAACTAGAGCAGAAATTATCTGCATGATTAACACCAGGACGAGGAATCGCCAAATATGTTGTGAGTGACCTATCGGTATAAAATAAATATATGTCTTTTTTTTTTTTTTTTTTACTGTCAAGCGAGGCAAATTTAAGTAGTGACTGCATCAACTGGTTTTGGACAGGTATTTTGATTGGTTGCAAGTAAAGATTATGCAAACTCACGCAAATGTTGCAGAATACACTGGTAATGGTCCCCACTGACTAATGAAGAGCACATATCTTAGCAACCAGACCCAGTCGGCCATTTTCACTATGACCTCTGAAAGGCATAGAATGGACCGGGCCACGGCCCCATACCAATGCGTCGACGCTATCCAGTAGCCTCATATGTCCTCTGCTAAACATCGACCCGTCGCCGCAGACTGACAGGTCGCCATGAGGTCCAATATGGGCTGACCGCATCTGAGCACACGCGGCGCGCACACCGCCTGATGCAATCTCACTCCTCCGGCAAACACTCGGACCCCACTAAGGACATTCGCCACCACAGTGTCCCCACCGAAACGCAGGCCGCCAAGGCTTCAACCGCGCACACTGTCCCTTCGCTCGGGCCACCCTGACCACCCGACCGACTCCACCCTGCCGATCGAAATAGGCCACCATCCCGGAGATCTGACAGCACCTACAGCGCTCGATCCGCTACCGTGTCCGTGAACGCCTGCCACGGCTGACGTACCGCGTACCGTTCCAGTCAGACGATGGAACACTGGGCGTGCTGCGTACACTAAAACGCCTTGTACATAAAGGATCCCCAAAATGTAGCTGAGTCTAACCACGCTCCGGCCAAGCTCCCGGAAGAAAGGGACAGAACCTTATAAAAAAGAAGTGGGGACAATTAGGAAGGCTTTCCTGTTTGATTATTCTTTCTTTTTTTTTTTTTTTCCTTTTTACAACTCCATAAGGGCCACAAGGCACACAACCGAACAGGGCATTGTCCAGAGAACGCAAGGCCCCTCCTCCAGGCTGACTCCACAGCCTAAACCGGCAGTCACCTTGGCTGATGCCGAGCAGCGCGGAAGCCAACTTGTAAGCCCAGCATATGAAGTATGCCTACTAGTACAGCATTCCACAATGGAGGGACATGTAACCGGACGACTTTGAATATGAACCTACAGATATCCCACGCTTGCTCCAAGACAAGCACTGTGCAGCCTACTGGTCTTCTCGGAGCAGCGCCACGACCCGAAGACCTAAACCGGCCAGCAAAAGACGACGTACGCTGGGCCCGAAGGAACCTGGTTGAACGGATCCCAGCACTCCCTGTATCGTTAGGATCGGAGCCTCCCCGCAAGGACTCAGCCCTGGCTGGAACCGGCTGAGCATAACTCCAGGCCCTGCGGCGAGCCCCCACGAAGAAGTGGGACGCAACGATGCCTTGAGGAAAGGGAAGGCCCAATGGGTGAAGCAAGTTGCTAGCTGACCAAGGGAGTAAACCCCACACGCGCACCTCAACGGAAGGTCGGAAGAACCGAGGATTCTGGTCCCACAGGTGCGCCTGCTAGCCTTTAACAACATACACCTCCGCAGGTACAAAAAACTTAAATTGTGAGCACCTTCAGGGGTAAGGGGAATAGACGACAGCCTCCGACTGTTGACCACCTTGTCTTGCACAACAGACAGCAGCACCCCACCAAACAAATGATTGGGAATATATGACCTCAGAACCCCAAGACAGAGGTAAAACAGTAGAACGTGCAGTGGACGTGAATTTCCAGATCTGCCAGCCCCCCTGCCCACATTGAGAAGAGGCAGAGAAGAACTGGACCGGCGGATCTGGAGGGGTGCCTCCTGGACAGCCGGGCCACCGAAGGGAAAGCTGATGATAGAGGCCCAAACTCCTCAGGATGGCCCCGTCTTGCATTGGCAACCCCATGCAACACCATGACAACCCCGCTCACGATATCCCAAGCGATCTCTGTCATTGCTGCAACAATCACCTGAGCATGAGATCACAGACGGAACACGGACATGCAGACGCACTCAAGGAGAGTGCACCTAAGAAGTATGAGCCTATCCAACATCCAGCACCACATGTCCAGGTGTCCCACTCCTGTCACCCAAAACACAGGACGCTTGAACCTAGGTGACCGTCATAGCAAAGACAGGGAGGCCTGACTGCCGCTATCAACCCTTCCAGGACCCTGGAACACTAAGCCCCGGACTGTGCCATCCAGCAACACTTCTCACGATCCCCAGCAGGGGCCTTTCCCCAGATGGCCCAGATGGGCAGTGTTCCCGCCAAATGGGCAAGCTGCGCTCTGATAACATAGTGCAGAAAACCAAATCAAAGTGTCTTAACCTAGCTAATTTTTGTCTAATAGTGATCATTCATAATATCAGCCAGACTTAATCATAACATTAGTATTAATGATCTCTAAAGATTGAAGAGTTACTAATGTAACACTAATTGTTTTTTTTTTTGTTTGTTTGTTTTAAAGAGCTTCAAAGGCGATCTTGGAAACTACAGACCAATGAATCTGAGTTCAGTGCCAGTTAAATGATAGAACTTGTTCTGAAAAGCAGCACCAAGCTGTCTTTTCAAAGGGTTAATAAACATGTGAGTAAGCCAAATGATATGTATCTGGATGTTTTAGAAGGTACTTGACAAAGCACCTTATGAACTTCTCCTGAGGAAGGAGATGATGTGCTATTATAGAATGGGAAATGGATCAAAAACAGGAACACAATAGGACTAAATGGCCAGTTTTCTCACAGGAGACCCGTAAATAGTGGAATGTCTCGGGATCTGCACTGGAACTGGCATCTGGTAACATCTACTGCACTGAAATGATCTGGAAAAGAGATCAGCAAGCATGGCGATCAAATTTGCAGATGGCATAACGACATTTAGAGGCTGTCTGCACAATTTCCAAGCATATAAACATGGAAATAGCATCCTTATGTAAATGACAATTTCAGAAAGGGCTCAATTTGTAGGTGGTTGTGCCGCCGATGACCCTGAATGGCCAAATTCTAGCACGGAAATCTGCTGCTGACAGACGTCGCTAACTGCCAGAATGCAGACAAAGGTAAAGGCACCCCCCAAGAAGTAAAACCCAAACCAATCACATTGCAGTCAAAGAACTATAAACTATCATGAAATTAAAAGGAAATTAAAATTAAAAGGAAATTAAAATTAGAATTAAAATTAAAAGTAACAGCAAAAGGAAGTCCTTATCTGGGTGTAGCCGCGTGGAACAGCGTCTGCTCAAACGCGGGGCTGCTCCGCTCTCCGCCATGAGGCCTCAGCCCTGCCGAGAAAATGGCGCCAATCCGAAGCAGGCCCGTTTGGCGCCAAACACCACAGAGGCGGCAAGAGCTCAGAGCCCCTCCATGCGGACTCGAGAGACTCCCTTGTGGCGTCGGGATGCAGCAGTTACCCCGCTGTAGCTGCGGGGTGAAGAGCTGTCCAGACACGCTGCTGCCTCGCGCCACCAGAAGTAGCAGACGCTGAGAGCCCCGGCCCACCGGCTAAAGAACCTCGAACGGCCTGAGGCTCCCGCCGCGATGGGAATCTGCCACATGGACACTGCCACATGGACAATGCCAAAATGCAGGTGTTCCACAGAGCTCTCCCCCGTACAGTCCTGGGGGAGAGATCATCACCGGGCACAGAGACCGAAGAATCCCAAGCAGAGAGGCTAGCTGGCAGCGTGAACTTTGAAAAAGGACAGAACCCCCCTTTACACTAAGGCAGACTAGGTGAAAATAAATAAAGTAAAAGTAAATGAAATTAAATGAAAATGAAAATGAATTCAATTTACAGGATTATACCTAAAGAAGGGCAAAAGAAATGCAAGGTAAATCAAATCCTGACTAACTGCTCCTAAACTGCTTCTCAAGTGAGCCCAGCACCTAGGCTCACTACATCCTCATGCTGCATGGAGACTGGACACACTGGGGGATCATGGGAGAAGACCAGCAGGATATACCCGGTGATGTCACAAGTTTGACTTGTCCAGTCTCCATGTTGCAGGAGGAGGTGCACTACCCAGTGGTGGAGGACTGAACTGTAGGACCGATAAGGAACCTACCCTTAAAGGGTAACTTGCCGAGACGGGACTTGGACGAAGCATCAGCAGATCAACTGCGCAACCATACCGATCTACATGCGGCCACCACCGAAGCCGTGCTATTCGCGAGAGCCCTAATGAGGTCGTAATGAACATCCGCTAGATATGCTGCTCCGGACTCCAGACGTCCCAGCTCCGCAAGCTCCTCCTGGTCCAGGTGCAGGTGCAGAGAAAGACGAAGCCGCTGGACCCAATGCAGACAGGCCCGTGCTACCCAAGCCCCACATATTGAGGCCTGCAAGCAGAGCGCGTCCACATCGAAAACCTGTTTCAGTAGACCGTCAACCTTACAGTCTTGCGCATCTTTTAAGGCCGCACCACCTTCCACCGGGATAGTGGTCTTCTTAGTTACCGCTGCCACTGCTGCATCCACCCGAGGGGAGCGGAATCTCTCCTTATCCTTATCCGCTAAAGGGTAAAGCCTATTCGGCGTGCAAATACCCCTAAGACCTGATTCTGGCTGGTCCCATTCTTCCTGGATCATCTTGTCAACCACCCGGTGAACCGGGAACACCACCTGCGTTTGTCTCACCGCTTGAATCACCGGATCTTCAACCTCTTCCTCAGTAGTTGACTGTGCCGTGAGATTCAATATCTGCATGGCCTCCATGATGAGAGCTGGCAGCAACTCCCTCCGGAAGACCCGTATAATCTTTGCTTGATCCTCCGGTTCTTGGATCTCGCCCTCTTCCAGATCCTCCAAACTTTCCTTACGCTCCCATTCAGAGTCCTTCCAGTCCGGCCAATCGCCGTCTGCGGAAGACAGAGCTCGGATTCTCACTTTCTTGGGTGCCGACGGTCTGCAGCCCCTGCCCTCAGCGATCGGTAGCTGAGACGGGCCAACAAACGGCCCCGCCGCAGGCGACTTTGCCCTGCCGCTGCAAACAAAAGGCCTGATGCATCATTAATATAAAATCAGGACAAAAGGCCCCCATATCTGCCAGCCCTGGGACCGAAATAGCCCCAGAAGCCCCTGCTGCTTCCTCCGTAGCATATCCCCACCCTGCTGACTGTACTGCCTCTGATGGTGGGTCCAGACGACTCCTCCTGCATCTCCGGGAGCTCTTTGACCTCCATCTGAGATTCCACTTCGGATGATAGAGAAGCACAGCCATGGCAGATACCAGATTCTGCCACCGCGCCTCTCCGGGCACCGCAGACCACGCACTGTGGCCTTGAAGTCATAAGGCTGCACATGCACTGCCTACTGTTGGCAAGCAATAAACCTCTCCTCCTTTTTTTTTTTTTTTTTTTAAACGGGAAGGAAAGGGACTCTGCAGTTCTGTCCCTAAAAACCCCCGCCGCTGTCCAACGGCAGGGCAAGCGACCTTGCACGAAGTGCTGACCCGGCAAGAAACTCCCCTCCCCCCACAAGGAAATTTCCCACCCAAAACAACCTAACTAAAGGCAACCCAAAACAAATCAAATCAAACCAAAAGGGAAAGGGCTTCTTCTCCAGCCGAAAAAGGCAAACGGGCTGGGCAAAATTCAAGGACAAAAAACAGAATTGTACTCGTTCCCCTCTAACGTGGCAGACACGCGATGCTGCTGAAAATGGCCGCTGCCACTCCTGAGCAGACAGAAAAGAGCGCCAAAGCAGCCGTCCTGGCTTATCGCTACCCTGCCCCGCTGCTAGAAGGAAGCTCCGACGGCCTGAACCCGGTGAATGGCCTACCGGGCAGGACTGCCTTGCTTCAAACTGATGTCCCCCGCGATCCACGGCTCACTAAATAAACGGAGACGCCGGCAGCCTGAGAGCCTGGACAACGGCGTCGCTGTTCACTCACCGTCTCACTGTAGCTGCGATTTCCACAAGCAGCACTGAGCCGTCGAAAAGGGATCGCCACCTGGAGACTCTCCCCCTGACAGTCTGGGGGGAGAGGACACCCGGTTCCAGCAAGCGCTGTAGTAAAGGCAGGGAGCAAGTAATAAAGTTTGCTATACACTGCCTGTTTTTTTTGTTGTTGTTTTTTAAAGGCACCGCACCAAATTTGGAGCCTTAAAAAGCCAATTAGACAAATTAAATCCACTTCACTCCAAATCACTCCTACTCTAACCTACAGAATCCTTATCTGTTCCTCTAGTGAGCCTCAGCCTAGGCTCACGCAGTCCTCCTGCTGCATGGAGACTGGTCACACTGGGGCTGATGGGAGTGTGCAGCAGGCTATATCCAGTGATGTCAGAATTCTGATATGCCAATCTCCAAGCTGCAGGAGGTGGTTGACAACCCAGATGTAGAGGACTGAACTGGAGGAACGATAAGGAATGGCATTTTGGGTTGTTCTTCTCTAAGTGCATAACTGCACCTCTCCACATTAAATGTCACCTGCCATTTGGACATTCAGTCCCCCAATTTATCAAGGTCCTCTTGCAATTTGTTACAATCCTCTTGAATTTTAACAACGTTGAATAATTTGGCATTATCTGCAAATTTGATCACCTCACTAGTTATTCCCATTTCCAGGTGATTTATAAATATGATAAAAAGCAGAGGACCCAGCACAGATCCCTGGGATATGCCACTATTTACCTTTCTCCATTGAGATAACTGGCCATTTGGCCCTTCTCTCTGTTTTCTATATTATAACCAGTTCCTGATCCACAACTGTACACTGTCTTCTATCCCATAACTTTTTAATTTCACCAAGAGTGTCTCATGGCGGACCTTGTCAAACGCTTTCTGAAAATCCAGATACACTATATCGACTGGCTCACCTTTGTCGACCTGTTTATTCACACCTTCAAAAAATGTAACAGATTAGTGAGACCAGACTTTCCTTGGCTAAATCCATGTTGGCTTTCTCCCTCTAAACCATGACTACTACATGTTCAGCCATTTTATTCTTTATAATGGTTTCTACCATTTTGCCTGGTACTGATGTCAGGCTCACTGTGGTTTCCTGGATCACCCTGGAACCCTTTTTAAACATTAGTGCTACATTGGTCACTTTCCAATCTTCAGGTACTACAGATGATTTTAATGATAGTTTGCAGACCTACTATTAGTAATCTGTAATCTCATATTTCAGTACTTGGTTATATGCCATCCAGGTTCAGGTGATTTGCTACTCTTTAGTTTATCAAATAGAGTAGTTACTCACCTGTAACAGGTGTTCTCCAGGAGCAGCAGGAATCAGTCCTCACATATGGGTGACATTGACGTCGATGGAGCCCTTGCGGAGCATTTCCCCAACTTTCCATGAAAGCCTTTGGGAATGCAGGCATGCATGCACGGTTCCCTTCCCACCTAAAGGTGCCATTTTGCTCAGTCAAATAACATAGCTTAAAAACAGCACACAAAAATGTAAAATAAACTATGTACAACTGCAACTCCCAGGGGAGGAGGGAGGGTTGTGAGGACTGATTCCTGCTGCTCCTCGAGAACACCTGTTACAGGTGAGTAACTACTCTTTCTCCAGGACCAAGCAGGAAGTCAGTCCTCACATATGGGTGACGCCCTAGCTCTGGGCTACCAAGGAACCCAGGCTGAACAAGAGAACTCCCTCTAGTTCCAGCATCAAAGAAAGGCTTTTTCACTGACAGAACCTCCACCGGTAGCCCAACAGAGGGCAGGAGGGCAGGAGTTGCCTAAACCTCAAAGAGATTCCTGAGTACTGTCTGGCCAAAAGCACTGTCCCTATGGGACTCCCTTTCCAGACAGTAATGGGCCGCAAAAGTCTGGCTTGAAGACCAAGTAGCAGCTCTGCAGATGTCTACCAACGGTACAGAGCAGAGATGAGCCACTGAGGCAGCCATTGCCCTGACACGATGGGCCGTGACCTGACCCTGCAAAGAAAGGTCAGCCACCCTGTAAGCCCAGGTGATACAGTCAGCCACCCAGATGGACAAGGTACGCTTGGACACAGCTAACCCCAACTTATTTGGGTCAAAAGAGATGAAGAGCTCAGTAACCCTTCTATGCCCATGCGTACGGTCAAGGTAGAAGGATAAGGCCCTCCTACAGTCCAGGGTATGCAGAACTGCTTCAGCCTGGCTTGCATGAGGCCTAGGGAAGAATGTTGGAAGAACCACCTCCTGGTTGAGGTGGAAAGAGGAGACAACCTTTGGAAGGAACTTTGGATGAGTCCTGAGGACTACCCTGTTCTTATAGAATCTGGTGTAAGGCCTGTCACAGACCAGGGCCTGAAGCTCACTCACTCGCCTGGCCGAGGTAAGGGCTACCAAGAAGAGTGTCTTCCAGGACAGGAAGCGTAGAGGGCAAGTAGCCATCGGCTCAAAAGGTGGGCGAGTCAGTTGTTGCAAGACCACATTCAACTCCCACTCAGGAGCAGGAGGACGGATTGGAGGCTTGAGCAAGAGCAAGCCTCTGAGGAACCGGGACACCAAGGGGTGAACTGAGAGAGAATGTCCTTCCACCAGTGAGTGGTGAGCTGCTAGAGCTGAGAGGTGGACCCGAACAGAATTGGACTTAAGACCCTGATTTGATAAGAGAGTAGGTACTGGAGTACCATTGGTACAGCACAGGAGAAGGGATCTTCTGTACGAACTGACACCACACAGAAAACCTTTTCCATTTTAGGGCATAGGTTTTCCTAGTGGACTGTTTCCTAGAGGCTAGGACAACCTCCTCAACCTCCTGAGGTAGGCCCCAGGGAGCCAAAACTACCCTTGCAGCCTCCATGCCATCAAATTGAGAGCTTTGAGATTGGGGTGCAGAAGGGAACCCTGATCCTGAGAGAGAAGGTCGGGTTGCAACCCCAGAGGCAGTGGGGGATCCACTGCCAGCTGAAGCAGAAGTGGAAACCAAGGCTGTCTCGGCCACCTGGGAGCCACCAGCAGGACCGAGGCCTTGTCCTGAAGAATCTTGAACAGGGTTCGGGCCACCAAGGGCGTGGGAGGAAACGCATACAGGAGGCCCTGAGACCATGGAATTAGAAAAACATCTGCTGCTATCCGCAGAGGATGCGGTTGCCTGGAGCAGAACTTTGGCAGCTGTTTGTTCAGTGGACTGGCAAACAGATCTATGGATGGAAGTCCCCATTTCAGGAAAATCTCCTGAACCACCAAAGGATGGAGCTGCCACTCGTGGGGCTGCAGAATTCTGCTCAACCTGTCGGCCAGGTAGTTTTCCTGGCCAGGGAGGTAGACAGCCTTGAGGAGCATGTTGTGCTTGAGGGCAAACAAGCAAAGGCCCTGTGCTTCCTGGCAAAGGAGCCTGGACCCAGTTCCGCCCTGTTTGTTCACATAAAACATGGCTACCTGGTTGTCCGTTTGAACTAGGACAGACTGATCAGCCAGGGCTGGAGAGAAAGTCTTGAGGGCCAACCGAATAGCCCTGAGTTCCAGGAGACTGATTTGCTGTGCGGCTTCCCAGGGAAACCACAGGCCCTGGGTGCACTTGCCTAGACAATGAGCTCCCCAGCCCTGCAAGGAGGCATCCGTGGTCAACACCACTGTGAATCCAGGAATCTGAAAAGGCACCCCTTGCAGCAGATTGGGTGGATGGAGCCACCAGCTGAGGGACGTCAGAAATTGTCTGGACACCCTTATCTTGTCTCTGAGGCTGCCTGTGGCCTGTGACCACTGAGACCGAAGGCACCACTGTGCCGGCCTCATATGGAGCCGGGCATTGGGGGTCACATGAACTGTCGAAGCCATGTGGCCTAGAAGCCTCAGGCAGAGTCTGGCGGAGACCAGTGACCTGCTGAGAAACTGACTCGCCAAGCTTATCAGTCTCTGGGCTCTGTCTTCGGGCAAGAATGCCTTTGCCATCAGAGTGTCCAACCTTGCCCCTATGAACTCCAAGTTTTGTGATGGGAGCAAAGTGGACTTTGCGAAGTTTATGACAAGCCCCAGGCTTCGAATAAGAGCAATAGTTCTGAGGGTGGCTTGTCTGGCCTCCTGGCACGTCTGACCCCTGATGAGCCAGTCGTCCAGATAGGGGAAGACAAAGATACCCTGATTTCTCAGGGTGGCCGCCACCACTGCCAGGCATTTGGTAAAGACCCTGGGAGCGGAGGTTAGGCCAAAAGGTAGTACTCTGTACTGATAATGGTTTCCTCCCACAATGAACCTGAGGTACTTTCTGTGGTCTGGATGAATGAGGATGTGAGTGTACGCATCCTTTAGATCTAAGGAGCATAGCCAATCTCCCTGCTGGAGGTAGGGCAGAAGGGTTCCAAGAGTAAGCATCTTGAACTTTTCCTTCTCCAAGAACTTGCGGAGGTTGCGGCGATCTAGAATAGGTCGAAGGCCACCGGTTCTTTTGGGTACTAGGAAATACCTGGAGTAGAACCCTCGACCTTGTAAGTGGGGAGGCACAGGTTCCACTGCCCTGTTCACCAACAGACCTTGTAGCTCCTGAAGGAGAAGATCTGTATGCAGGGGAGGCCTTGGAGGCTCCCCTGGAAAGTACAGAGGAGGCAGCTTTGTGAAGTGTAGTGCATAGCCCTTGTGGACTACTCTTAACACCCAATTGTCTCCAGTGATGAGTGGCCACTGGTGTGCAAACAGAGCGAGGTGACCTCCTGTGCAGGGTTGGGAGAGCAGGGACGGAGAGGCTATGCCTAAGGAGTCAAAAAACCCCACCCTGCTGAGTGGGAGCAGGGGCCGGAGGCTTGGGGGTCCTCTGCCTACGGGGCCCATTACCCTGCCCCTTGGCTTGCTGACCCTGTGGGGCAGCTTGGGCAGCCTGATATTGTGGGTACTCTTTGTAGGCAGTGCCCTTCCTCGGGTAAAAGGACTTTTTACCCGAGCCCTTCTTCTTGTGAGAAGGGGCAGAAGTCTTTCTAGACAGCCTTGTCCGTGTGAGCTGCTCGGTCTCGAGCTGTGCGGCCTTCTCGGTCATGGGCTTGCCAAAAGGAATCTCACCTCGGCAAGGGACATCGACCAACTTGTCCTGAACCCATGGCTCGAGGTCATAAGAACATAAGATATGCCATACTGGGTCAGACCAAGGTCCATCAAGCCCAGTATTCTGTTTCCAACAGTGGCCAATCTAGGTCATATGTACCTAGCAGGTTCCACAATGCTTGTATTGGTTCAAGCATTGATATCCTGGGTCCCTTCTTAATAATGGTTTATGGACCTTTCCTCCAGGAACTTGTCCAAACCTTTTTTAAACCCAGCTACACTAACAGCCTTTACTACATCCTCCGGTAACAAATTCCAGAGTTTGATTACACGTTGAGGGAAAAAATATTTTCTTTTGTTGTTGTTAAGTGCCGTCGAGTCGGAGTCGACTCATGGCGACCCTCTGGATAGCTATCCTAAACTGTGTTCGGTCTTCAGTCAGGCGGCTCATTGTTGACAGACTGTTACCCGTAGCTGCTGTTATTGTATCGATCCATCTCATTGCTGGCCTTCCTCTTTTGCGTTGACCTTCTATCTTGCCAAGCATAATGTCTTTCTCTAATGATCTCTCTCTTCGCATGATGTGTCCAAAGTATGAAAGTCGAAGTCTTGTCATCTGAGCTTCTAAAGAAAGCTTAGGTTTGATCTCCTCTAGTACCGACTGTTCTTCGGGCAGTCCATGGTATACACAGTATTCACCGCCAGCACCATAATTCAAAGGCATCAATTTTCTTCCTGTCTATCTTTTTCACTGTCCAGCTTTCACATCCATATGATGTTATTGAAAATACCATGGCTTGAACAAGTCGAATCTTTGTATGGAGAGAGACATCTCTGCTCTTGAGAATCTTATCTAGGTCTTTCATAGCCATTCTGCCAAGAGCAATGCGTCGTCTGATTTCTTGACTGCTTGTTGCTTCTTTATTGATAGTTAATCCAAGTAGGTTAAAGTTGTTCACAATTTCAATTTCTTCTCCTTCAACGATGAACCTGTTGATTATGCCAGTTGTCATGATCTTTGTCTTCTTTACATTAAGGTGCAGGCCCATTTTGAGACTATGTTCTTTGACTGTGAGAAGCAAATGTTTCAGATCATCTTCACTTTCAGCCAGTAATGTGGTATCATCAGCATAGCGAAGGTTGTTGATGAGTCTTCCACCAATCTTCACACCTCTGTTGTCTTCATACAATCCTGCTTCTCTGATGATTTGTTCTGCATATAAATTAAACAGGTAGGGGGAAAGTATACAGCCTTGTCTTACACCTTTGCTTATCTTAAACCATTCTGTTTCTCCTTGTTCCATTTGAACTGTTGCTTCTTGATCAATGTACAGATTGCGCAAGAGAACGATCAGGTGTTCTGGTATACCCATGCTTCTTAATGTGGCCCAGAGTTTCTCATGGTTTACACAGTCAAAAGCCTTGCTATAGTCGATAAAGCACAAATAGATATCCTTTTGGTATTCTTTAGTCTTTTCAAGGATCCATCTCACATCCGCAATGATGTCTCTCGTTCCTCGCCCTTTCCTGAACCCTGCTTGCACTTCAGGTAGTTCTTGTTCCAGGTATGGTTGTAGTCTCTTTTGAATAATCTTCAGTAGAATCTTGCTGGCATGTGGGATCAGAGCGATTGTGCGATAATTTCCACAGTCAGTTGGATCACCTTTCTTTAGTATTGGTATAAACACAGATCTTTTTCAGTCAGTTGGCCATGATGTTGTCTTCCATATTTCTTGGCAGAGCCTTGTGAGTACGGTAGCAGCTGCATCAGATTGCTGCAATACTTCTATGGGAATGCTATCAATGCCTGGTACTTTGTTCTTTGATAAGGCTTTCAATGCTGCTTCAACTTCTTCTTTCATCACCAATGGTTCCCGATCATAAGGTACAGGTTGAAACGGCTGTTGGTCCACTTGATCTTTATCTTATAAAAACTCTGTATATTCCTTCTACCTTTTCTTGATCTTCTCAGCATCATTCAACAAAAAACCTTGAGCATCTTGTAACATTCCAATTCGAGGCTGGAACATTTTCTTTATTAGTCTTAAATAGTTTACCCTGTAGCTTCATTGCATGTCCCCTAGTCTTTCTATATTCTGATAAGGTAAACAATCGATCTACGTTTACCTGTTCCACTCCGTTCATTAATTTATAGACTTCTATCATATCTCCCCTCAGCCGTCTCTTTTCCAGGTTAAAGAGCCCTAACCTTTTTAGCCTTTCTTCATAGGAGTATCCTTCCATCCCCTTTACCATTTTGGTGGCTTTTCTCTGAAACCTTTCTAAAATCGCTATATCCTTTTTAAGATATGGCGACCAGAATTGCACACAATATTCAAGGTGCGGTCTCACCATGGAACGATACAGAGGCATTATAATATCTTTTGTTTTATTTTCCATTCCTTTCCTTATCATACCTAGCATTCTATTTGCTCTCTTGGCCGCCGCTGCACACTGGGCCGAGGGTTTTAACATGGTATCCACAATGACGCCTAAATCTTTTTCCTGGGTGGTGGTTCCTAATGTGGAACCTTGCATCGTGTAACCATAGTTTGGGTTGCTCTTCCCTAGGTGCATAACTTTGCACTTGTCCACATTAAATTTCATCTGCCATTTTGATGCCCAGTCTTCCAATTTATCAAGATCCTCTTGCAATTTTCCACAATCCTCTTGGGTTTTAACAACTTTAAATAGTTTTGTGTCATCTGCAAATTTGATAACCTCACTCGTTATTCCACTTTCCAGGTCATTTATGAATATGTCAAAAAGCAGCGGACCCAGCACAGATCCCTGGGGTACACCACTATTCACCTTTCTCCATTGGGAAAATTGGCCATTTAGCCCTACCCTCTGCTTTCTATCTTTTAACCAGTTCCTGATCCACAATAGTACACTGCCTCCTATCCCATGACTCTTTAGTTTTGCCAAAAGTCTCTGATGAGGGACCTTGTCAAAGGCTTTCTGAAAGTCCAGATACACAATATCAACCGACTTACCTTTGTCCACCTGATTATTCACTCCTTCAAAAAAACATAACAGATTAGTAAGACAAGATCTTCCTTGTCTAAAGCCATGTCTCCCATTAGGTCATGACTATCTACATGCTGATTAATTTTATTCTTTATGATGGTTTCTACCATTTTTCCCGGTACTGATGTCAGGCTCACCGGTCTGTAGTTTCCCAGATCACCCCTGGAACCCTTTTTAAAAATTGGTGTTACATTGGCGATCCTCCAATCTTCAGGTATTAGAGATGATTTTAATGATAGTTCACAGATTACTAATAGCAGGTCTGCAATCTCATATTTCAGTTCTTTCAACACCCTTGGATGTATACCATCCAGCCCAGATGACTTGCTACTCTTCAGTTTATCTAATAGTTGTAATACATCTTCCCGATGTATCGATATTTCCTTCAATTCTTCCGCACCTTTAAATACCACTTCAGTCATGGGTAACACCCCTACATCTTCCTCAGTAAAGACCGAAGCAAAGAATTCATTCAGTCTCTCCGCTATCGCCTTGTCCCCTCTTAGTGCTCCTTTAACCCCTTTATCATCTAATGGACCAACTGACTCTCTCACAGGTTTTTTGCTACGAATGTACTTGAAAAGGTCTTTACTTCACGTTTTTGCTTCCGCAGCAAGCTTCTTCTCAAACTCTCCCTTTGCCTGCCTTATCAATGCCTTGCATTTGACTTGCCAGTGCTTGTGCTGTTTCCAGGTTTCGTCGTTTGGCTCTTTTTTCCATTTCCTGAAAGATGCTTTTTTGGCAAAAACAGCCTCTCTGACCTCACCTTTTAAACCATGCTGGCAGTTTTTTGGACTTCCTTCCACTTTTCTTAAAGCGTGGAATACAGCTGGTCTGGGCTTCCAAGATAGTATTTTTCAACAGCAGCCAAGCCTGATGTACGTCTTTAACCTTTGCAACTGCTCCTTTTAGTTTTTTCTTAACTGTTTTCTTCATTTTATCATAGTCTCCCTTTCGAAAGTTAAAAGGTAGTACTGTGGATTTCCTTACTATCCCTCCTCCACTAATTAAATCAAAGGCGATCATGCTATGATCACTATTGCCAAGTGGCCCCAACACCCTTATCTCTTGCACTAGATCTGGTGTTCCAGTAAGGACTAGGTCTAATATGGCTTCCCCTCTGGTCGGTTCATGAACCAGCTGCTCCAAGAAGCAGTCATTTATTTCATCTAGGAACTTTATCTCCCTAGCATGTCCTGACGTGACACTGACCCAGTCGATACCGGGGTAATTGAAATCACCCATTATTATTACTGCGCTGTAACTTTTGTTAGCTTCCTTGATTTCTTTGAGCATTTCATCATCCATTTGGTCATTCTAGCCAGGCGCTCGATAGTACACCCCCACTGCCATTGCCTTCCCCTTTTTACATGGAATTTCAATCCATATAGATTCTACAGAAGATTTTGCTTCCTGCAAAACTTTAATCCTTTCTGACTCAATGCCCTCTCTAACATAGAAAGCAACCCCTCCACCAATTTGATCAGCTCTAAAATTTCGATATAGTTTGTACCCAGGTATCACAGTGTCCCACTGGTTCTCCTCCTTCCACCATGTCTCTGATAGTCCAATCATATCTAACCTTTCATTTAGTGCTATATATTCTAACTCTCCCATCTTATTTTTTAGACTTCTAGCATTTGCATACAAGCATTTTAGAGAATGTATTTTATTCATATTAATTTGGCTATTGTTAGACATGGGTAATTTGGGATCTTTAAGCTCTGTCTGCTCCATACTTGAGGGCATTTGGGCTACTTTACTCTTTTGTGGAACCTCTCTGCTTTTGGTAGTATCCTTCAAAGATACATTCTTCCGAACCATCTACTCTTGGGCAACTGTCGGCTTTCCCCTAATATCTAGTTTAAAAGCTGCTCTATCTCCTTTTTAAAGGTTAATGCCAGCAGCCTGGTTCCATCCCGGTTAAGGTGAAGCCCATCCCTTCGGAAGAGCCCCTCCTTTCCCCAGAATGTTCCCCAGTTCCTAACAAATCCAAAACCCTCATCTCTGCACCATTGTCTCATCCACGCATTGAGACTCCGGAGCTCTGCCTGCCTTTTGGGTCCTGCGCGTGGAATAGGAAACATTTCGGAGAATGCTACCCTGGAAGTTCTGAATTTCAACTTCCTACCTAAAAGCCTAAATTTAGCCTCCAGAACCTCCCTACCACATTTTCCTATTTTATTGGTACCGACATGTACCAAGATAGCAGACTCCTCCCCAGCACTATCTAAGACCTTATCTAGGTGGCACGTGAGGTCCGCTACCTTCGCACCAGGCAGGCATGATACCAGGCGATCCTCACGTCCATCAGCCACCCAGCTAACTACATGCCTAATGATGGAATCACCAACTATAACGGCTTTCCTAACCCTTCCCTCATGGGCACATGGCCCTGGAGAAACTTCCTCGGTGCGAGAGGGTTTTACATCACCTGGAGGACAGGTCCTAGTTACAGGATCACTTCCTGCCACACCAGGGTGATGCTCTCCTGTCACGTGACCTCTCTCCTCCATGGCAACAGGGATGCTGCCAGACTGGAGGTGGGACTTCAGGACTATATCCCTGTAGGTCTCGTCTATGTACCTCTCTGTCTGTCTTATGCTTTCCAAGTCTGCTACTTTAGCCTCTAGAGAACGGACTCATTCCCTGAGAGCAAAGAGCTCCTTGCACCTAGTGCACACGTAAGACCTCTCACCAACTGGGAGAAAATCATACATGTGACACTCAATGCAAAAGACTGGAAAGCCCCCATCCCGCTGCTGGACTGCTGTCTGCATCTTAGTTTTAAGTTTGTGTTTAGATCTAAGTTCTTTACTTACTAAGGGTTGCTATGGATATTTATACTTATAAAACTGTACCTAACACGTGTAATTTACCTTGTTCACCTGAAGCTTAACTAATCTCAGGTCCTTAGTGTATGACTGATTTGGGTAATGAGCTTTACCTGAGAGCACCTCCTGTCTTTTAAGGTGTGTAAGTACCTATAAAGCTATGATTATCCCAGGGGTGGGAGGGAGGGATGGAAATAACACTTATTAAAAGAGGGCTGCTTGTGCTGCTGAGGTAAGCTATATTCTGATTTGATTTAATTATAGCTCTTAGCTGCTGCTAGGTTCTAACTTCTTATGAAATTTAAACTACAAGCTGTCTGCTGGGTTCCAAATTTAACCAGAAAGCTCTCTTCTGTGTTTTAAATTTAAACTAAAAGTACTTTGCTGTTACTAGGCCCTGAGTTACTATTAAATTTAAACTACAAGCTCTCTGCTGCGTATGAAATGTAACCAGAAATTTCTCCTCTGTGTTTTAAATTTAAACTGCTGCTACTAGGCCCTGACTGATTTAACAAAAAATAGTGGGTTCACAGATTAATTAGCTTTAATACAAAGAATTCCTTTTAGAAAATTACCAGAAGTATATACTCACAGTTGCAGATCTCTCTCCAGAATTAACAGTCCCTTTTTCTAGTCCTTCAAGACTAGATGACTGCAGCCATACCTGGCGTTGAGCCGCGATGCCGGCTGCCGCAACACGGGCTGAAGCCTCGAAGCCATCGTAGGCAGCGCGGGACATAAACTTAGCATTCCCGGATCCCCGAGGACAAGGATTTGAACCTCTGCAAGGGTTCCCCGGAGAGACCAGCAGAGAACCCGGCCAGCTCCTTGGCCAGGTCTCGCAAATACATGCCCATGTACAGCTGGTAAGATTGGACACGGCAAGCTAGCATCGAGCCCTGGAAGCACTTTCTACCAAAACCATCCAGGTTTCGGCCCTCCCTGCCAGGGGGCACCACGGAGTGCATCTTCTGACTTTTCAGGCGATGCATGGCCGATTCCACCACCATGGAATGGTGTGGTAGCTGCGCCTTCTGAAAGCCAGGACTCTTCCGGAGTCAATAGATTGAATCAACCCACTTGCTTAAGACCGGCGCCGAGGCCAGTGCCTCCCACATTCAGAAAAGGAGCCGTTCCAGCATCGGAGGAACCGGGACAGTAAAGGCCTTCTTCGAAGGAGAGTCGTACTGCAGGGCCTCGAGCTCCTCGGCTCGAGGCTCCTCCTCGGGGTCCGCAGGGATAGCCAACGCAGTGGCCATATCCCGAACGAACTCCGAGAACCGGGTATCCTCCGGAGGGGATCTACTCCGGGGTTCAGACTGCGTTGAGTCCGATGGTGTCGGGGGACTCCTCGTCCTCCGTCTCCCAGGCGGACTCATCCGATGAGGAATCGGGGTCCGACCTCGCGGGGCCTACGAGCACCCGCCCCGACGCCGAAGGCACTGGCATCGACATCCTCGGTCCCGAACGGGAGGTCGAGGGAGACTGCGACCGAGGTCGACCTCGAGCCTTTATGGCCTTGAGTATCGGCTCGGTCTCCGGGGTCGACTTCGACGTCGATGTCCCGGTGGTCGGGGCAGATGCGCCAGACAGGCTGGCCATCAGTGCCCGCTGCTGTTCCATGAAGGCAGACAGTCTGCTCTCCAAGGCTGTCAACCTGAGACCCAGCTCAGGAGACTCAGCAGCTCCCGACTTGGGCCCCGGCAGTGCCGGGCCCGACGTCGGCTCCCTTGGAGGAGAGCCCACGAGGACTACAGGGCTTACGTGTCCAGCAGACTCCAGCTCCAGTCGAGGAACTTTGTAAGGCTTCTCCTGTTCCACAGGTCCGGGGCGACAGTCAGGGGTCTGAGACCGAGCTCTCGAGGAACCCGGGACCTCTTCCGACGACGCCCTCACGAGCCGCTTCTTCCTCTTGCATTCCCGGTTGGGGGACCCCCTGTCCGAGGAGCCACGACGGTGCTCAGGATCCAACTCCCGAGATGTCGAGGCCTCAGATGAGGTCCGGGCCCAGCCGGAGGCCGAGTCAGAAAAAAGCCTTTCCTTTTGGTGCTGACGACTTCACAGTGCCTTGGAAGACATTTTCCCACATGGTCCACATGCCTTAGGGTCGTGATCAGGACCGAGGCACTGAAGGCAGCAGTCGTGTGTGTCGGTGAGAGACATCAGTTTCTTGCACCGATCACACTTCTTAAAACCGCTGGAAGCCATCGGGGAAAAAAAAGAGTCCCCGCGAGGTCAAAGGACCAGCCTTCCAGGGAAAATGAAAAAAGGGCGCGAACGCCAGCCACTAAGGGCAAAAACCGAAAAAGAAGATCGGGCTCGATACCAGAGTACCGAACCCGGCGGGAGGGGAACCGGCGTCGAATCGGAGAAGAAAAATAGCGAAGAATCGCAAAAAAAAATCAACAATTTTCCGGGATGACTAGGACTCACGTCCGGTGGGCTTCACAGAAAACGAGAGACTGAGCAAAATGCCACCTTTAGGCGGGAAGGGAACCACGCATGCGTGCCTGCATTCCCAAAGGCTTTCATGGAAAGCTGGGGAAATGCTCCGCAAGGGTTCCATCGACGTCGATGTCACCCATATGTGAGGACTGACTTCCTGCTCGGTCCTGGAGAAAATTGTAATACATCTTCCCGGTTTATTGATATTTGCTTAAATTCTTCTGATACATCACCCTTAAATACCATTTTAGGCATGGGTAACTTCCCTACATCATCCTCAGTATAGAGTGAAACAAAGAATTAATTCAATCTCTCCTCTACGGCCTTGTCCTTCCTTAGTGCCTCTTTTACCCCTCTATCATCTAATGGTCCAACTCACAGATTTTTGGCTACAAATGTACTTGAAAAAATTTTATTATATGTTTTTGCTTCCACAGCAAGTTTCTTTTCAAATTTTCACTTTGCCTGCCTTATCAATGCCTTGCATCTAACTTGCCAGTGCTTACGTTGTTTGACATTTTCATCATTAGATTCCTTTTTCCATTTCTTGAAAAATGATTTTTTGACTACTAACAGCCTCTCTGACCTCACCTTTAAACCATGCTGGCAGTCATTTGGCCTTCCTTCCATCTTTCTTAAAGCATGGAATACATCTGGTCAGAGCTTCCAAGATAATATTTTTAAACACCCATGCTTGATGTAACCCTTTAATCTTTGCAGCAGCTCCTTTTATTTTTTTCTTAATTATTTTCCTCATTTTATCATAGTCTCCCTTTTGAAAGTTAAAAGCTAGTGCTATGGATTTCCTTGCTGTCTTCCCTCCAATTATTAAATCAAATGCAATCATAGAAACATAACGACAGAAAAAGACCACATGGCCTATCTAGTCTGTCCTTCCATATCAACAACTACAACAGTCCCCTTTTTATCCTTAGAGATCCTCTGTGTTTGTCCCATGCTTTTCTGAATTCAGTTACTGTCCTCATCTCTACCACCGCCACTGGGAGACTATTCCACGGATCCACCACTCTTTCCGTAAAGAAATATTTCCGCATATCACTCCTGAATCTATCCCCCTTCACCCTCATCCCATGTCCCCTCGTAGCAGAACTTGCTTTAAATTGAAAGAGGCTCTCTCCCTGAACATTTATGCCACGGAGGTATTTAAACATCTCAATCATACCACCTCTATCCCATCTTTCCTCTAAGGAGTACATATTAAGATCCCTAAGTCTGTCCTCATATGCTTTATAATGAAGACCACTAATCATTTTAGTAGCCACCCTCTGCACCGACTCCATCCTGTTCACATCCTTTTGAAGGTACGGTCTCCAGAATTGCACACCATTCTCCAAATGAGGTCGCACCAAAGACTTATACAGAGGCACTATCACCTCCTTTTTTCTGCTAGCCATTCCTCTCCGTATGCACCCAAGCATCCTTCTAGCTTTTGCCATCGCCTTTTCTACCTGTTTAGCTACTTTAAGATCATCAGACACACCACGCCTAGGTCCCGCTCTTCTTTAGTGGACAAAAGTATTTCATCCCCTATACTATATTGCTCCCTTGGATTGCTGCAGCCCAAATGCATGACCTTACATTTTTTAACATTAAATCCCAGCTGCCAAATTCTAGACCATTCTTCAAGCTTAGCTAGATCCCTCCTCATCTTATCTACACCTTCCTGGGTGTCTACTCTATTGCAGATTTTGGTATCATCCGCAAAGAGGCAAACCTTACCTGACAGCCCTTCCGCTATATCACTAACAAAGATGTTAAAAAGAATCGGACCAAGGACAGATCCCTGGGGCACACTACTGGTAACATCCTTCTCCTCAGAGTGAGCTCCATTTACCTGTACTCTTTGCCGCCTCCCACCCAACCAATTTCTAACCCAAGCAGTAACTTTAGGGTCCATCCCTAGGGTGCTCAGTTTGTTTATAAGTCGCCTGTGAGGAACAGTGTCAAAGGCTTTACTGAAATCCAAAGACACCACATCTAGGGCTCTCCCTCGGTCCAACTCCCTGGTCACCCAGTCAAAGAAATCACTCAGATTTGTCTGACAAGACCTGCCTCTTGTGAATCCATGCTGCCTCGGCTCCTGTAATCCGCTGGACTCCAGAAACCTCACTATTTTCTCTTTCAGCAGCATTTCCAATAATTTACTCACCACCGAAGTTAAACTAACTGGCCTGTAGTTTTCAACCACAGCCTTACTTCTGCTTTTGTGTAAAGGCATCACATGAGCCTCTCTCCAGTCCTTTGGCACCACTCCGACTCCAATGAGGCATTGAAAAGGTCAGTCAGTGGAGCTGCTAGAACGTCCCCAAGTTCCCTAAGTACTCTAGGGTGTATCCCATCCGGTCCCATCGCTTTGTCTACTTTAAGTTGAGCTAGTTTCTCACGAACACAGTCTTCTGAAAATTGTTCAAGATGTCCCTCGCTTCTGTTCCCGTTTGTGGGTGTTATGATCACTATTGCCAAGTGGCCCTAACATCGTTTTTCCTCGCACCAGATCCTGAATTTCACTAAGAACTAGGTCTAAAATAGCTTTCCCTTGTGTTGGTTCATGAACCAGCTGCTCCATGAAGGAGTCATTTATTTCATCTAGAAACCTTATCTCCCTAGAAGTGAGTTCTTAGCCTGGATTTGAACAGGGCCAAAGATGTAGCCTGATGGAGCACTTCTTAAGTACTCGCACAACTCATTCAATCGAGAAGAGAGAGTCAAGCATTAAGGGGGAAATTTTCAGAAGTCCACATGGGAGGTCATTCAATAAAGGTATTTCCACCAATAAGTTTCTGATTCTATTTCCTTGCATGCGTCATTGTAGTACTTCTTTGTCTTGTCTTGCTGCATGTCTAAGTTCCATGATTACTTCTCCTTCTCACTTGGCTTTAGCTTCTCTGCATTTATGAGCAATTTTCAGAGTTTCTTTGGTCATCCATTTTGGCCGTTTTTAATTTTTCAGCTTTTTGCAGAGACTTTTCCTTTTCTTTGAGCATGACTTTCTTAGTGTCATCCTGTAACTCTTCCCGTGCTCTCATCTGTATCCAAAGCAGCAAACTGATTTTTCAGGCAGTCTTTAAATTTCAGTGGTATATTTTCAAGATCATATTTTTGCCACATTCATGAGTGGCTTGCTCTTTTTCAGCTTTAGTTCGAGTTACGTATTAGTAGCTGGGGATCTGTACAATAGCTCCAGGTTTTGTTTTTGTTCATGTTATTGAGCTTTTCCATCACTGACTTCCACAAATGTAGTCATTTGAGTTTTGTACAATCCACTGGCGACATCCATGTGTAGAGTCACTGCTTGTGTTGCTGGTATTAACTTTTTAAAAGGAGATAGAGCAGCTTTTAAACTAGATAACAAGGGAAAGCCGACAGTCGCCCAGGTGCGCATGGTTCGGAAGGATGTTCGGAGGGAAGTTAGGGAATCCCAACAGAGAGGTTCCAATAAAGATAAAAGTAACCCAGAATCCCTTAAGTACAGATCTGAAAAAATCCAAATTACCCCTATCAACTGATAACCAGATTAACATGAATAAAATACAACCTCTAAAATGCCTGTATGCAAATGCAAGAAGTCTAAAAAAATAAGATGGGAGAGCTAGAATATATAGCACTAAATGAAAGGTTAGATATGATTGGCATCTCAGAGACCTGGTGGAAGGAGGACAACCAATGGGACACTGTGATACCTGGGTACAAATTATATTGCAATGATAGAGTAGATCAAATTGGTGGAGGGATTGCGCTCTATGTTAAGTATATAGCAGAATTAGAAACGGTACAGAGAAGAGCAACCAAAATGGTAAAGGTGATGGAAGAATGCACCTAGGAGGAGAGGCTAGAAAGGTTAGGGCTCTTCAACCTGGGAAAGAGACGACTGAGGGGAGATATGATAGAGGTCTATAAATTAATGAATGGAGTGGAACAGGAAAACATAGATTGATTGTTTACGCTACCAAAAAGTGTAGTTACTCACCTGTAACAGGTGTTCTCCAGGGACAGCAGGAATCAGTCCTCACATATGGGTGACATCGGCACTGACGGAGCTTGCACGGAGCATTTCCCCAGCTTTCAAAGAAAGCCTTTAGGAATGCCACCATGCATGCGTGGTCCCCTTCCTGCCCAAAGGTGCCATCTTACTCAGTCATATGCCATAGCTATAGCCTCTTCAAGAAGATGGCAAAAATATACAGCAACTCCAAGGGGAAGAGGGAGGGTTGTGAGGACTGATTCTTGCTGTCCCTGGAAAACACCTGTTACAGGTGAGTACTATGATTTCTCCAGGAACAAGCAGGAAAGTCTGTCCTCACATATGGGACTCCCTAGCTACAGGCTACTGAGGATCTGTAGGAAAAAGTACGGCAGCGCCGTGAGCAGTTGCCAGTGAAAGCCGGAGGCAGTCCGAGGACCCCAGGTCCATGGATGGCCATACGCCCGGTAGCCAGAACAAGAAGGGCTGGAGGGCAGGAGTTGCTTAAACCCCAAACAGATTACGGAGTACAGCCTGGCCGAAGGTGGCATCCCGACGGGACTCCCTCTCCAGGCAGTAAAGCGCCATGAGGGTGTGAGTGGAAGACCAGGTGGCGCTCGGACACTGTGAGCCGTGATTTGGTGTTCCAGGGGAAACCCGGCCTGGATCTGGGCAAAGGCGATGCAGTCCATCACACAGATGGACAAGGTACGCTTGGTGACCGCCAGCCCCAAGCAACTGGTGTCGAAGGAAATGAAGAGCTGCCCGGATCTGTGGTGGTCCAGAGTCCGCTGCAGGTAGAAAGAGATGGCCCTCTTACAATCCAGGGTGTGGAGAATCGCCGATGCCCGGTCGGCGTGGGGCTTTGGGAAGAAAGTGGGCAGCACTATCTCTTGATTGAGATGAAAATCCAAGTCAACCTTCGGAAGGAACTTGGGGTGTGTCCGCAGGACCACCCAGTTCTTATAGAACCTTGTGTATGGTGCCTCGGCCATCAGTGCCTGGAGTTCACTGACTCTCCAGGTGGAGGTGAGAGCTATCAAGGTCACCTTCCACGACAGGTGCCGCAGCGGGCAGGTAGCCATGGGCTCAAAGGGCGGCTTGGTCAGCCACATTTAGGTCTCATTCTGCCAGAGAAGGGTGGTTAGGGGGCTTGGAAAGAAGCAGGCCTCGCATGAAACAAGAGACAAGCGGTAGTCCCAAAAGAGGTTTGCCCTCGATGGGGTGGTGGTTCGCTGAGATGGCACTCAGGTGAACCCTGACCAAGTTAGACTTCAGCCCAGACTGCAAGAGGTGGAGCAGGTACTGCAAGACCAAACTGGTAGAGTATGAAAATGGGTCCGCTCGGAGCTCCAAGCACCACACCAAGAACAGATGCCACTTGAAGGCGGAAGCCCATCTGGTTGAGTCCTTTCGTGAGGCCAAAAGAATGTCCTCGATCTCCATGGGGAGAAGGTAGAAGGCTAGAGCGACCCGCTCAGCCGCCAAACTGTGAGGGACAGGGACCTCAGACTGGCATGAAGAAGCAGACCCTCCTCCGCATCAACAGCTCCGATGAGAACCCGAGTGCGACCGGGGGCTCCGTCGAGAGACGGAGCAGCAAGGGAAACCAAGGCTGTATGAGCAGGTGCCCCCCTGTTTGTTCACATAGAACATCGTGACCTGGTTGTCCGTCTGGACCAGCACCGCTCGGTGCTGCAAGCGGTCCCGGAAAACACAGAGAGTGAGGTAAATTGTCCGGAGTTCCAGCAGGTTGATCTGCTGCTGGGACTCCTCGAGGGACCAGGACCCGAGTGCACCATCCCTTGCAGTGGGCTTCCCAGCCTGTCAAGACCACCCGATGCACCAGGGCTTGGAAGGGCATACCGCGAAGCACGTTCTGAAACTACTGCCACCAAGCCAGAGACTCCGCCACTCTGGGAAAGACCGAGATGGGGTCTCGGAGGCGACCGGCCGACTGCGCCCATTGCACTTGGAGGCAACACTGCGTCGCCCGCTTGTTGAGACGGATGTTGGGCACGACATGGACCTTGGAGGCCATGTGGCCGAGAAGGTGAAGCATCATCCAGGCCAGGACAGCACCGCACCTCGGACGCCAGGGACATGAGGCAGTCTGCCCTGTCCTGAGGAAGAAAAACCATAGCCCTAAGGGTGTCCAAGCGAGCCCCGATGAACTCCAGAGACTGAACTGGAGTGAGGTGGGACTTTGAGTAATTGATCACGAACAGATGCTCCAGGAGGCAAATGGTGCGGTCCGTGGCCTGCCTGGCTTCAGAGGCTGTGCCCCCTGTTACGAGCCAGTCATCTAGATATGGATAGATGAAGTGCCCTGCAGCCACAGATGGGCCGCAGCCACGGCCAGGCACTTTGTGAAAACCCGCGGGGCAGACACGAGGTCGAAGGGAAGTACCCTGTACTGGTAACGGTTTCACTGAACCATGAAGCGGAGGTACTTTCTGTGTTTGGGGTGGACAAGGATGTGAGTGTAGGTATCCTTTAAATCCAAGGAGCGTAGCCAATCGTCCTGCTGGAGGTAGGGCAGTAACGTTCCAAGGGAGAGCATCTTGAACTTCTCCCGCACCAGGAACTTGTTGGAGATTCCACAGGTCAAGGATGAGCGGAAGGCCCCCTGTCCACTTCGGGACGAGGAAGTATCTTGAGTAAAACCCCCATCTTCAGAGCTATGGTGGGATTGGTTCTACCGTGCTGTCTTCAAGGAGGCCTGCAAGCTCCTGACTCAGGAGGGCCTGGTGCTGGGGAAGCCGACATGGCTCCCCGGTAAAGTACAGAGGAGAGGCCTGGTCCAGGTGCAGACGACAGCCCTCCCGAACAAACTGGAGAACCCAGGCATCTGTGAAGATGGACTCTCACCTGTGGGAGAAGTGTACCAGATGCCCCCTGACGGACAGCTGCCCTGCCACAGGGGGAGAAGCTATGCCAATGGCGTCAAAACCCCGAGGCTGGTTGAGCAGGAGGTGGGGGTTGGGTCTTGGGGCCCTTCAGCTTACGAGAGCCATGTACCGTGGCCTTGCCCTGGCCACCCTGAACGGGGGTCGACACCGGTGAATAGGCCAGGTAGCCCCTGTATGGGAGCCCCTTTTGCTGGAAGAAAGGCTTCTTGCTCTGCTGCTTCTTCCTGGGGAAGGAGGAAGTTTTCTGGGAAAAGCGAGTACGAGTCACATACTCCGTCTTGATTTCCACAGCCTTGTCCTCCATAGGCTTGCCAAATAGCTGCTCCCTGAGGCAAGGGACATCCAGCAGCTTCTCCTGGACCCACTGTTCCAGGTCCGAGGACTGGAGCTAAGCTTGCCGATGGGCTCCGATGCCAGCTGTCACCACCCGGGTGGAAGACTCGAAGCTATTGTATGCTGCTCGCGAGAGGTACTTTGAGCATTCCCCAACAGACAGCATTTCATCATCCTGATAAGCCTTGCGCCTGAGGGCATCGAGGGTACGAGACTCTCTGCCCGGGAGGACTGACAAATGAGTCTTCAGGCTCTTTAGCTTCCGCATGGCCGATATGACCAACATCGAGGTGTGGGGGAGCTGTGCTTTCAAAAACCCCGGACCTCGCTGGACCTTCTACATAACGTCTAGGCACTTGCTCACAATCGTGACAGAGGCCGGGGTCTCCCACATGCGGAGTAGGAGGTGGTTCAGAATGGGAGGAACTGGCACCGAGAGAGCCTCCCTCAGAGGAGCTTCATTTTGCAAAATATCAAGCTCCTCAGCACGGAGCTCCTCCTCTGACTCGGTGACCAGTGCTAGGGCCCGCGCCATGTCCCGGACGAACTCCAAGAAGGAGGTGTCCTCGGGAGGTGACCGCAGTTTCTGGGTCGGTGGGGAGGGGTCAGAGGGGAGATCTCTCCGTCGAACTCCCAGTCTGAGTAGTCCGTGGAGGATTTGAGATTGGGCAGCTCGAGATGGGTCGGTGACCCACGCTGGATCTCCGAGGCCAAAACATGCCCGGAGCCGGAAGCACTCACCTGCAAAGATCTCGCGCCCGAGAAACAGGATGGAGATCGAGACCTGCGCCGAGAATCCTCACTAGGCCTCTGGCTCTCGGGGGTCACAATGCATCCCAGGGAGTCCTCGAGGTCGAGGTCCCTGCAGTCTCGAGGAGCATGCTGGAAGGGCCGGGAACCAGCGCCTGTTGGGCAGCAAGGAACGCAGAAGCGCTGCATTCCAAGGCCAGCATTCAGGCCTCCCACTCGAGAGTGGGGCCCTGCGACACCAACGCCAGGGTGACCGGGTCGGGTGTCGAAAAGGAGAGGGGTCCTCGCCGGGACGACCCTCGAGAGACCGGGCGCCTTCACCGGAGGCCTCCATATCGGTTCGAGGTACCTTACTGGGCCACTCCCTCTCCAACTCCAGAGACTGCCGAGGGGGGCTGAGAGACTGGGCACATGACCTCTTACGTTTGTCAGGCACCCCCGACAGAGTCCTTGAGGCCTTCTTCCGCTCGCGTTCAGGCGACCCCTGGTCAGAGTGCCACCGGGCCTGGGGAGGAGCCTTGGGAGACTCCGGAGCTGGCGGGGCCGAAGAGCAAAAGGCTACTGGGGATACCAGGGCTGCCTTACGGAAGAGATCATCCAGCTTCTGCTTATGACTCTGGATGGCCTTGGAGGACATTTTCTTACAGAGGGAGCATAGCTCCAGGTCATGGCCGGCTCATAAACACCTGAGACAGCAGTCATGGGTGTCTGTAAGAGACATGTTTTTGGAGCATCTATCACATGTCTTAAAACCAGACCCATGTGAGGTCAAGATCCTCGACGTGGTCGGTGGTTAAAAAAGGCGTGAAGCACTGTAAAAACAATAAAAGGCAAAAAGGAAAAACCCTGAAACCAGGGCCAAAGCAGAGGCACTCGGGAGGTGAGAAGAGGACCAGTGAAGGCCGATAGAGTGTCATGGCGCAAGGCAAATAGTGCCTAGGGAAACAGAGGAAAATGTGCAGAGCAGTTTTAAAATGGGCAGCTCAAAGCACATGGCTAGGGGTTGCTATAGGCAACCAACCAAAACAATAGCACCGGTTGTAGGTAAACGCCCCAGAGAAGCATTACCTCATGGCTCATTAGAGGAGCAGGAACAGCTGCAGGGACTTGAGCTGATGAGGGACTCAAAGAATGACGCACTTAAAATAGAGTCAGCTTTGAGCAAAGAGAGAACCAGGAAGCACGGGAAGGAAAGAACCAGGAAGTACGGGAAAGGAAAGAGCAGAACACATGAGAACCAGGATACATACCAGAGTGCTTCAGAAGGGGATTCCAGCAGCACCTCAGAGGAGTTTGCCAAAGAAGGAATACCCGAGGTTAGTGCCAGAGAGTTGGACTGCACTGAACCAGAGTCCGGTTGGGGACGCAGAGGGATTCCTGTCAGCAAACAAAGAGAGGCTGTGAGAGGGACTTCCCACAAAAGCAGGTACCTGGGGAATAGAAGCTCTTATCCCAAGGAGATTCCTAGGCTCAAAGAACCACGTCCTGTGAAGGGAAGAGAAAGGCTTTCAAGGGAGAAAGACTGTTTTCAGTTTCCCAGCCACAAACGTTTGGGCAGAGGTCAGCCTGAAGAAAGGCCAATTCCCTGGAATAGAGGGGCACTTGATTTTACATACGCTGGTCCTGAGCTGTATGGCCCTCTAGAAGGAAAATCCACAGTGCAGGGTAACTTTCCACTCCACTATAAAATTGAGGAGAAGAGAAGCCCTGGCCAGAAAGAGGAGGGATTTCTGAATACCGGTGTGAGTTACAGGCCCATTGAGGAGAATTGCAGGGAAGCTCATGAGGCCATGGACTGCGATTTCTGTGGGGAAAACTCAGAGGATTTCCAGATGGACTGTACTCTTGTGTTCGCAGATAATGTGACCTCTTTCTGTTGAAGTGTGCAAGAAGTGTGAAAAAGGGAAATCTGTTTAAAGGAACAGATTTCCATCTATAGTACAAAGTTTGTTTTTCACCTTTTTGTTTTGCCTTAAAGCTGAAAAGAAGCATTTTTTTTGTTATTTTGTAGTTCCCTTTTGTGTTGTGCCAGAAGTATGGTTTATTTTCCTTTATGATTCCTGCCTGCAAAAGTTCTCCCGGGAAGGGAAATAAATACCTCTTTATCAGCCTAGCTGCTCGTCCACGACTACACTCTTTTATTGAATAGCTAGTGGGACTTCAACTCCCAGGGGGCAATACTTTGTCCCTGCTACTAAAAGAAGAGGCCTCACTGAAACCCCAGGCCCTTTGCCCCCGGGGGTAAGTAGGTGGGTGACAAGAGCAAAAAACGGTTGGAAACAGAGAAAACGTTTTCCGGGGACGAGACGCACGTCCAAAGGGCTCCGTGGAAAAAGGGAGACTGAGTAAGATGGCACCTTTGAGCGGGAAGGTTGGCATTCCCAAAGGCTTTCTTTGAAAGCTGGGGAAATGCTCCGCGCAGGCTCCGTCGGTGCCGTCACCCATATGTGAGGACTGACTTCCTGCTTGTTCCTGGAGAATGTAGAAAGACTAAGGGACATGCAATGAAGTTACAGTGTTAACCCATACATACTTGGCACCCCCTACTATTAGCTCCTTAATTCATATGGATACAACTAACCGAAATCAAAGAAACAAAATATAAAAATAAATTAATAACCCCACTTGACATTAGAAAAGCCAAAAAGCTAACCAACAATAAAGCTTTCTCACACTTCGCTCCTATACTATGGAATGAATTAACTGATGACCTCAGAGAAGTTAATGACCTTCGTGCATTCCGTAAAAACTTAAAAACATACCTCTTTGCTACCTAATATGGTTCAGAACCTAACTCCCCTGATCACACTCCAACTAAGCCTAACTTCCCCATGCATACACTACTTACATCCCAGAACCAGAGTAAGCTCTCACCAATGCAAATTCACACTGACCCAAACTCTAATTTAAACATCACAAACATAATCCTGACCACACAGCCCCTCTAGAGCTTCTGGTTCACCCTAACTGTAAATAGTTTGTAATGATTTATTGTTACTAGTACTTGTTTATTCTATGTATATAGTTTGAGTTCTATGTATTGAATATGCTTTTACTGCATTTCAAACTCTGTTATTTGTAAACCGCGCTTGATCTTGGGAAAGCACGGTATAAAAATGTTTATTAAATAAATAAAATAAATAAATAAATACAAGACTAATAAGACAAAATATTTTTTCACTCAACGTGTATTCAAACTCTGGAATTCATTACCAGAGGATGTAGTAAAAGCTGTTAGTGTAGCTGGGTTTAAGAGGTTTGGATGAGTTCCTAGAGGAAAGGTCCATAAACATTATTGAAGGAGACCCGGGAAATCCACTGCTTATCCAAATACAAACATTGTGGAAGCTCTGTCTTCTGGGGAAACTGCTAGGTACTGTGGTGAAGAGCGCCCTCCTGAGGCTATGGAGAGCGATGAAAATCCTGAAGGGCAACAGGATTTATGCCAGATTGATAATGCTAGAAAGAAAGAGAGACTTCGTTCTGCTGAGCTGAGCATGGAGACCAGCCCAGGGGAGGAATCGTGCAGTCCTGATTGGGCACACCCAGTGCTTGGAAGGGGCGTGTCCAGAAGAGAACCTGGTTTTAAACCGGAGTATGGCTTTGCTAAACAGAAGGAGAAGAGCCAGAAGAGCAGTTGGAAGAAGAGCCCAGCGACCAGTCAGAGGAGCAGCAAAGGACTGAGCCGAAGCAGCAGGAGTAGTGCACAGAGTTGCACTAGAAACTCTGAGCAGAGGACCTCAGAGCAAAGCACCTGTGAGAGGACAAGCTGTGGAAGGACATTGGGAGTGTCAGCTAAGAATGAATGGAAGACCAGGAAGCAGTATGGTGATACGTGGGAGCCTGGCAGTAGAAGAGGACCTGCAAGGATCTGTTCAGAGGCAGTGAAAGGAAGTCCTGAGGAAAGTGGACCTAGCCCTGGAATAGACACCTGGAGGAAGGCAGAGCCCTGGGAGAGGAAGCCTTCACGGCAGGCAAGAGAGAAAAAGAACTCATTCTTGGAATTACAGTTTGGGCCAGAGAGACACGGGAACTCTCACAGCTGGAGGACGTCGGAGCCACCTAGGATAAGAGGGGCTTGGCAAGAAGTAAACGGTTTGCCTAGGAGTTTCCAGAGGGAAGGTAAACTCAATTCTCCTATATTTGCAACCTTAACAAAAGAGCCTAAAAGTTACCCTGATTTACCTAGCCTAAGAGAGGAAAAGGGAAACAGCCTTGATCAAGAGGGAAGCTTAATAGCAGCTGATAAATGCTTATCTAGCAGACAACAGGCTGAATTGCTTCTCCAGGATTTTAGGGAGTTTTTAAAGCTAAGAGCAAGCAGACAGCCAATCCTAAAGGAAGATAATAGTTCTATACAGTCTGAGGAATGTATGCAAACTGATTCTGACTTACCTGACTGTGAGAGCATGGATTGTACTATTTGTTGTGTGGAAATACCAAACTGAAGAAACTGGTTGTACCGTGTATGAGTTGAATACGACGGAGCGGTTTTGCTGCCATGCTTGGAAAGCTTTAATTACCTGCACCTGAAGTGACCTAACACTGTGAACGTAACAGTGTATGAAAAGAGGCTGCATTGAATGTGAATGACCTCTTGGGGCAGAGCTGAGTAAACTGCTTAGAAGTAAAGCTGAATTTCTTCTTTAAGTTGACTTTATACCTGATTTCATTCTGTTCGTGTTAAAGCACCTGTTTTGTTCACATTTATGAATTTGTCATGCGATGGAAGAATAACCTTTACCATAATAAAAATACT
Source organism: Ichthyophis bannanicus (assembly GCA_033557465.1). NCBI lineage: Eukaryota > Metazoa > Chordata > Amphibia > Gymnophiona > Ichthyophiidae > Ichthyophis > Ichthyophis bannanicus. Next base: position 642,712,995 of record CM066032.1, read on the forward strand.
TGCAAATAAGCCTTACCGTCTCTGGCGCACAACTACACTTTATTTCGGAGTGAAAGGAGTAGAAGAACTACAGTACCCAGCATTCCAGGGGAATAGGTTTTAAACTCCTTCCTCACGAGGCAATAGGCCCCGCTCCTGTCTTTAGCCCTAAGGCGGGGCAGGAGCGCCGCAGTACTTGTGACCTAGATTGGCCACTGATGGAAACAAGATACTGGGCTTGATGGATCTTGGTCTGACCCAATATGGCATATCTTATGTTCTTATGTTAGAGAGAGCATTGAAACACATAGGATTAACGTTTTGCAGGAAAAAAAATTACACTGTAGAATCTCTATGGATAGAAATTCCATGTAAAAAAGCAGAAGGCAAAAGCAGTGGGAGTGTACTACCGAACACCTGGCCAAAAAGAATAGATGGATGATGAAATCCTGAAAGAAATCAGGGAAGTTAACAAAAGTTACAACACAGTAATAATGGGTGATTTCAATTACCCCGGTATCAACTGGGTTAGTGACACAGCAGGACATGCTAGGGACATAAACTTTCTATTTATTTATTTATTTAGGTTCTCTTCTATACCGCGCTATTCAAATCAGTGCGGTTTACATATAACAGAACCATATACCAGGCAGTCGGGCTGCATTGCATTTACAATGAACAGGAACTATAACTTGGACATAACTGGGGTAACTATCTACAAAGTATATACACTAGTAACAGTCTGAACCTCCTAATATTTACATGGAGTGATGTTTGAGGTGTTAGCTGCAGGAGAGTGTGTTGGGTGTGTTGTTAGCAAAGTCCTGTAGCTTGGGGTGTCTGTGTGCTGTCTTCCAGGTAGTACTGTAAAAATAGGTGGTGCTTCAATGCCTTCCTAAATTGGGCCAGGTCAGTGCATGCTCTAATGGCTGTCAGGAGGGCATTCCAACATCTGGGTGCATAAAGCATGAATGCCCTGTTGGATGTTGCCTGGTTGCATTTCGTTATTGCGTTGGGTGTTATCAGTTTGCTGACAGCTGCGGGTCTTCTAGATCTGGTCGGCGGTGTGGGGTGGATTAGCACAGTGATGGAGGTGGTAGGTTGATTGTTTATGGCCTTAAAGGTCATTACTAGGATCTTGAATGCTAGTCTGCCATGGATTGGCAACCAGTGGAGTTGTTTCAGGATTCGTGTAATGTGGTCTGTTCTTGATGCTCCGTATAGAATTCTGGTGACTGAGTTCATTGCCAGCTGGAGTGGGTTCAGTGCTACCTGTGGGAGTCCATGTAGGATTGCATTGCAAATGCAATGTGTGCCTTCGAGTCAGTCCTGACTCCTGGCGACCTAGAAGCTACTGGGTTTTCTTGGCAGTGTCACCGGAAGTAGATTGCCAGGCCTTTCTTCCGAGGCAATGGAGGGTTAAGTGACTTGCCCAAGGCCACAAGGAGTGCTAGTGGGAATCGAACCCTGGTTGCTTGGTTACCAAGCCAGTGTTCTAACCACTAGGCTATTCTTCCACTCCACAGGATTGCATTAGCATAGTCGAAATGTTGGATTATGAGATCTTGGTAGATTGTGCGGAAGTCATCAGGGTCCAGTAGAGATCGCAGTTGTCGTAGTGTCCGTATTTTGTGGTATATTGCCTTGACTGTGTTTCCTATGTGGGTTTTTATGTCCAGCCGTTGGTCCAAAGTGACCCCTAGGTAGCGGATTGTGGGTTTGGCAGTCAGCTCAGCATTCTTCACCTTTAAGGTGGCTGGAGGGGTGAAACCTAGGTTCCTCGTGATGAAGAGAACATCTATTTTGTTGTGGTTTATACGGAGATTTGGGGTATGGAGTCAGTCAGCAACCACGTCGAAAATGATAACTACACTTACCTGGAATTGTAGTTCCTTGAGTGACGACAGTTCAGTCCTCTACCTCTGGGTTGTCAACCTCCTCCTGCAGCTTGGAGACTGGCATGTCAAAATCATGACATCACTGGATATAGCCTTCCGGACACTCCCATCAGCCCCAGTGTGAACTATTAACAAAGCAGACTCAAAGGAGCAACAAATAAGCAGCTGTAATTTTTTTTTTTTATTCGTCCCTCGCAATACTGATCTGATACCACTCATGCATGAACCCCGGGTGGGATTGAGGACTGAACTGTCGTCACGCAAGGAAATACAATTACCAGGTAAGTGTAATTATCATTTCCTTATCGTTCCTCCAGTTCAGTCCTCTACCTCTGGGATGTACCAGAGCAGTAATCATTGGGAGGGACCCTTGCAGCCAGCACGTATCACCGCCGATCCGAAACAGGCATCATTCGCAGCTGCCACATCAAGACGATAATGCCTACTAAAAGTATGCAGGGACGACCAAGTCGCTGCTCGACAAATCTCTGCTGGGGGAAGCAAACTGTGTTCCGCCCACGACGATGCTTGCGCCCTGGTGGAATGAGCTCTTAACCCTGCGGGCACCAATCGACCTTGAAGAAGAGGAAGCAATCGCCTCCCGAATCCATCTTGCAATGGAAGCCTTCGCTGCCGCTTCCCCTTTGCGCACACCTCCGAATAACACGAACAATCGGTCCGACTTGCGAAATAGCTTCGTCACCTTCAGATACTGCCTCAACGCCCTCTTAACATCCAAACAGCGTAGCCTGCAGTCCAGGTCGCCCCCCTCCAACGCACCTAGAACTGGTAAGGACACTGTCTGATTCAGATGAAAAGGCGAAACCACCTTAGGCAGAAAAGACGGAACTGGACGCAGCACCACCTTCTCTTTAGAGAAGGACAAGAAGGGTTCCCTACAAGATAGAGCTTGTAACTCTGAGATGCGCCGAGCTGAACAGATCGCCGCCAGAAACACCTTCTTCAAAGTCAAGTCCTTCACCGTAGCCCGAGGCAACGGCTCAAAGGGCGGCTGTGATAACGCCACTAACACCAAATTGAGGTCCCAAGGAGGAACCATCACCCTACGCGACGGGCGCAACCTAGAAATTGCTTTGAGAAAACGTAGCACATAAGTGTGAGCGCCGAGTGCAACGCCCTGTATCTTGCCGCGAAAACAGGAAAGAGTCGCCAACTGCACCCGCAAAGAACTGGCAGCAAGGCCCTTATCAAAACCGTCCTGCAAAAAAATCAATATCGAAGAAATGGACACCGTAGAGGCCCGTATCTGTCGCCGGGAACACCAATCCTCAAATATACACCAGATTCGAATATACGCTAGAGAAGTGGACTGTTTCCTTGTTTAAGCAACGTAGCTACGACCGACGCCGAAAGCACAGTTACTTACCTGTAACAGGTGATCTCTGGGAACAGCAGGAATTAGTCCTCACATATGGGTACGTCGGTACCGACGGAGCCTGCGCGGGAATGCTCCCCAGCTTCCCAGAATGAAAGCTTTTGGGGCATCCCACAGCGCATGCGCGCTGCCTTCCCGCCTTTCCTACCAACTCTCCTCAGTTCAAGTTTAAAGCTGAGACAATAGAGAGAGAGAGGAAAGGAAAGACAAAGAGAGATACAACTCCTAGGGAAGGTGGGAGGGTTGTGAGGACTAATTCCTGCTGTTCCCAGAGATCACCTGTTACAGGTAAGTAACTGTGCTATCTCCAGGAACAAGCAGGAATAAGTCCTCACATATGGGGACTCCCTAGCTAAGATGCCTGGGAGATCCCCAAGGGTATGAGACCCTGAAGGGTTCCTCGTCTTCCTATGGATCTCAGGCATCCATTCAGGGAAGGAGGGCAGAAGTTGTTCAAGAATGGAACAGGTGTCTGAGGACAGATTGACCAAACAAGGTATCCCGGCAGGAGTCCTTGTCCAAACAGTAATGGGCTGTGAAGGTATGAACCGAGGCCCAGGTGGCTGCTCGACAGATCTGGTCGATGGACACAGAATGAAGATGAGCCATAGAGGTGGCCATGGCCCTCACATTGTGAGCTGTGACATGGCCCTCCAGAGAAAGGTTCTTACTCTGGTAAGCAAAAGAAATACACTGAGCAATCCAATTGGACAGTGTTCTTTTAGAGACTGGAAGTCCTAAATGAGAAGGATCAAAAGCAACAAAAAGCTGAGAAGACTTTCTATGTTGCTGTGTCCTGTGTAAGTAAAAAGCAAGAGCTCTTTTACAATCTAGAGTATGAAGGTTCCTCTCTGCAGTGGATGCATGAGGAGCTGGAAAAAAGACAGGTAAATATACCTCTTGATTAAGATGAAAAGGTGAGACCACTTTAGGCATAAAGTGAGGATTTGTCCTAAGGACTACCTTATCATGATGGAACCTTGTATAAGGTGGATTAGCCACTAAGGCCTGGAGTTCACTGATGCGGCGAGCAGAAGTGATTGCAATAAGGAAAATAACCTTCCAGGAAAGAAATTTCAAGGAGGTAGTGGCTAAGGGTTCAAAAGGTGGCTTCATAAGCTGACCAAGAACCAAATTTAAGTCCCATGCCACCGGAGGAGGTCGAATGGGAGGTTTAGTTAAAGTTAGGCCTCTCATAAATCTTGCAATAAGAGGATGAGAGGTAACAGGTTGTCCATTGATAGGCTTAAGGGATGCTGCAATAGCACTTAAATGAACCCTTACTGAATTCGTCTTAAGGCCTGCATTGGAAAGATGCAGGAGATATTCTAATAGAGAATTCACAGGAAGTGCCAGAGGGTCAAGACCCTGTTGAGCACACCAAATGGAAAATCTTTTCCATTTAAAAGCATAGGAACGCCTAGTGGAAGGTTTCCTGGAAGCATGGAGGATATCTTTCACTTGCTGTGAAAGATTGAAGTCTTGAAGGTCTAGGCCTTCAGTAACCAAGCTCTGAGGTGAAGGGATTTGGGGTTTGGATGCCACAAAGTCCCCTCCTCTTGAGACAGAAGGTCTGGAGCAGCTCCCAAGTCCAGGGAGGGGGCTTGGGAGAGATGCAGAAGTAGAGGGTACCACACTTGGCGTGGCCAGCGTGGAGCTATGAGGATCATAGATCCTTGATCCCTCTGAAGTTTGAACAGAGTCTTGGGAATCAAAGGAATGGGTGGAAAGGCATACAGGAAGTCTTGATCCCAATGAAGGAGGAAGGCATCCTTGGCCTGAACTCCCTGACACGGAATTCTGGAACAGAACCGGGGAAGTTTGGCATTCCACGGACTTGCAAAGAGGTCTATGTCCAGGGTTCCCCATTCCTGGAAGATTCTGAATACCTGATCCATGTGCAGGGACCATTCGTGTGGAAGCAGAACTCGACTGAGTCTGTCTGCCCAAGAGTTTTGAATTCCTGGGAGGTATACTGCCAGGAGATGGATTTGATGCTCTCTGGCGAAGACCCATAATCTTAGAGCTTCGTTGCAAAGCGACAGAGAGCCAGTTCCTCCTTGCTTGTTTATGTAAAACATGGCTACCTGATTGTCCGTTTGAATGAGGACTGTCTGGTAGCTGAGGAGGGTATGAAAGACCTTGAGAGCTAGGAACACTGCTCGAAGTTCCAAGAGGTTGATATGAAGAGAGGTCTCCTGTGGAGACCAAGTGCCTTGGGTGGAGAGGTCCTGTAGATGAGCTCCCCAACCTGTTTGGGAGGCATCTGTTGTGAGGATTGCTTGGGGCAACAAAGGTTGGAAGGGGGACCCCAGCAACAGATTTTGAATGGACATCCACCATTGGAGAGACCAAAAGAGACGTTTGGAGTTTGCTATTTGGTCTGAGAGAGCTCCTGAAGCTTGAGTCCACTGGGTGGACAAAGTCCATTGAGCTGCTCTCATGTGTAGGCGAGCATAGGGCAGCACATGTACTGTGGAAGCCATGTGGCCTAGTAGCTGTAGCATCTCCCGGGCAGTTAAGTGACTCTTTGACTGAATCTGGGAGGCTAACTGCACTATACGTTGGCAACGAGCCTGGGGAAGATAGGCTCTTGCAGTAGTGGTGTCCAACCAGGCCCCTATGAATTCTAGGGACTGAGTAGGGGTGAGCTGAGACTTTGGGAGGTTTACCACAAGTCCCAGATACTGCAGAATGCGCCTGGTGCGGTCCAGGGAAATTTGGGCTTCTGACTGAGATGGAGCTCGGATGAGCCAGTTGTCTAGGTAGGGGAAGACAAATATTCCCAGAGTGCGAAGAAATGCAGCAACTATTGCCATGCATTTGGTGAACACTCTTGGAGCAGAGGCTAGACCGAAAGGAAGCACTCTGTATTGGTAATGTTTTCCCTGGAACAGAAAACGTAGGAATTTTCTGTGGGATGGATGGATGAGTATATGAGTGTACGCATCCTTGAGATCTAGAGAACAAAGCCAATCCTGACTCTGTAGGTATGGAAGGAGAATGCCTAAAGAAAGCATCTTGAACTTCTCCTTGCATAGAAATTTGTTCAATTCTCTGAGATCTAGAATGGGTCTGTATCCCCCTGTTTTCTTTGGAATGAGAAAGTAGGGGGAGTAAAACCCTGACCCCTGTTGAAGAAGAGGAACTTCTTCTATGGCCCTCTGGGCCAGAAGGGTGGTTACCTCCTGATCCAGAAGGTCGAGGAGAGATGTGGGAGAATTGAAATGTCTCACCAGGGTGTAGGGAGGAAGGTCTGAGAAATGAAGTTTGTAGCCCTCTCTGATGATGGAGAGGGTCCACTGCTCTGATGTGATTTGCTCCCATCTGGGAGCAAAATGAGCTAACCTTCCTGGAATGGTGAGAGGTTCTGGCTGTTGTAGAGCCAGAAAGGTTAGTATCAAGTCAAAAACCCTGAGGGGCTTGGGACTGCTGGGTTGCAGCAGCCCCTGCAGGTTTAGGCCTAGCCTGTTTAGGTTGCTGACGCTTAGTAGCAAAGCGACCTGTAGAAGATTGTTGACCAGAAGTGGAAGGAAATCTGCCCTTCTTGTAAAAAGACTTTTTAAAAGATTTTTTCTTGGCTGGAGTGGAGGTAGACTTAGAAAGTCTATCCAGAGCAGCATTTTCTGCATCCATTTGAGTGGCTTTAATTTGCCACTCTTTGCCAAATAGATTTTCACCTGTACAGGGCAGATTTCCTAAACCATCTTGAACCCAGGGTTCTAGATCAGAAGCCTGGAGCCAAGCAATTCTACGAGCAGCTATGGCAATGCCTGAGGCTCTGCTGGCACCTTCAAAAGAATCAAAGGCTGCCCTGTTGGAAAACTTCGAAATGTCTTGAGTATGCTTAAGCCAAAGAAGGAACTCATCCCTTTTGTCCTCTGGAATAAAAGGGAGAAAGTTGTGCAGCTTTTCTGCAACCTCCTTTAGAAACATACCCATATAAAGGCTGTATGAATTGATTCTGGCAATAAGCATGCTAGCTTGGAAGATTTTCCTTCCAAAAGCATCCAAGGTCCTGCATTCTCTTCCTGGAGGAGTAGAAGAGTGTCTTTTGGTACTCTTTATCCTCTTCATAGCTGACTGCACCACAATGGAGTGATGAGGAAGCTGAGTTTTTTGAAATCCAGGAGAAGGAGGGACACGGTACATAGTGTCCAATCTACGAGAATGAGGAGAAAGGGTGAGAGGAGTCTCCCACAATTCAATCAAATGTTCTTGAAGAATTTCATGAATTGGTAAGGTGACTGCCTCTCTGGGAACCTTAGAGTATCCCAAAATATCTAATTTTTTTGCTCTAGGTTCTTTTTCAGAGGTTACTGAAATAGATAGTTCTTTAGCTACTTCTATTATGAAGTCTTGAAAGGACAAATCCGCTGGAGGAGACATTCTCCTTTTTGGAGAAGAAGGCTCCTCAGGAAGAGTAACAGATACTTCAGGGGACTCATCCGATGAATCAGAATCATCAGAAGAATCGAAGTATCGTCTGTTCGATTCCAAAGATCGATAGGCGTATCGATCGGTACCGACATCGGGTGTCCCCGGTACCGGGTCGGTACCGAGAAAGAGCCCAGGACAGGGAGCCGGAATCGGTCTCCTGGCCGATGTCGATGCAGCCGGTACCGGCATCGAAGTTGGTACCGGTACCGGCGTCGGTACCGACAACGGAGCTTGTTGTGGTACCAACGGCGTCGCAGCCTTGATGAAAGCCAGTATAGCCTGCTGCATGGATTGCACAGTGTGATCCATGGACGCCATGACTGCCTGGATGTCGGTACCGGGAGATTGTGCCGGTACCCCAGAGCAGTCTAACAGGTGATCGGTCGAGGCCGTGCCATCGATGTCAACCTGTAATCCCATAGGAGGAGCTTTGGAAGCCGGAGCTTCCTGCCGGGGTTGTTTGGCTGGGGCAGGATCCTCAAGGGCAAGCCCAGAGGCATCTCGATGCTTAGAGGGAGATTTGCCCTTCGAGGACCTGCTAAAAGTATGTTTGGTTACCTGAGACCCATCAGGAGAGGAAGACCTGGAAGATGTCGATGCCACCGCCGGTGCATCCGTGGGAAACAGCACATGGAGCTTGGCTGCCCGGTTCTGTAACCCTCATTTAGACATTAGCCGGAATGGAGTGTTCAGGCCCCAAACATTTAAGACACCATTCATGGGTGTCTGTAACAGAAATTGTACCGCTACACTTAGTGCATTTTTTGAAACCAGAGGCTGGTTTATCCATGGAGGAAAAAATTCTTGTGGGCCTGTAGGCCTAAGAAAAGAAATACACTAAGTGAGGAAAAGTATATATATTTTTTTTTTTTTTAAAGAAAAGCAAAGAAAAGACTGGCGGTACCGGTCCGGCGTCGGGGAAGGCAGACACGCGACCAAAGAAATAAATTAAAATAAAGAACTTCTTCAGCGGTGACAGGAACACGACCTGCTGGCTCCGCGGAAAAGAAGAACTGAGGAGAGTTGGTAGGAAAGGCGGGAAGGCAGCGCGCATGCGCTGTGGGATGCCCCAAAAGCTTTCATTCTGGGAAGCTGGGGAGCATTCCCGCGCAGGCTCCGTCGGTACCAACGTACCCATATGTGAGGACTTATTCCTGCTTGTTCCTGGAGATTAGCCTTTCTTTTTCAGCCTGGCCCTTTCAATGGCCATACCGTAAGCGAGAATCAATCCATCTGAGGCATGAAGAGAGGGCCTTGTAACAACAGGTCCGCCCTCACAGGCAACCGCCACGGTTCTCCGTCTAGGAAGCGCACCAGGTCCGCGAACCACGGACGCATAGGCCAGTCGGGTGCCACTAGGAGCACCCTTCCCGGATGAGCTCCTATCTGCTGAATCACCCTGCCGATCAAAGCCCACGGAGGAAAGACATACAGAAGGCCTGAGGATGGCCACTGATGCAACAGCGCATCTATGCCCTCTGACATTCTTTCCCGTCTTCTGCTGAAGAAACGATTGGCCTTTGCCGACTGAAAAGTCGCCATTAAGTCCATTACTGGCCTCCCCCAACGGAAAAACTATCTGTGCAAAGACGTCCGGATGCAGCTCCCACTCCCCTGCATCCACCTGGACCCTGCTTAGGAAATCGGCCATCACGTAGTCCTTTCCAGCGATGTGAGCCGCCGAAATCGCCGACAACCGACTCTCCGCCCAAGCGAACAACAAGTCTGCCTCTTCTTCCATGGCTGCACGCCCCGTGCTGCCTTGGCGATTGATGTAGGCCACTGCCGCCGAGTTGTCAGATAGCACTCAAACCGACCGACCCAGCACTGACACCTCGAATGCCTGAAGTGCCCGGAAGACCGCTCGAAGCTCCAGACGATTGATCGACCAAGAGCTCTCCAGAGGAGACCAAAACCCCTGCGCAAACCTGCTCTCGCAGTGGGCTCCCCAGCCCCCGAGACTGGCATCCGTTAACAACGGAAACCATTCTGGCTGCTCCAGTGGCATCCCCGCCGTCAAGGACGCCGGAAGTAACCACCAACGAAGAGACTGTCTGACCTTTAAGGGGCACGGCAGCCGTTTGCTCAACGAATCCTTCTGATGCGACCACCGACAAAGGAGAGACCTCTGCAGAGGCCTCATATGTACCTTGGCCCAAGGTACCGCTTCCGGCGTTGCCGCCATGGTCCCCAGGAGGCGAAGATAAGACCATGCCGACGGTGCGGGCGAGGCTCTGAATTTGATGCGCTGACCGTATGGGGATGTGCAGGTACGCTTCCGTGAGGTCGAGTGACGTCAAAAACTCTTCTTGCCGCACTGCCACAATGACAGACTGCAAGGTTTCCATCCTGAAGTGCGGCACCCAAAGGCAACGATTTACGCCCTTCAGATTCAAAATGGGCTGCAACGCTCCGCCCTTCTTTGGCACCACAAAATAAATAGAGTACTGACCCACGCCGTACTCTGCCTGTGGCACCTCCACGACCGCTCCCAATTGAAGCAGTCGCCGTAAGGTACTGCGAATCGCTAACGTTTTCCTTTGTCCCCTGCAGGGAGACATGACGAAGGAATCCTGCACGGGACGCGCCAACTCCAGTGCATAACCCTGGTGAACTACCTCTAACACCCACTGATCCGACATGATGAGGGCCCAAGCAGGAAAAAACTCCCGAAGCCTCCCGCCTATCGGAGCTCCTCCTGCCGGGAACCGCCTCATCTCATTGTGGCTTCCGAGTTGCTGAAGAGGAGTTTGAGGAGAAACCTCTATTCGCTCCTCGAAACCCCCGAAATCCTTGGCCCCACGAAGGAAAACTTCCTCTCTGGGAGCCACCAAAACACGTAGAGCGAAATCTCCGGAAATCCCGAAACTGGCCCCGGAAACCTAGCCCGGGCTTCCCCTGTTTCGGCCTGTCCTCTGGAAGCCTGCCACTCTTGGACTCTCTGAGATCCTTCACCAATTTATCCAGATCTTCACCAAATAGCAATCTACCTTTAAAAGGCAACTTACTGAAACAGGACTTGGATGAACCATCCGCTGCCCAATTGCGCAACCACACTGACCTGCGAGCCGCCACTACCGAAGCCGTGCTATTCACGAGGGCTCTGATCAAGTCATAATGGATGTCCGCTAAATACGCCGTCCCGGACTCCAGACGACCCAGCTCCTTGAGTTCCTCCTGGTCCAGGTGGGACGAAAGACGTAGACGCTGAACCCAGCGCAAGCACGCCCGCACCACCCAAGCACCAAATTGAAAATTGCAATGAAAGAGCATCCGCTTCAAACACCTGTTTTAGCAAACTATCGACCTTACGGTCCTGCGCATCCCTCAAGGCCGCACTGCCTTCCACCGGGATAGTGGTCCTTATTGTAACTGTTGCCACCGCCGCATCCACCCGAGGCAATCAAAATCTCTCCTTATCTTTATCGGCTAGGGGATAAAGCCTATTCATCATCTGCATACCCCTGAGCCCCGCTTCCGGCTGATCCCATTCCTACTGGATCATCCTGTCGACTACCCGGTGAACCGTAAACACTACCTGTGTTTGCCTCGCCGCCTGAATAACTGGGTCCTCGACCTCTTGTTCATTTATGGGCTGAGTAGCGAGATTCAACATCTGCATAGATTCAGTGATTAACGCTGCCAGCTCCTCTCTACGGAAGACTCTAATGATCTTAGCCTGATCCTTGGGTTCTGGAATCTCCCCCTCTTCCAGATCCTCTAACTCCTCTTCCTGTCCACATTCAGGATCCTCAACGTCTTTTTTTTTTTTTTTTTTTTTTAAACAAACGTGGAAAAAAATATAAGAACTCTAAAGTCTAAACTGAATCACTAAAGTGGCTGCAGGCACGGAAGAAACTCCCCCCCCCCCTCACATGGATTTGCTGCCTGCCCCAAAAGCCCGATAAGAAATCAAAGAAACCAAACGCAAGTAAAGTCTACCCAAAAGAAACCAACAAACAAAGGCAGAAAAAGAATTCCTCTTCTTCTATTTACTTCAGCTCTCCTGCTTTTTAATGCCAATCGGCAGCCACGCAGCTCCTTCGCACCGCTCAAAATGGCCACCGCAAACCCCGGAGGAGCAAAAAGGCGCCAAAATACACTCCGTACCGAGACTCGCCGCTTGGCCTTACCCGCTACCGCTGAAAGAGGCTGCCCCGGCTCTGTGTCTATCAGGTGGCTCTCTTCAGCCCGAAGTTGCTTTTCTCCCGCCGCGCAGCACCCCGACAAGTCAGGGAGTGCCACCGGTAGAAGCACTTACTTCCTCCGCTGTCCTCTGACCGGCCCCCCCGCAGCGTTCACTCCTGATGCTTCCTCGGGACCAGCGGATCGAAGCTGGCAGCCAAAGAGCTCTCCCCCGAAAGGTCTGGGAGGAGAGATCCCCCGGAGAAAGAATTGGGTAAGCCTGAACTTAGTACAGCTAGGCAGGGAGCAGTAAAGAAACGCTTTCCTTTTCCTTTTTTAAAGGCACAATAGCCCAAGACCAATTTAGTTAAAAAACATTAATTTCAATCAAAACTAATCTACTCTATTCCTTAGGCTCCTTATCTGTTCCTCTAGTGAGCCCTAGTCTGGACTCACGACGTCCTCCTGCTGCATGGAGACTGCTCACACTGGGGCTGATGGGAGTGTCCGGCAGGCTATATCCAGTGATGTCATGATTTTGACATGCCAGTCTCCAAGCTGCAGGAGGAGGTTGACAACCCAGAGGTAGAGGACTGAACTGGAGGAACGATAAGGAACAGCTCATTAGTGGGGAGAAGTCGGGCTGGTCCATTGAGAAAGGCATGTATAGCAGTACGTCGTCTGCGTATACCTGGCAGGCGACGTTAAAAGAGCGGATCAAGGCACAGATGGGCTGCATGTATATGTTGAACATCAATGCCGATAGTGAAGAGCCCTGTGGCACACCCTGTTTTTGTTGGAAGGGTTCCGAGGTTGAGGTGCCGGTTCTTACGTGCTGCCATCTGTTGGTCAGGTAGGATTTGCACCAGCTTAGAGCTGAGTCTTGTATTCCCTTTTCCTCGAGACGACCCAATAGCAGTTCGTGGCTCACAGAGTCAAAGGCTGCTGCTATATCCAAGAAGATAAGGGCAAACCCTTGCCGGATGTTGTCGATTCCAAGTACTATTGTATTGAAGAGGGTGGTCAGGAGGGCTTTCGCCATGTGCTTCTCTGAAACCATGCTGACATGGATCTAGCGGTGCGGCCAACTCGATATGGTGTTGAATTTAGTGTTGGACTACCTTTTCTATTATCTTGGCGAGAAGCGGAATGCTTGAGATTGGTCTGAAGGATTCGACCTTCAGGGGGTCCAGTTTGCTGTTTTTCAGCAGCGACCTGATGGAGGAGTGTTTTAGTTTTTGTGGGAAAGAACCCGATGAGAATGACAGATCCATGAGCTTGGTTAGGAACTGGCTGAGGACACTGCGTAGTTATTTATATATTTATTTACATTCTCTTATATACCGCTCTATTCTGCATCAGTGCGGTTTACATTGAACAAACTGAAATTACATTGAACAGGGCATTATAACTTGGAGATAACTATTTTACAGGGAAAGCACAGTTACTTACCTGTAACAGGTGATCTCTGGGAACAGCAGGAATACGTCTTCACATATGGGTACGTCGGTACCGACGGAGCCTGCGCAGGAACGCTCCCCAGCTTCCCAAAAAAGGAAAGCTTTTGGGAGCATCCCACAGCGCCTGCGCGCTGCCTTCCCGCCTTTCCTAACCGCCTCTCCCCAGTTTGAGTTTTAAAGCTGAGACAAAGAGAGAGAGGAAAGGAAAGATAGATAGAGAGATAAACTCCTAGGGGAGGTGGGTGGGTTGTGAAGACTTATTCCTGCTGTTCCCAGAGATCACCTGTTACAGGTAAGTAACTGTGCTATCTCCAGGAACAAGCAAGAATGAGTCTTCACATATGGGGACTCCCTAGCTAGAGATGCCTGGGAGATCCCCAAGGTTATGAGACCCTGAGAAGGGCTCTACCTCCTCCTATGGATCTCAGGCATCCATCCAGGGAAGGAGGGCAGGAGTTGATTAAGAATGGAACAGGTGTTTGAGAACAGCCTGACCAAACAAGGCATCCCGGCGGGAGTCCTTGTCCAAACAGTAATGGGCTGTGAAAGTATGAACCGAGGCCCAGGTGGCTGCTCGACAGATCTGGTCGATGGACACAGAATTTAGATGAGCCATAGAGGTGACCATGGCCCTCACATTATGAGCTGTGACATGGCCCTCCAGAGAAACGTTCTTACTCTGGTAGGCGAAAGAAATACACTGAGCAATCCAATTGGACAGTGTCCTCTTAGAGACTGGAAGTCCCAAATGAGAGGGATCAAAAGCAACAAAGAGTTGAGAAGACTTTCTATGTTGCTGTGTCCTTTGTAAGTAAAAGGCAAGAGCTCTCTTACAATCCAGGGTATGAAGATTCCTCTCTGCACTTGATGCATGAGGACCTGGAAAAAAGACAGGTAAATACACCTCTTGATTAAGATGAAAAGGTGAGACCACTTTAGGCATAAAGTGTGGAATGGTCCTAAGGACTACCTTATCATGATGGAACCTTGTATAAGGTGGATTAGCCACTAAGGCCTGGAGTTCACTGATGCGGCGAGCTGAGGTGACTGCAATGAGGAAAATAACCTTCCAGGAAAGAAACTTCAAGGAGGTGGTGGCTAAGGGTTCAAAAGGTGGCTTCATAAGCTGACCAAGAACCAGATTTAAGTCCCATGCCACCGGAGGAGGCCTAATGGGAGGTTTAGTTAAAGTTAGGCCTCTCATGAATCTTGCAATAAGAGGATGAGAGGAAATAGGCTGTCCATTGATAGGCTTAAGGGATGCTGCAATAGCACTCAAATGGACCCTTACTGAATTTGTCTTAAGGCCTGCATTGGAGAGATGCAGGAGATATTCCAATAGAGAATTCAAAGGTAGTGCTAGAGGGTCAAGACCCTTCTCAGTACACCAAATGGAAAACCTTTTCCATTTAAAAGCATAGGAACGTCTAGTAGAAGGCTTTCTGGAAGCATGGAGGATATCCTTCACCTGCTGAGAAAGATTCCAACCTTGAAGGTCTAGGCCTTCAGCAACCAAGCTCTGAGGTGAAGGGACTTGGGGTTTGGGTGCCACAAAGTCCCTTCCTCCTGGGACAGAAGGTCTGGAGCAGCTCCCAAGTCTAGGGAGGGAGCTTGAGAGAGATGCAGAAGTAGAGGGTACCACACTTGGCGTGGCCAGCATGGAGCTATGAGGATCATAGATCCTTGATCCCTCTGGAGTTTGAACAGAGTCTTGGGAATTAAGGGAATGGGTAGAAAGGCATACAGGAAGTCTTGACCCCAGTGAAGGAGGAAGGCATCCTTGGCCTGAACTCCCTGACACGGAATTCTGGAACAGAACCGGGGAAGTTTGGCATTCCACGGACTTGCCAAAAGGTCTATGTCCGGGGTTCCCCACTCTTGAAAGATTCTGAGTATCTGGTCCATGTGCAGGGACCATTCGTGTGGAAGCAGAACTCGACTGGGTCTGTCTGCCCAAGAGTTTTGGATTCCTGGAAGGTATACGGCCAGGAGATGGATTTGATGCTCTCTGGCGAAGGCCCACAATCTTAAAGCTTCGTTGCAAAGCGACAGAGAGCCAGTTCCTCCTTGCTTGTTTATGTAAAACATGGCTACCTGATTGTCCGTTTGAATGAGGACTGTCTTGTAGGTGAGCAGGGTATGGAAGACCTTGAGAGCTAGAAAAACTGCTCGGAGCTCCAAGTGGTTGATATGTAGAGAGGTCTCCTGTGGAGACCAAGTGCCCTGAGTGGAGAGGTCTTGCAGATGAGCTCCCCAACCTGTTTGGGAGGCATCTGTTGTGAGTGTTGCCTGGGGCAACAACTGTTGGAAGGGGGACCCCAGCAACAGATTTTGGGTGGACTTCCACCACTGGAGAGACCAAAAGAGGCGCCTGGAGGTTGCTATTTTGTCTGACAGAGCCCCTGATGCTTGAGTCCACTGGGTGGACAAAGTCCATTGAGCTGCTCTCATGTGAAGGCGAGCATAGGGGACCACATGCACTGTGGATGCCATGTGGCCTAGCAGTTGTAGCATCTCCCGGGCAGTTAAATGGCTAACTGCACTAGGCGTAGGCAACGGGCCTGAGGAAGATAGGCCCTTGCAGTGGTAGTATCTAGCCAGGCCCCTATGAACTCTAGGGACTGAGTAGGGGTGAGCTGGGACTTTGGGAGGTTTACCACAAGTCCCAGATACTGCAGAATGCGCCTTGTGCAGTCCAGGGAAGTCTGGGCCTCTGACTGAGATGGAGCTCGGATGAGCCAGTCGTCCAGGTATGGGAATACAAATATTCCCAGAGTGCGTAGAAATGCAGCTACTACTGCCATGCATTTGGTGAACACTCTTGGAGCAGAGGCCAGACCGAAAGGAAGCACCCTGTATTGGTAATGCTTTCCTTGAAAAAGAAAATGGAGGAATCTTCTGTGAGATGGATGGATGAGGAGATGTGTGTACGCATCCTTGAGATCTAGAGAACAAAGCCAATCCTGACTCTGAAGGTATGGAAGGAGAGTGCCCAGAGAAAGCATCTTGAATTTCTCCTTGCATAGAAATTTGTTCAATTCTCTGAGATCTAATATGGGTCTGTAGCCCCCTGTTTTCTTTGGGATCAGAAAGTAGGGGGAGTAAAACCCTGACCCTTGTTGAAGAAGAGGTACTTCTTCTATTGCCCCTTGGGCAAAAAGGGAAGCCACCTCCTGACCTAGAAGGTCGAGGAGAGATGTTGGAGAATTGAAATGTCTCACCATGGCGTGAGGAGGAAGGTTTGAGAAATGAAGTTTGTAGCCCTCCCTTATGATGGAGAGGGTCCACTGCTCTGCTGTAATTTGCTCCCATCTGGAGGCAAAATGAGCTAACCTTCCTGGAATGGTGAGAGGCTCTGGCTGTTTCTGAACCAGAAAGGCTAAGTTCTCTAGCATCAAGTCAAAAACCCTGAGGAGGCTGGGTCTGCTGAGTTGCAGCAGCCCCTGTAGGCTTAGGCCTGGCCTGTTTAGGTTGCTGACGCTTAGCAGCAAAACGACCTGTAGATGATTGTTGGCCAGAAGCAGGATGGAATCTGCCTTTCTTGAAAAAAAGACTTCTTGAAAGGTTTTTTCTTGGCAGGAATGGAGGTTGACTTTGAAAGTCTATCCAAAGCAGAATTTTCTGCATCCATTTGAGTGGCTTTTATTTGCCAATCTTTGCCAAACAGGTTTTCTCCTGTACAGGGAAGATTTCCCAAGCCATCCTGGACCCAAGATTCTAGATCAGAAGCCTGGAGCCAAGGAATAACTTGCGCCTGCTGAACTTTCCTAGGTCTCCTTTGCTGGACCCTCTAGAGCTGGTTCGGAGGTTCTTTACTGAGGTTTTGCTTATGCCATCTGTGAATTTACCTCCCATCACACATGTGCAGTATGTTTCTATTTCTTCAACAGATGAACTGGGTGTGAAAGCCTCGGTGGAGCCTAGTGGCCCGGCTCAGATGGATTTGACAGGATTCCTTGAAAGTTCACTTGAAGTGGTAACTAGTAGAGCTACCTTACTGGTGTCTTTTGCCTTTGAGTCGGATCGGAACTCTGTTCTGCGCTTAAATTTTCTAAAAATGAATGTTTCCCAATTTATGGGGTCAAAGATTATGATTTTCCCAGATTTGGCAAGAGATACCCAGAAAAGGAGGAGAGAGTTTTTGGCTTTACGTCAGCGCTCTCTTAACCTGGGGGTACAGTTTAAATTGAAATACCCATGTAAGTGTATAATAATTCATAATACCAAGCAGTTTCTTTTCTTTGAACCCCTTCAATTGAAATTGTTTCTTGAGGGTAGGGAAGGGGAGGGTTTGGGCCCCGTACCGGCTGCCACAAGTTCCAGCTAAGCTCTACTTGTATGGCCTATTGGTTGTTATCTTTGGATTAATTTCTTATTTCTTGGAACCTTATAGAGGGGTATTTTGAGGTCTATACCAAGTTTATGTTATTTTTGATGATTAGATATTTCTTTTTTTGATGTCTGTATTCTAATTACACGTAGTTTTACTCTGGTGTATTTGAAAATTAATAAAGTATAAATTAAAAAAAAAAAAAAAAGAAGCCTGGAGCCAAGCAATTCTGCGAGCAGCTATGGCAATGGCCGAAGCTCTGCTGGCACCCTCAAAGGAGTCAAAAGCTGCACGGTTGGAAAACTTTGAAATATCTTGAGTATGCTTAAGCCAAATAAGAAATTCTTCCCTTTTATCCTCTGGAAGAAAAGAGAGAGGAAAGTGTGCAGCTTATCTGCAACTTCTTTCAGAAACATACCCATATAGAGACTATAGGAGTTGATTCTGGCAATGAGCATACTGGCTTGGAAGATTTTCCTACCAAAAGCATCCAAGGTCCTGCATTCTCTTCCTGGAGGAGCAGAGGAGTGTCTTTTTGCACTCTTTATCTTTTTCATAGCTGACTCCACCACAATAGAATGGTGAGGAAGCTGTGTTTTATGAAAACCAGGACAAGGAGGGACACGGTACATAGTGTCCAATCTACGAGAATGAGGAGAGATAGTGAGAGGAGTATCCCATAAGTCAATCATGTGATCATAAAGAATCTCATGAATTGGCAAGGTGACTGCCTCCTTAGGAGCCTTAGAATAACCTAAAATATCCAATTTTTTAGCTCTAGGCTCTAATTCAGAGGTTACTGAAATAGAGAATCCTTTAGCCACTTCTCTTATGAAGTCTTGAAAGGACAAGTCTTCTGGCGGAGACATTCTTCTTTTTGGAGAAGAAGGCTCTTCAGGAAGGGCTATGGATACTTCAGCAGATGCCTCCGATGCATCAGAATCTTCGGAGGAATCGAAGTATCGACTGTCAGGGTGCTCTTTCAAAGCTCGATACGCGTATCGAGCCGTATCGACATCGGGCGTTATCGGTACCGGTTCGGTACCGATAGGCATCCTAGGCAGGGAACCGCTGCAGACGACACCATGGCCGATGTCGATGCAGTCGGTACTGGTACCGGCATTGGTGCCGGTACCTGGGCCGATACCGACAACGGAGTTTGTTGTGGTATCAGCGGCGTCGCAGCTTGAATGAAGGCCGTGATAGCCTGCTGCATGGATAGAACATTCTGATCCATCGACGCCATGAATGCCTGGAATTCGGTACCAGAAGGTTGTGCCGGTACCCCAGAGCATTCTAACAGGTGATCGGTCGAGGCCGTGCCATCGATGTCAACCTGTAACCCCATAGGTGGAGCTTTGGAAGCCGGAGCTTCCCGCCGGGGTAGTTTTGCCGGTGCAGGATCCTTGAGGGCAAGCCTGGAGGCATCTCGATGCTTGGAAGGAGATCTACCCTTCAAGGACCGGCTGGATTTATGTTTGGTTACCTGAGATCCATGGGAGGAAGAAGCCGCCCTGGAAGACGTCGATGCCACTGAAGCTGCATCAGAGGGAAACAGCACATGGAGCTTGGCTGCTCGGTTCTGTAAACCTCGTTTAGACATCAAGGAGCAGGACGAACAATCCAAAATGGAGTGGTTAGGACCCAAACATTTAAGACACCATTCATGGGTGTCGGTAACAGAAATAGTACCGCTTCACTTAGTGCATTTTTTAAACCCGGAGGCTGTTTTTTCCAAGAGGAAAATTTTTCGTGAGGCCTAAGGCCCAAAAGAGGAAAAACACACTAAGTGAGGGAAAAATATGTTGTTCTTTTTTTTTTTTTTTTTAGAAGAAAAGAAAGAAAGACCGGTGGTACCAGTCCGACGTCGGGGAAGGCAGACGTGCGACCAAAGAAATAAAATAAAACAAAGAACTTCTTCAGCGGTGACAGGAACACGACCTGCTGGCTCCGCGGAAAAGAAGAACTGGGGAGAGGCGGTTAGGAAAGGCGGGAAGGCAGCGCGCAGGTGCTGTGGGATGCTCCCAAAAGCTTTCCTTTTTTGGGAAGCTGGGGAGCGTTCCCGCGCAGGCTCCGTCGGTACCGACGTACCCATATGTGAAGACTCATTCCTGCTTGTTCCTGGAGATTATGGGCTATGGAGGGTTAAGTGGCTTGCCCAAGACCACAAGGAGCACCTGTGGGACTAGAAACCCCAGTCCTTCCGGCCCAAGGTTGCTGCCCTCCAGTGGGATTTGAACCCTCGACCTTCCGGCCTGAAGTACCTTGCCCCAACCACTAGGCCACTCCTCCACTCCTTCTTTTATCCAGAACGCTGGACAAGGGTCATTTGGTGCGGTGGTGGTGGTGTTGATGGAGGCGATGGTGTCCTCAAGGTCCCTTTTTGACAGGGTGGTGAATTTGGTCAGTGTCGTTGGATGGGGGGAGTTTGTGTAAGGTGGTGGGGCTTGTAGTCTTATTGGTTTGCTGAGATTTTGATTGGAGATAGTCGGCAAATTCCTGTGGTTGAAGCATGCTAGATTGGTTTGGAGATGGTTCTTTTGTTAGGGAATTCACTATATTGAAGAAGTCATGTGGTTTGCTCAACGAGTGTTTCAGCAGGTCCGTATGGAATTGCTTCCTTCTCTCCACTGTTGCTTCTCGGTGCTTTCTTAGGTGTATGTTGTACATACTCCGGGCTTCAGCAGAGCGTGACTGGTGCCATCATCTTTCTAGCTTACGTAGGTGGAGTAGTGATGCTCTCAGTTCAGTGGTATGCCATGGGGCAGACTCTCGTCTCCTTGGTGCTTTGTTCGTGGGTGGGAGCTCAGCGATGGCACTAAGGTTGTTGTCCCAGCTGGAGATCATTTCTTCCAAGTTAGGAGCTGTTGCGTTGAGAAGTGGAAGGGCTTTTTCCAGGATTTCATCTTTGTGAAAAGGCCGGAAGCGTCTTGCTCCTGCTTTGGGGGAGATGGAAGGCCTGCTGGCGATGTTATGGTTGTGGCAGTGAACAGGCATTTGAAATCTTATCAGGCTATAGTCAGACCAGGGAACTGCATCCGCGGTGTTGCATCCATTTGTTGCATCCGCAGCCCTTTGTGGGGTGAAGACCAAGTCCAGTTTGTTTCCTTTAGCATGGGTGGGTGCGTTGACTAGTTGCATGTATCCAAGCTCCTTGAGAGCTTCGAGGAAGGCTGTGGCATGGGTGTCCTGTAGGGCGGGCAGGTTGAAATCACCTAATAACCAGTTAGGGGAATGTTGGCTACTGGCGATGCAGGCGAGGTCAATTATTGACAAGAGGTCATCTGGTGATGCCACTGGTGCTCGGTAGAGTAGGTTAATGGAGCAATGCTTGTTGGTTATGCTCATTGTGTCTAGGTGGGCTGTGCTGGTGGAGTTGATTGGTTTAAACTGGAGCTCTGCTTTGGAGATGACAACCACTCCTCCACCTCTCCGATTCGCTCTGTGACAGGTGTGAATTGAGAAGTTGGGTGGTAGCATCTGGGGGAGAAGGACCGGGTCGTCATCAGATAGCCATGTCTCAGTGATCATTAGAATGTCTAAATCATGGAGGGTTATCAAATCGGAGGCAACTGTCCATTTTTTGCGAACTGAGCGAGCATTGATGAGGGCACATTTCAAACTGTGTGGGTGAGGGTGTTCCTCTGGGTGAGGCTTCGTGGTGTGTTGTAGTGAAATGTAGA
This sequence comes from Ichthyophis bannanicus, assembly GCA_033557465.1. Taxonomy (NCBI): domain Eukaryota; kingdom Metazoa; phylum Chordata; class Amphibia; order Gymnophiona; family Ichthyophiidae; genus Ichthyophis; species Ichthyophis bannanicus. The sequence continues at coordinate 642,734,306 of CM066032.1, forward strand.
GTATGTGGGGGTGGAGCCTGTGCTTGGCATCAGTAGAGGAGTGGTGAGGGTTCTCAGACCATCTCCTCCCTGAGCTCCGTAAGACTGGTATATAGTTTCCACCTAGGTTAAGGGCAAGTGTTCTGCTGGGTAATCCAGCGAGAAAATAGATGGTGGCTATTGCTAGGATTGGGTGCACCATTCTTGCTGTTCTTACCGCAACTGGGTAGGTCTGGCACGCTATCTGCTCTAATAAGGGCAGGTAAGCACCGTTAGCTCTGATAGCGGTAGGTAAATACTGCTATCTATCTGGTCTAGTGAAGGCACGTATGAAATAAATGACTGCTTCCTGGAGCAGTTGGTTCATGAACCAACAAGAAAGGAAGTTATTTTGGGCCTGGTCCTTAGTGGCCCGCAGGATCTGGTGCAAGAGATAAGGGTGTTGGGGCCCTTGATTTAATGAATGGAAGAAGGACGGCAAGGAAATCCACAGTACTACCATTTAACTTTCAAAAGGGAGGCTATGATAAAATGAGGAAAATAGTTAAGAAAAAAATAAAAGGAGCCATTGCAAAGGTTTCCATCAAGCATGGATGTTGTTTAAAAGTCAATCATACACACAAAAACCACCGCCTAAGGGAAATACCAACTCAAAGACCAAAAAATAACCCCTTAGTAACTCCACTACTACTCAAATCAACCTTCTCAACTAAATAAACCTATTCAATCTTATACCTACTCACAACAAGCTATCACTGGACCTCAGGACTTATTCACCCTCCATTTGGCGAAACATATCACCATAGGGAAATGGTGGACACTTACATCATAGGTCCTTAGCTTCAATAATTTATTAGTCTTATTATAAGAAATACATAAGCTACAAATCTTAAAAAACACCTTACTCTACCAACAACTTCTACAGAGATTCACAAAAACTCACGATTAAACAACCACAACATAATCAACATATTCCACCACAAATAAACACATTCCATATGCTCCTGCAGGAAGTGTCCACTACTTTTATAAAAAACAGGTAGTAACAGGTGGTAATATTCAGTGCCCTTTAAATTCAACGGCTATATTCAAAGCCTCCAAATACAGGCATGCCCAGCAACGATGTCCATGAGCGATATGCTACAAGAAATAATAATTTTTTTTAGCTAAATAACATCACCCAACTTCATACAATGAGCAATCTGTTACTTATCTGTTAGAAGCTCAATTTTCGACATTCCTGCAGTCACCAACAAGCCGCCTCAAAAACTGCCGTCCATTGTCCAACAAAAGCTTTTGTTTCGCCACCAGGCTTCATCAGGAACCTAGACTATACAGATATCACATACAGCATAAATTTCTATTTCTATCTAATAGGACACAAACAGTGTCTCTCCAAACAGCAGCCTTTACCGGCGTCTGATGTCATCAACCTTAAATACCCAGCCACCAATCAGCTTGCCTACACCAACCAAATCAAGTATCTCAACAAACTTTACACACAGTACAAAACGTGATATGGTGGAAAAACAATTTATTGAAATCAGACCTAGCAACCCGACACAGGCCGTGTTTCGATGACCTTCATCAGGGGTTGTCTAAATAGGTACTACAAACATAAAAACAAACAATATTAAAAAACAATGTAAAGGTGAAAGAACAAATGGACATGAACATGCTCTAACTAGAGAAGTAAAAATAATAATAAATAATAATAGTAGTTATTACAATGATAATAATAATAATATAAATAATTAATAATAGATCTCATAGTAAATACTTAAAAATTAAATAAATAAAATAATAAAACAATAAAAATACAGTACTAGAAATGCGATACTCAAAAAAATAAATTACTCAAAAAAATTAAAACCATAAAAAATGATATAATAAAACAGACCACAACTAAGTTTAAAAACACAACCAAATGCAATCCTTATAGGAGGTGACAAGCATATAATTATAATGTCATTACCTTCTTTGTAGAGACGGTGATTTTTCAAACCTCACAAGGAGGCACACAAACTCATTAATGGAGGTGTTGGCTTAAACACTTGCAATAGAATAAAAACTAAATGAAGAAGGCAAACAGTAAAGCACATGTATACCATTGGAGACAGACTATGAACCTAAATCTAAACTAAATTTAAGAAACTGAAATGGAACTCAAACGCAGCAGGCTTGGATGGGGGAGGGGGGGGGCGACACGGCCAAGAAAACATGTATAAAATATTCTACGAAAAGGAGAAATTGTTTAAAATCGGGCCAAAGGTTCATCACAGGGCCAACTAAACCAAAGACATTTTATTTAATTAGTCCAGAAATATACGGGAAAAAAAGTCCAAAAACATAAATTAGCTAGAGGAATCTTAAAGAACAAAGTGAAGCTCACATCAAAAGAACGTCCAATGTCTAAGGGATACTCAAAAAACATGTGGAAAAGCAGAGAGGTAAGACCAAAATAAAGAAATAATACATTGTAGCATCTTGCTCTTACTTCTCATGAGTTAATAGCATTGTTGGATCTTCTAAAAACCGATAAAAAAAACACAATAAAAAAGGTGTTGTGTAAAACACTATTTATCACCTCTCCTCTTTGTTGGATCTTTAAAAATCTATAAAAAAAATAATAAATATATATATATAAAAAAAACTTATGCACACTATTGGCATAGTAAATCTCTCTTGTCGATTGCAACAGTGCTGTATAAATCGCCACTTAGGACTCTTATTAGTTCGGGAGTTTTGTCTCTTACTGAATCGCTAACAAGAACCACTAACATCATGGATTAAACATCTCTTACCGAAATTGTCAGTATTATAAATCACTAATTAGGACTCTTCTAGCTTCGGGAGTCTTTTAGATTATAGAATGTCTCATACCGTTCTAAATCGCTGACAAAAAACGATCTCACAGACGTTTTAATATTTTTAATTTTATTTCATTTTTATTTTTATTTAAAGGTTATTAAGTACCTTCCACATATACTTGAGTACCCATGATTGTAATGAAATTTCTTAACATACTACCTCATACTTTTTATTTTTATTTTAATATTAATTTTTATTCTATTTATAATTATAAATTGTTTCCACTATTAATTTTTCATAATAATTGTTCTTACTATTTTATGAAATTCATTATATACTTGCTACTGGTGTATTTGTTGGTTAAGTTTTTAAACGATAACATAATATAAGTAGTATCTCACTGGCTATAATAAGCATCAACACTAATACATTTGATGATTTGATGACTCGGTTTTTTGGTTTGGCAGGCTACAAGAAATTTCTCCTTCCCATCCAAATTTACTGTAGCGTTTTTTAAACTAGTGTGAGTTTGTATGAATTGACATAGGTTAGCCACGCCCCCTGTGTTTCCCGCTCTCAAGATTCACATAAGGTTCGCGCATGTGTCAGTGTTTTTTTACTGCTAAACAAGCTGACACTCGAAAAGACGGATCTTTACTTCCTGCGTCTGTGAGATCGTTTTTTGTCAGCGATTTAGAACGGTATGAGACATTCTATAATCTAAAAGACTTCCGAAGCTAGAAGAGTCCTAATTAGTGATTTATAATACTGACAATTTCGGTAAGAGATGTTTAATCCATGATGTTAGTGGTTCTTGTTAGCGATTCAGTAAGAGACAAAACTCCCGAACTAATAAGAGTCCTAAGTGGCGATTTATACAGCACGTTGCAATCGACAAGAGAGATTTACTATGCCAATAGTGTGCATAAGTTTTTTTTATATATATATATATATTTATTATTTTTTTATAGATTTTTAAAGATCCAACAAAGAGGAGAGGTGATAAATAGTGTTTTACACAACACCTTTTTTATTGTGTTTTTTTATCGGTTTTTAGAAGATCCAACAATGCTATTAACTCATGAGAAGTAAGAGCAAGATGCTACAATGTATTATTTCTTTATTTTGGTCTTACCTCTCTGCTTTTCCACATGTTTTTGAGTATCCCTTAGACATTGGACGTTCTTTTGATGTGAGCTTCACTTTGTTCTTTAAGATTCCTCTAGCTAATTTATGTTTTTGGACTTTTTTTCCCGTATATTTCTGGACTAATTAAATAAAATGTCTTTGGTTTAGTTGGCCCTGTGATGAACCTTTGGCCCGATTTTAAACAATTTCTCCTTTTCGTAGAATATTTTATACATGTTTTCTTGGCCGTGTCGCCCCCCCTCCCCCATCCAAGCCTGCTGCGTTTGAGTTCCATTTCAGTTTCTTAAATTTAGTTTAGATTTAGGTTCATAGTCTGTCTCCAATGGTATACATGTGCTTTACTCTTTGCCTTCTTCATTTAGTTTTTATTCTATTGCAAGTGTTTAAGCCAACACCTCCATTAATGAGTTCGTGTGCCTCCTTGTGAGGTTTGAAAATCACCGTCTCTACAAAGAAGGTAATGACATTATAATTATATGCTTGTCACCTCCTATAAGGATTGCATTTGGTTGTGTTTTTAAACTTAGTTGTGGTCTGTTTTATTATATCATTTTTTATGGTTTTAATTTTTTTGAGTATTTAATTTATTTTTTTGAGTATCGCATTTCTAGTACTGTATTTTTATTGTTTTATTATTTTATTTATTTAATTTTTAAGTATTTACTATGAGAGATCTATTATTAATTATTTATATTATTATTATTATCATTGTAATAACTACTATTATTATTTATTATTATTTTTACTTCTCTAGTTAGAGCATGTTCATGTCCATTTGTTCTTTCACCTTTACATTGTTTTTTAATATTGTTTGTTTTTATGTTTGTAGTACCTATTTAGACAACCCCTGATGAAGGTCATCGAAACACGGCCTGTGTCGGGTTGCTAGGTCTGATTTCAATAAATTGTTTTTCCACCATATCACGTTTTGTACTGTGTGCCTGGTTTACGTGATAATCTGCCCTGTGTTGGACTGTCTCAACAAACTTTATACAAAACACAACACATAATAACATTCTATCGTAAACGAATATAACAGAGGAAAAAGTAGAAAGAAACTGCAACAGTCTTAAATATCCTAAAAAAATGTTATTATGTGTTGTGTTTTGTATAAAGTTTGTTGAGATACTTGATTTGGTTGGTGTAGGCAAGCTGATTGGTGGCTGGGTATTTAAGGGTGATGACATCAGACGCCGGTAAAGGCTGCTGTTTGGAGAGACACTGTTTGTGTCCTATTAGATAGAAATATAAATTTATGCTGTATGTGATATCTGTATAGTCTAGGTTCCTGATGAAGCCTGGTGGCGAAACAAAAGCTTTTGTTGGACAATGGACGGCAATTTTTGAGGCGGCTTGTTGGTGACTGCAGGAAAGCACAGTTACTTACCTGTAACAGGTGATCTCTGGGAACAGCAGGAATAAGTCTTCACATATGGGTACGTCGGTACCGATGGAGCCTGCGCAGGAACGCTCCCCAGCGTCCAATCAGAAAGCTTTTGGGAGCATCCCTCAGCGCCTGCGTGCTGCCTTCCCGCCTTTCCAACTGTCTCTCCTCAGTTGAGTTTCATAGCTGAGACAAAGAGAGAGAGAAAGAGGAAAGGAAAGATAGATACAGAAATACAACTCCTAGGGGAGGTGGGTAGGTTGTGAAGACTTATTCCTGCTGTTCCCAGAGATCACCTGTTACAGGTAAGTAACTGTGCTATCTCCAGGAACAAGCAGGAATGAGTCTTCACATATGGGGACTCCCAAGCTAAGATGCCTGGAGCCCTAACATGTTGAAGATTGAAAACATGCTACACCTCATATGGCCAGGCATCCTGAGGATGGAGGGCAGGAGTTGAAAAGAGAGGAGCTGCTGAAAAAACAGCTAACCTAAGAAAAGACTACTCGGAAGGAGTCCTTGTATGTATGATCATTATCACAAGATATATTGAAATGAACAATCACCATATGATGCTCACCTACTGGATTGCAGGAAGTAGAGAGGCTGACGGAGTCTACTGGGGATCCAGTAGAATAATGTTCAAGGTGACCTCACTGCAGTGAAGGTGGAGGTCAACATCTGGAAGTGAGAGGTGACCCCAGGATTCAATTGGGTTAACACAAACACGGCAGGTCTTCAGTGGGAAGCTGAAAACTCTTTTGGCTACAGAAGTATTCAGAGGTAGGAGCAAAAGAGGAAGACTGACCAATCTGGACAAACAGACCTAGTCCTTGAGGGAGGAAAGGGTATGAGAAGAACCCCATACTCCCAAGAAAGGACAGATGTTTGAGGAATTGAATCTGAAATCCACTGAAGATCCACCATGTCTTTCCTAACTGGTGAGAGGTAGGAAGACATTGGAGCATGGAGCTTCAGGGATAGGTAAACTTAGGATACGGTAGAGCTGTCAGTTCCACAGCAGTGGTTGTGTGCAAAATATACGAAACATACTGTGGAACAGTATGAAGCTGTGCAAGCCCACTGTCAGAAACATACAGGAAGGTAAAAACCTTTATGAGCATAGACAGTCAGGAGATAAGTATGGAAATACATATCTACCTATAATAAGTATCTGGAGAGATACACACATATATGTAGAGATATGTGTGTGTGTATATATATACATATATATATATATATATATATATATATATATATATATATATATATATATATATATATATATATATATATATATATACACACGGGTATATAGTAATATATATATATATAATAAGATCTAAAGGGCATAGCATATGCACACTTAGCTGACAGACAGATACATCTACAGAGATGTATAGAGGTATATATATACAGATATAGATATATATACCTGAATATATAGGTCTAAAGATAGATGCCTGCAGTGAGCAGACAGAGCTATGCATATCAGGACATTCACATGGAGATGTGAAGGGGAAAGATTCATCTAAGAACAAGGAGGTGAAACCTACTTGAGAAGATATATAGAGAATCTATTCCCCCAGAAATGATGGTAAAGGAATGCTATCCAGTGAATTACCAGGATGGTTACGTGAAAAAACAGAGGATAATATCAGTCTGTAGACAGCAAGTCCGGAGTCCTGTGGAACTCCAGCATGGTAAAAGGACAGAAACGCATAGAATGAGATACCAGGTTGACCTACGTGAGGGACAAAGTAGGTATCAGGCGTTTTTCAGACTAATATGTGCTGTCCTTGAAGTGTTAGGATACCATGAGGACAGGCTGCAAGAAAAAAAAGAGTATATTCCCTAAGGAATGGGATAACTCTTAGACTTTCACGTGGAGAAGGCTTATGTCCTTATCCCTCTTTTTTTTTTTTTTTTAAAAAAGAAGATAGCAGGGTATGAAGAACCCTCACAGTCATAGGGGATGACTGAGGAAGCATTTTTCAACCATGATGGATAGCCATTAGAGAAACTCTATGCTCTCTAGCAAGGGCCCATAGTGGAAAGCTTCTCAGTAGGATTGCAGACAGCATTATGCAGGAGAACTGGGATGTAGAACTGGCTGATGGAGAAAACTGACAGCCACGTCCACTACGTTGCCAAATCCAGGGATTGGAGATGGCAAGGGTAGAAGATAGTGTAAGAAGTCTGTAGTGAAAAAGATTATCCAAGAAAGATGTAGAAAACTTCCTTGGAATCACTACTAAGGCCAGACAGGAGTGGTGGAAGACAAGACTGGGAATTGTGGAAAAGTACCAGTAGTCAAGCACTGGACTCCTGCATGGGCAGCTACTGAATAGGACCACAGAGAGAGTCGGTCTGTGTCAAACAGAGAGAACAGACTGAACAAAGAGAGCAAGCTGTCTCTATCTGCAGAGCTGCCTAGATAACGAAGGGAGTTTACTCAGGAGAAGAAACTCTACAGTGAAAAGAAAGACAAGAAAGTCTTTCAATGGTATGGTACCACTCTTACAGGGGAAACCCTGGCGAAGAGGGTAGAGATAGAAGCTGAAGAAGGACTTACCACATGGTAAGTCCCTGGAAGGAAAAAATTCATGCTGGTACAGAGAAACTATCATGTGATAGTTGCTAAACCTCTCTTCTTGTCAGGAAGAGGTGGAAAATCCTGTAACTTATAGACATGAATATCCTGACAGTTCAGCATACTGAAGAGTAAATGGATTTCCTGAGAATTGGAATCCCTGAGCAGAGTTCTGAATGGAGAAACAGTGAAAAACTTCTGCCGAAAAGAAATTAACTGTAGTTATAAAAAGATTAATCAGAAACCTATGGTTACTGTGGTTATTCAGCCTAGCTAGAGCTTGGACTCTTCAGACCAGGGCGAGACTTCCCCTGCTTGGGAACATCTAAAGGATGGGCAGGAGAAGAGGAAAACCTCTTTCTTTTAGGGAAAGAAGGTTTGGTAGGGCATTTCCTACCTGCTGAGGAAGGAGAGGGCTTAGGATGGCCCTCAGAAACAGGAAAGTCAGTGGAGCAATGAGCAACCTGACGTAAAGACTCCTTATTGAAAAGATGTTCTCCAGTACAAGAAGTATTACTCAGTCTTTGTTGTGCCCATCTACTCAAGTCTGATGCTTGGAGCCAGGCTTTACGACGTGCTCCTATGGCTATAGAAGAAGTCCTGCTAACAGACTCAAAAGAGTCTAGGGAAGCACGAGAAAGAAACCAAGAGATATTTTGGCTATGACTAAGAAGTAAGGAATAGTCTGCAGCCTTGGGCTCTGATAGAAAAGGAGTCAAAAGAGATAATTTCTTTGTGATCTCCTGAAGGGATAGACTCATATAGAATATATATGAGAGAATCCTTGTTGCCAGCATGGATGTTTGGAAGGTTTGACGTCCAAAGGCATCCAGTGTTCTAGATGCATGCCCTGGCGGGACAGAAGAATGTTTTTTCTTGCTTTTTACCTTCCTCATTGCTGATTCCACTACAATGGAATGATGGGGAAGTTGAGGCTTTTGAAATCCTGGAGAGGGGGGCACCTGATACAGAAGATCAGTTGCTGTAGGGGGTGAAGAAACCCTTAAAGATTTTTCCCATACCCTCAGAAGAAGATTCTGCAAAGAGTGATGTAAAGGAAGCATTATATTTTCCTTTCCTGCAGAAAAACCCTGAGAAGACTCATGGCCAGGGATAGGAATATTAAGGAAGGTTGCCATGTCAAGGAGAAATTTCTGAAAAGAAGGATCTCCGATGGGAACCATCTCTGGACAGGCTAAATTTGAAAAGGTAGCCTGGGCACCAGAGGATGTACCTGTCCGGTGCAGAACAGGATTTGTAATGGATGGACACTGGAACTGGCAGTTATGAGTCGAGACAGTCAGTAGTGCATCATCCATGCCAGGTATCGACTCCAAACTAGGTATAGAGAGGAGCGATCCAGGTGAAAAAAGCATGGAAGGAGCTGGTTCTGATGATACTGCAGGTACCGGCATCAATACCGATACCGGTAGTCGTGCCGGAATCGAAGGGGAAACCGACACCAAAGCAGGCATCGGAGGCTGCTCAAACGGTACCAAGGTAACTAAAAACCCTTGGTGATTATCCTCGGTACCGTGCATGCGGAATCGGTAAACACTGGTTCCGAGACGCGTCGGTACCCAGTCCTCTAGACTAGAAATCGATTCTAGACTCGGCATAGAAGGAAGCGAGTCTATCGATGCATGCCTAGAGGGTACCGACGCCGGTGGTGGTATCGGCGGTACTGCCGATACTGGAAAGTCAATCTGGGACGTATCGATCGGTCCCGAAGGTACCGAGAACGGCAGATGACGATCCCTGGTGAAGAGTGGAGCACTCAACACCGGTGCCGATGCCGGGTTATCGGTACCGCTCGAAGCGGATGCCACCCCCGAGCATGGCTCAGGTATGTTCTGTGAGGGGTGAGCCCCAGGAACAACCTGAAACCCCTGAAATGCTTTGGAGCCCGAAGACTCCCGCCGGGGTTTTGATGCAAATGTGGTCTTGAGGGCAAGGCCGGGGCCGTCAGCATGCTTAGCATGAGACTTACCACTCAAGGATTGGCTAGTCTTAACAGACTGTTTGTGGGTTACCTGATCCTGTAGAGAAGAAATGGCCGGTGCCCTGCCACAGGGAGGGAAAATGGTATCGAGGGAAACTCGAAAAAGAGAATCTCTTCTCACAGTATTGTAGCCTGACGGTTCAGGGGAAAAAGGGTCAGGACCAATGTTCCCTCTAATTTTCTGTAGGCTGTGTGCGCGCATAAAATCTCAGCTGTGCAGCTTTTGAAGGAAGGTTAAAGTTTTGTGCGCCACATAACGACACTTGGAGTTATATACTTTAAAATTTGACTACATGTCAGAATACAGTATGTACACCACATTGATTGCACTAGAAAATATTGTAGAACTTGTGAAAACCATAAATACACAACTTTTAAATTTTACGACGTCTGTGTTGTTTTCTATCAGAATCAGAACCGTAATTTTTGTGCGCTCTGTTGTAAAGTATGTGCGCTCACTCGGCGAGGTATGTGCGCGCGCACACGCGCACAGCTTAGTGGTCAGGACCCAAACAGGTTAGACACCAGTCATTGGAGTCTAAAAAGAAAACTGTATTTCCACAGTGAAGGCACTTCTTAGGAGAAGGAGGCTCCATGATGGAGAGGCCTTACAGGCCCAAAAAACTGTAAGACAGAAACTGAGGGAAAACTCTCCCTCAGTTTGAGAAAAAGAAAAGATAAAACCCCACCGGCAGTACCGGTGGCGGCGGGAAAACAGCCGCGACCTACAAGAAAACAAGAATTAAAAAATTAAAGAAAAAAGTTTCTGCGGTGACAGAAGGACGTCCTGCCGGCTCCGCGGAAAAACGAAAACTGAGGCGAGACAGTTGGAAAGGCGGGAAGGCAGCACGCAGGCGCTGAGAGATGCTCCCAAAAGCTTTCTGATTGGACGATGGGGAGCGTTCCCGCGCAGGCTCCGTCGGTACCGACGTACCCATATGTGAAGACTCATTCCTGCTTGTTCCTGGAGATTGCCGAAAATTGAGCTTCTAACAGATAAGTAACAGATTGCTCATTGTATGATGCTAAAACATTTTCTTATTTCTTATAGCATATCGCTCATGGACATCGTGGCTGGGCATGCCTGTATTTGGAGGCTTTGAATATAGCCGTTGAATTTAAAGGGCACTGAATATTACCACCTGTTACTACCTGTTTTTTAAAATAGTAGTGGACACTTCCTGCAGGAGCATATGGAATGTGTTTATTTGTGGTGGAATATGTTGATTATGTTGTGGTTGTTTAATCGTGAGTTTTTGTGAATCTCTGTAGAAGTTGTTGGTAGAGTAAGGTGCTTTTTAAGATTTGTAGCTTATGTATTTCTTATAATAAGACTAATAAATTATTGAAGCTAAGGACCTATGATTTAAGTGTCCACCACTTCCCTATGGTGATATGTTTCGTCAAATGGAGGGTGAATAAGTCCTGAGGTCCGGTGATAGCTTGTTGTGAGTAGGTATAAGATTGAATAGGTTTATTAAGTTGAGAAGGTTGATTTGAGTAGTAGTGGAGTTACTAAGGGGTTATTTTTTGGTCTTTGAGTTGTTGTTTAAAAGTACCATCTTGGAAGCCCAGAGCAGTTATATTCCACGCTTTAAGAAAAGTGGAAGGAAGGCCAACTGCCAACATGGTTTAAAGACAAGGTCAGAGAGGCTGTTGCAGCCAAAAAAGCATCTTTTAGGAAATGGAAAAAGAAGCCAAATGATGAAAACGGGAAACATCATAAGCATTGGCAGGTTAGATGCAAGGCACTGATAAGACAGGCAAAGAGAGAATTTGAAAAAAGCTTGCCGTAGAAGCAAAAATGCATAGCAACAACTTTTTCAAGTACATTCGTAGCAAAAAGCTGTGAGAGAGTCAGTTGGACCACTGGATAGAGGGGTAAAAGGGGCGCTAACTGAGGACAAGGCCATAGCAGAGATACTGAATGAATTCTTTGCTTTGCTCTTTACTGAAGAATATGTAGGGAAGTTACTCGTGCCTGAAATGGTATATAAAGGTCATGTATCAGAAGAACTGGAAGAAATATTGATAAACCAGAAAAATGTATTACAACTGTTTGATAAATTGAAGAGAGCATAATTATTCACCTGTAACAGGTGTTCTCCAGAGACAGCAGGAATCAATCCTCACATAGGAGTGACGTCAGCGCCGACGGAGCCCGCATGGATCCATTTCCCGGCTTTCAAAGAAAGCCTTTGGGGGCTACACTGCGCATGCGCGGTAACCTTCCTGTCCAAAGGTGCCATCTTACCTCAGTTGTTGTTGTTGTTAAGTGCCGTCGAGTCGGAGTCGACTCATGGCGACCCTCTGGATAGCTATCCTAAATTGTGTTCGGTCTTCAGTCAGGCGGCTCATTGTTGACAGGCTGGTACCCGTAGCTGCTGTTATTGTAGCGATCCATCTCATTGCTGGCCTTCCTCTTTTGCGTTGACCTTCTATCTTGCCAAGCATGATGTCTTTCTCTAATGATCTCTCTCTTCGCATGATGTGTCCGAAGTATGATGACATAGTTCAAACAAGCATAAAAAGAAAAACAACTCCACGGGGAGGACGGAGGGCTCTGAGGACTAATTTCTGCTTTCCCCAGAGAACATATGTTACAGGTGAGTAACTACGCTTTCTCTGGGAACAAGTAGGAAATCAGTCCTCACATATAGGACTCAAGCCACAGGCTACTGAAAAAACCTGTAAAAGCCACAGGCGACCCAAAAAGCTGACTGGGAGTCTGACACTGCAGCAGCAGCATCATCAAAAATGCAATCCCCACTCAGGTAGAAACACAGAAACATGATGGCAAAAAAAGATCACCTAGTCTATCTAGTCTGCCCTTACTCATTTTTATTTATTTATTTGGTTTTTCTATACCGCACCTTCCAGAGATCAGGGGTGGTTTACAGTTAACAAAAACATAGTACATGGAACTATAATTGAACTATATACATAGATACATGTTACATATATTGAGTTGTTAAACTGCTACATGAGCTCTGTAGCCCAAACAGGAAAAATTAAACAGGGAAGAGGTTATACAGGAATAAATTAAAACTATATACAAATTTACACACCAAATGAGGTTTGAGTTTGGGTGTGTAGAGGATGTTGCGCAAGTAAGCATAATGTGGGTGAGTTAGGGGATAGTCATTGGGTGATGCCTTTGGCTATTCGCAGGGCGGGGTTTTCATTTTTAATTCCATAGTGATTGATTAATAGGTGCGTCTTGAGCTCCCTTCTAAATAACTGGAGGTCTTTAATCGCTTGTATTGGTAATGGTAGGGAGTTCCAGAGATTCGGAGCGGTGAATGTGAAGGCTCTGGAGCTCATGGTCTGTTTCGTCCTACAACTAGCAGGGGGTATTGCAAGTGAGTGGGTTGCATTTTGCTTCCAGGACCTGGAATTTGGTGGTGTTTGGATAAGTGTAGATAGGTGTGACGGGGAGATGTTATTGATTAATTTGAAGGTTGTTATTAGCATCTTTGTATTTTATCTGGCTCAATATTGGAAGCCAGTGGCAGTCATATAAGATAGGAGTTATATGTTCAGATAGTCGAGCCTTGTAAACTATTCTAGCAGTTATGCTTTGTGCTCTTTGGAGGATATATATGCTTTTGGCTGGTAAAACCTGTAAAGCGTAGTTACTCACCTGTAACAGGTGTTCTCCAGGAGCAGCAGGAATCAGTCCTCACTTATGGGTGACGTCGGCGCCGACGGAGCCCTCGCGGAGCAATTTTCCCCAGCTTTCAAAGAAAGCCTTTGGGAATTGCAGCGCGCATGCGCGGTCCTCTTCCCGCCCAAGGGTGCCATCTTAGCCAGTCAGATGACATAGCTAAAAAAGACAGCATAAAAATTTGCAAAAAAACTTAAGCAGATGATTGCAACTCCACGGGGAGGAGGGAGGGTTGTGAGGACTGATTCCTGCTGCTCCTGGAGAACACCTGTTACAGGTGAGTAACTACGCTTTCTCCAGGACCAAGCAGGAAGTCAGTCCTCACTTATGGGACTCCCAAGCTTAAGGCTACCGGAGACCCTAAGCACAAAAATGAGCTCCCTCTAGCTCAGCAGCACAGAAGGAAAGAATCTTCGCTGAATTATCACCCACCGGTAGCCCACAACCGGGATGGAGGGTAGGAGTTGCTCAGACCTCAAAGAGATTACGGAGGACTGCCTGTCCGAAAGCACTGTCCCTGCGGGACTCCCTCTCGAGACAGTAATGGACCGCAAAAGTCTGGCTCGAAGACCAAGTAGCGGCCCGGCAGATGTCTGCCAGCGGAACAGAGCGGAGGTAAGCCACTGACGTGGCCTTTGCCCGAACGCAATGAGCCGTGACTCGACCTTCCAAGGAGAGTCCGGCTGCCCCATAAGCCCAAGTGATACAGTCCGCAACCCAGATGGACAGTGTACGCTTGGAGACCGGGAGCCCCAATTTATTGGGGTCAAGAGATACAAAAAGCTGAGCAGCTTTACGGTGCTCCCGCGTACGGTCAAGGTAGAAGTTCAATGCCCTTCTACAGTCCAGGGTATGGAGGACCGTTTCAGCTCGGCTGGAGTGCGGTCTGGGAAAGAAGGTTGGAAGTACCACCTCCTGATTGATATGAAAGGGGGAGACCACTTTTGGAAGAAATTTTGGGTGAGTCCTTAGGACTACCCTATTTTTGTAGAACCGAGTGTAAGGGGGATCAGACACGAGGGCCTGCAATTCACTTACGCGTCTAGCGGAAGTGAGGGCTATTAAGAACAGTGTTTTCCAAGAAAGAAAACGGAGAGAACAGGTAGCCATAGGTTCAAAAGGCGGACAGGTGATCCGCTGTAAAACCACATTCAGGTCCCAGTCAGGCGCTGGCGGGCGCAGAGGTGGTTTAAGTAGAAGGAGACCTCTGAGAAACCTCGCTACGAGAGGGTCGTTGGAGAGAGGTCTGCCGTCCACCGGCACATGATGTGCTGAAAGAGCACTGAGGTGAACCTTGACGGAGTTGGACTTAAGTCCCAGATTAGAGAGGTAAAGCAAGTACTGCAAGACCACCGACACCGGGCAGGAGAAGGGATCCTGAGACTGTCGGGAACACCAAACGGAAAAAACGACGCCATTTAAGGGCGTAGCATTTGCGGGTAGAAGGTCGTCGCGAAGCTAGGACGACCTCCTCCACCTCTGCCGGCAGGAGAAGGGGAGCGAGGACTACCCTCTCAGCAGCCAGGCCATGAGGTTGAGAGACCTGAGGTTGGGGTGTAGCAGAGACCCCTGATCCTGAGTGAGGAGATCCGGTTGTAACCCCAGAGGCAATGGATCCTCCACCGCTAATTGCAGCAGGAGCGGAAACCACGGCTGTCTGGGCCAGCGAGGGGCCACCAGGATCATGAAGGCTTTGTCTCGGAGAACCTTGAAAAGAGTCCGAGAGACTAGCGGGATGGGAGGGAAAGCGTACAGAAGGCTCCCCGACCATGATAGTAGAAAAGCGTCCGCCGCAACCCGAAGGGGGTGTGGCTGACGAGAGCAGAAGCGAGGAACTTTCCGGTTCTGAGGACTGGCAAAGAGATCCACCGTGGGGAGGCCCCACTTTAGAAAGAGCTTCTGAACTACCAAGGGATCCAGACGCCACTCGTGCGGCTGGAGGATCCTGCTGAGTTTGTCCGCCAGGTAATTCTCTTGGCCTGGGAGATAAACTGCCTTGAGGAGAATGCCGTGACAGACGGCCCAAGAGCAGAGCTTCTGTGCCTCCCGGCAGAGGAGGAAGGAGCCCGTGCCCCCCTGCTTGTTCACGTAGAACATGGCAACTTGATTGTCCGTCTGGACAAGGACGGACTGGTGAGAAGTCAGGTGGGAGAAGGCCTTGAGAGCCAGGCGGATCGCCCTGAGCTCCAGGAAGTTGATCTGCTGAGCAGACTCCCACGTGGTCCAGAGGCCCTGAGTACGTGCCCCTTGGCAATGCGCTCCCCAGCCCAGGAGGGATGCATCTGTTGTCAGCACCCGGGCCGGCTGAGGTGACTGGAAAGGCATCTCGAATAGCAGGTTCGGCTGCTGAAGCCACCACCGGAGAGACGAGAGCAGCGGCTCGGAGACGCGCACTAGGTCTGCTAGGCCGCCTGTGGCTTGTCGCCACTGCTGGCGGAGACACCATTGAGCAGGCCGCATATTCAGGCGGGCATTGGGGGTCACATGGACGGTGGAAGCCATATGGCCGAGTAGTCTCAGGAAGCGCCTGGCGGAGACCAGGGGCTGGCTGCGAAAACGGTCGGCTAGGTCCATGAGCCGTTGAGCCCTGTCGAGCGGTAGGTACGCTCGTGCCTGAGGAGTGTGCAGCCTTGCGCCGATGAACTCGAGATCCTGTGAGGGGAGCAAAGTGGACTTTGCGAAGTTTATAACAAAGCCCAAGTACTGCAGAAGAGTCACCGTGCGGCGTGCGGCGTTGGTGACCTCCGGAGCGGACGCTGCTCTGATGAGCCAGTCGTCGAGGTACGGAAAGACATATAGGCCGTGAAGCCGGAGATGGGCCGCCACCACCGCGAGACATTTTGTGAAGACTCGCGGTGCGGAGGACAGGCCAAAGGGCAGTACTCTGTACTGGTAATGATTTCCTGCCACCACAAACCTTAGGTATTGGCGGTGGCTTGGGTGGATGAGGATGTGCGTGTAGGCATCCTTTAGATCCAAGGAGCATAGCCAATCTCCCTGCTGGAGGTAGGGCAGAAGGATTCCAAGGGTAAGCATTTTGAACTTCTCTCGCACAAGGAACTTGTTGAGGTTGCGCAAGTCCAGGATGGGTCTGAGGCCTCCTGTTCTCTTTGGTATTAGAAAATACCTGGAATAAAAGCCTTGACCTTTTAGGTGGTAGGGCACCGGTTCCACCGCCTGTTCCTGTAGAAGACCTGCTAACTCCTGAAGGAGTAATTCCCTGTGCAGAGGGGGTCGTGGAGGTTCTCCCGGAAAATAGGAGGGAGGGACCTGGTGGAAGTGGAGAAGATAGCCTTCTCGCACGACTTGAAGCACCCAGGCATCTGAGGTGATGCTGGACCACCTGTGGGCGAAGTGAACCAGCCGGCCTCCGGTGCTGGGAAGAACCAGCGGGGGGGGGAGAGGCTATGCTTAAGGAGTCAAAAACCCCCACCCTGCTGAGCAGGGGCTGGTGGTGCAGGCTTGGGGGCTTGCTGCCTACGGGACCCGTTACCCCGTCCCTTGGCCTGCTGGCCCTGTTGGGGAGCTGCAGGGGCCTGATAATGGGGGTATTGTTTGTAGGCAGCCGCCTTCCTCGGGTAAAAGGACTTTTTTCCCGAGCCCTTCTTTTTCTGGGAAGGGGCGGAGGTCTTCCTAGAAAGCCTGGTCCTGGTGAGAGTCTCCGTCTCAATCTGTGCAGCCTTTTCAGCCATGGGCTTGCCAAAGAGGTTTTCGCCTCGGCAGGGGACATCGACCAACTTGTCCTGCACCCAGGGCTCAAGGTCAGACGACTGAAGCCAAGCCTGTCGGCGGGCACCGATGCCGGCTGCGGCCACTCGAGCCGATGCTTCAAAGCCATCATAGGCTGCTCGGGACATGAATTTTGAGCATTCCCGAATGCCAGTGGACAAGGCCAGGAACCTCTGCAAGGGTTCCTCGGACAAACCAGCGGAGAATCCGGCTAGCTCTTTAGCCAGGTCTCGGAGATACATGCCCATGTATAGCTGGTAGGTCTGGACACGACACGCAAGCATAGAGCCCTGGAAACACTTCTTACCAAGGCCATCCAGGTTACGGGCCTCCCTGCCAGGAGGCACCGAGGAGTGCATCTTCTGGCTCTTAAGACGATGCATGGCCGATTCCACTACCATGGAATGGTGTGGTAGCTGTGCTTTTTGGAAGCCAGGGCTCTTGCGGACTCGATAGATAGAATCGACCCGCTTGCTCAGGACCGGCGAGGTGGCCGGACTCTCCCACATGCGGAAGAGTAGTTGTTCCAGCATAGGAGGAACCGGTACAGTAAAGTGTTCCCTTGCGGGAGAGTCATACTGGAGGGCGTCGAGCTCTTCGGCTCGAGGCTCCTCCTCGGGGTCCGCAGGGAAGGCCAAAGCCTTGGCCATATCCCTGACGAAGTCCGAGAACCGGGCATCCTCCGGGGGGGGACTGCTTCCGAGGTTCGGACTCCGGTGAATCCGAGGGGACACACCGAGTCCGGAAAGAATCAGGCGACTCTTCCTCTTCAGACTCCCAGACCGACTCCGACGAGGACTCGGTGGGGTCGGCCCGGGCAGGGCGCGGCGCCTGCCGCCCCGACGCCGAGGGAGTCGGCGTCGGCGACCTCGGTCCCGAACGGGAGGCCGAGGGTGACCTCGACCGAGGATCGACTCGAGTTCGCATCGACTCGAGGATCGGCTCGGTCTCCGGGGTCGACTTGGACGTCGACGTCCCGGCGGTCGGGGCAGCGACGCCAGCGAAGCCAGCGAGCAGTGCCCGCTGCTGGTCCATGAAGGCAGACAGTCTGCTCTCCAAGGCCGTCAACCTGAGTCCGAGCTCAGGTGACCCAGCAGCCCCCGACTCGGGCCCCGACGGCGTCGGGCCCGACGTCGGCTGTCGCGGAGGCGAGTCCAGGAGGACCACAGGACTTACCCGAGCAGGCAGCTCCGACTCCAGGCGAGGTCGCTTCGGGAGGTGCTCCTTCTCCAAGGACCCGGGGCGGCTATCGGGGCTATGCGACCTGGCCCTCGCGGAGCCAGGAGCGTCCACCGACGCCGCCCTCGCGGGTTTCACCTGACGTCGATGGTCCCCGGAGGGAGAACCCCTGTCGGAGGAACTCCGGCGATGGTCCGAGCTGGAACCTTTGGACGCGGAGGCCTCCGACGAGGTCCGGGTACGGCTGGGGTCAGCGAAGATCCTATCCCGCTGATGCCGCCGACTTCTCAACGCTTTGGAGGACATTTTGCCGCAGGGCCCACAGATCATTTCTTCATGATCCGGGCCCAGGCAGCGGAGGCAAAAGTCGTGTGTGTCAGTTAGTGACATATTTCGGTCACACTGACCACACCGCTTGAAACCACTGGCAGCCATCGGGGGAAAAAGGGCCCCGGCGAGGTCAAAGGACCGGGCTGCCAGGGAAAAACCGAAAACGAAAACTGACTAAGTCAGAAAAACCGAAAAGAAGAAGAGGACTCGTGACCGGCGTCGCAAGTCCGGGCGGGAAAAAGCCGAAGGAAAAAGAATAAAATTATGAAGAAATATCAACTTTTTCGCGGGGACAAGACGGGGACGTCTGTAGGGCTCCGCGGAAAAAAGAAGACTGGCTAAGATGGCACCCTTGGGCGGGAAGAGGACCGCGCATGCGCGCTGCAATTCCCAAAGGCTTTCTTTGAAAGCTGGGGAAAATTGCTCCGCGAGGGCTCCGTCGGCGCCGACGTCACCCATAAGTGAGGACTGACTTCCTGCTTGGTCCTGGAGAACAGACTGTTACAGTAGTCAAAGTGGGGAGTAATGATAGCATGGACTACTGACCTGAAGTCTTGGGTGTCTAGCACGGGTCTGAGGTGTTGCACAATTTTTAGTTTAAAGATGTTTTTTGCTGTTTGTTTTAGATGGGAGAACAAGCTGAGAGACTGGTCTAATATTATTCTGAGGTATTTCACCTCTTGCTTAACAGGAAGGATAATGTTGTTAATTGTGATAGTTTGGGGAGGGGTGGCATTTTGATTTCTTGATATAAATAAGGCTTCTGTTTTTTTGAAATTGGTATTAAGGTTGTTGGCATTTAGCCAGGATTCCGTTTCCCTGATGCATTCTGATAGCTTGTGGTAATTAAAGTTGTGTATGTCTATGGGGAGGGACAACATAATGTCGTCAGCATAGATATAGTAACCAATGTTGAATTTCCTGAAGATGTTGATAATTGGTTGTAGGTATAAATTGAAAAGTAAGGCAGAAAGTGCTGACCCTTGGTATCCCTTGGTCTTGGGGGAATGTATCTGATATTTCTTGGCCTATTTGGACATGTAACTTACGGTTTGAGATGTAAGATTTGAACCACTGTAGGACCATACCACCTATCCCAATTTGAGCTAGAGTGTCATGGTTAAGGTTGTCAAAAGCCGATGCGACATCTATAAAGAGTAAGATAAAAGCTTGGATAATAGTCATCCGTGCATCTGATGAGGTGGTCCATTAAGGTTATCAACAAGGTTTGGACTCCATGGAAGGGACGAAAACCAAATTGGTGAGAATCTAATGGGGCATTGAGGTCGATGAAGTCCTGGAGTTGTATTTGGGTGACTTTATCTATTATTTTGGCAATAAATGGTATGCTAGCTATGGGTCTGTATGCATTTGGGTCTTTTGCATCAAGTGTCTTATTTTTAAGTATAGGACGGATGGATGTGCATTTACGATCAGTCGGCATAATACCTTGCGAGAAAGACTGGTTGACTATGTGTAGCATATATGGGGCCAGTTCAGCTTTTGATATTTTAATCCATGACACAGGACATGGATCAAGGGGGGAGGTTGTGGTATTGATTTTCGTTATAATGTTTAGAAGGTGTTTCTGATCAATTAAGTGGAAGCTGTCCCAGGTGATGAGGTCTGTTGTGAGTTCACGTACGGGGAGGGTATAGTAGTTGTTTTTATTTTTTAATTTGTCTGCAAAGTGAGAAGCAAGGGCTTGTGGGTTTATTTTGCACATTTCTGATACTGCTTGACTTGTCTTTGTTAGTGATCTGACAAATGCGAATAATTCTCTAGGTTTGCTGAGAGAAGAGTTTAGGATCTTTGTGTGATAATCCCTTTTTATTTTGTTGATTGTGCTTTGGTAGGTATTGAGTAGTTTAAGGTAGGATTGTTTCTTTTTTGTGTTTTCGTTAGTCACCACTTTTTTTCTTGCTTTTGGTTGCCTTTTTAGCTTTGCAAGCTTCTGGGTAAACCATCTTTCAGATCTTTTTGGTAGTTGCCTGGGGGGTTTTGGTAGAAGGAGAGGCAGCTCTTTGTATGGCGTGGTTCCATATATCTAAAGTTGTGTTAATGTCAGGAGAGACAATTGTTAGATGGGGGAGTGTGTTGTTTAGGAAGGTATCTTTTTTGAAATAGGCAGATCTCGTAATATGTAGTTTTGTATCTAGCGTGGAAATATGGGTGATACGTGTGGATATACAGAAAGTCACTAGATGATGATCTGAACAGGGGACCTCAGTTATTGATGGGGGAGTGTACATGTAGTGATTCACAGTTAGAGTTGGAAGGAAGACTAAGTCAAGAGAGTTTCCCTTTGTGTGTGTGGCTGATTGAATAATTTGTTGGAAACCCATCTCACTCATTGATTCCAAAACTTTGGAGATGTGGGATGGGATGAAGGATGGGAGATTCAGGTCTCCTAGGATTATATGAGGTTTATTAAGTGTTGCTGAGCATGCTAATTCGAGGATTGGGGTCAGGTTATTGTGGTCAGGTGAGGGGGTTCTGTAGATGAGACAAAGCGAGATGTTCCTATTTTCTGCCTTGAGGGTATCCATCCCATCTAGGTTGCTAGAGATGAAAGGGGTAATTTTGAGGTCCTTTTTTGCTCAATATTAGTGCCCCGCCACCTCTTTTGGAATCACAGTGGCAACAGCATAGGTCATATCCTTGTATTTGTAATTGATTTATTAGTACATTATCTGCAGGTGTGAGCCATGTCTCAGGGAAGCAGAGGATGTATGGTTTCTTATCCTTAACTAGGTCAATAACTATTGGAATTTTATTTCTTAAGGATCTTATGCTGATATGGATGCATTTTAGTAGGGAATGGGAATTAGAGATAAATTGTGTTTTACTTATAATTGATGGGTGGATACGTATTAATCTGCTCCGATATTTGTTGCTCTGGTATGTTTTATGATTGTGTGGGTAGAGAATTAGTTGGGGTCTTATGCTGTTTCTGATGGAGTTGTGTATAATGGGGATAGAGTTGTATGAGTTTGTATTATGCTCATGTATGAGAGCATTTGCTATCTGAGATGCAATTAGTAGGAGCTGCTGAATATTTTTCTGAGATCCATTGTGGGCAGGGTGGATTTTAGTGGGTAGTGTGGCTAGATCGTTACGAATAGTGGAGATCTATATTACTGGTCTTGACATTACTGACATTGTATGAGATTTGCTGGGAGTTGGAGGCAAGGTGCTCCAATCGGGATGGATTATTGATGGACTGTCTACTGGAAGAATATTGGAGCAAAATCTGGTACAGGCATGCTATCAGCTAGTAAGGGGTGTTTACCTTGCAATTACTGTCTCCTGTGTCAGTGTGTCTTCCTCAGACTAAATAGGATTCATATATATTTAGGTGGAGCTTGCTGCTGTTGCTTCCCCCGCTGACGTTCCCCGCCTAAGGGCCATGCCAAAGGACCCTCTGGCGAGGCCCTCAGGTGTGAGCCCGCAAGGCGCAGACACGCCTATAGCATGCTGGTCTTTTAAGCAGGTATGCTGCTGCCGAGGATGATGCGGTGGGCGGAAACAGAGAGACCCCGTGCAGGTAAGCAATCTCCTCCTAGAGCAGACCTCTGGTGGGTTTCGCTGGCCCGGTGATACAGGAGCAGGATCGCTTTGCTGCTTCAGTTGTGGGGGACGCCTTGATGGAGACAGAAGCCCCCGATGCAGGCAAAGAGGAAGTCCCTTGTGGCAGGCCGGTCTTTTAAGCAGGTCTGCTGCTGCTGCTGAGGATGATGCGGTGGGCGGAGACAGAGAGACCGCTATACTACTACAACAGTCCCCTTTTTTCCAGAGATCTTCTGTGTTTGTCCCATGCTTCTTTGAATTCAGATACTGTCCTCATCTCTACCACCTCCACTGGGAGACTATTCCACAGATCCATCACTGTTTCCGTAAGGAAATATTTCCACATATCACTCCTGAATCTATCCCCTTTCACCCTCATCCCATGTCGCCTCGTAGCAGAGATTGCTTTCAATCGAAAGAGGCTCTACTCCTGTGCATTTATGCCATGGAGCTATTTAAACGTCTCAATCATATCACCTCTATCCCGCCTTTCCTCTAAAGTATACACAAGAGCCAAATGACGAAACCTGGAAACAGCACAAGCACTGGCAAGTTAAATGCAAGGCATTGATAAGGCAGGCAAAGGGAGAATTTGAGAAGAAGCTTGCTGCGGAAGCAAAAACGCGTAATAAAGACTTTTTCAAGTACATTCGTAGCAAAAACCTGTGAGAGAGTCAGTTGGTCTATTAGATGATAGAGGGCTTAAAGGGGCACTAAGAGGGGACAAGGCGATAGCTGAGAGACTGAATGAATTCTTTGGTTCGGTCTTTACTGAGGAAGATGTAGGGATGTTACCCATGACTGAAGTGGTGTTTAAAGCTGCGGAAGAATTGAAGGAAATATCGATATATCGGGAAGATGTATTACAACTATTAAATAAACTGAAGAGTAGCAAATCACCTGGACCAGATGATATATAGCCAATGGTGTTGAAAGAACTGAAATATGAGATTGCAGACCTGCTATTAGTAATCTGTGAACTATCATTAAAATCATCTGTAATACCTGAAGATTGGAGGATGGCGAACGTAACGCCAATTTTTAAAAAGGGTTCCAGGGGTGATCCGGGAAACTACAGACCGGTGAGCCTGATGTCAGTACCGGGAAAAATGGTAGAAATCATCATAAAGAACAAAATTGCTGAACATGTAGATAGTCATGGCTTAATGGGAGACAGCCAACATGGCTTTAAACAAGGAAGATTTTGTCTTAATAATCTGTTATGTTTTTTGAAGGTGTGAATAAACAGGTAGACAAAGGTGAGTCGGTTGATATAGTGTATTTGGACTTTCAGAAAGCCTTTGACAAGGTCCCTCATCAGAGACTTTTGGCAAAACTAAAGAGTCATGGGATAGGAGGCCGTGTACTATTGTGGATCAGGAACTGGTTAAAAGATAGAAAGCAGAGGGTAGGGCTAAATGGCCAATTTTCCCAATGGAGAAAGGTGAATAGTGGTGTACCACAGGGATCTGTGCTGGGTCCGCTGCTTTTTGATATATTCATAAATGACCTGGAAAAGGGAATAGCGAGTGACGTTATCAAATTTGCAGATGACACAAAACTATTTGAAGTTGTTAAAACCCAAGAGGATTGTGGAAAATTGCAAAAGGATCTTGATAAATTGGAAGACTGGGCATCAAAATGGCGGATGAAATTTAATGTGGACAAGTGCAAAGTTATGCACCTAGGGAAGAACAACCCAAACTATGGTTACACGATGCAAGGTTCCACATTAGGAACCACCACCCAGGAAAAAGATTTAGGCGTCATTGTGGATAACATGTTAAAACCCTCGGCCCAGTGCGCAGCGGCAGCCAAGAGAGCAAATAGAATGCTAGGTATCATAAGGAAAGGAATGAAAAATAAAACAAAGGATATTATAATGACTCTATATAGTTCCATGGTAAGACCGCATCTTGAATATTGTGTGCAATTCTGGTCGCCGTATCTTAAAAAGGATATAGCGTTATTAGAAAAGGTTCAGAGAAGAGCCACCAAAATGGTAAAGGGGATGGAAAAATATCCCTATGAAGAAAGGCTAAAAAGGTTAGGGCTCTTTAACCTGGAAAAGAGACAGCTGAGGGGAGATATGATAGAAGTCTATAAATTAATGAACGGTGTGGAACGGGTAAACGTAGATCGATTGTTTACGTTATCAGAATATAGAAAGACTAGGGGACATGCAATGAAGCTACAGGGTAAACTATTTAAGACTAATAAAAGAAAATATTTTTTCACTCAACGTGCAATCAAACTCTGGAATTTGTTACTGGAGGATGCAGTAAATGGAAATTACACTAACCTGGTAATTGTAGTTCCTGTAGGATCCAGTTTAGTCCTCCACAATCGGGTACTGCCCCTCTCACTGCAGCCTGTAGACTGGACCAATCAAATCTTCTGTAGTACATATCCAGCAGGAGCTCCCAGAAGCCCCCCAGTGTACTAGTAACAAAGCATACTGAACGAAGCAACACATCAGATTATTATCAGATTAACATTAAACCTTGTACTTCCCCCCTGGAATAACCAACTCCCTCCCCAAACGAGGAAGTCAGAACACTGCACGGCGCCGGAATCGACGCCCCTAAATTGACACAGAGCTCCCCCCAGGTACTAAGGAGCTTACGGAACCCCAAAAGAAAGGGAAGAGCCATAGCTATAAGCACGACTGCCGCTAAGGTCCGAACGGGACGCAAAAACTATCTTAGAATCTCCCGCTCGGGATAGCGCGCCGCAAGATCATGCAGATATTCGGGAGGGAAGGAGGACTAAACTGGATCCTACAGGAACTACAATTACCAGGTTAGTGTAATTTCCATTTCCTGTGCGGATATCCAGTTTAGTCCTCCACAATCGGGATGTAACAGAGCAGTTAAGACCGGGCGGGACCTTGTAGGCCGGCGCGCAAAAAAACCGCCGCCGAACCAAAACAGGAATCCCGAGCCGCTGACACATCCAAGCGATAGTGCCTGCTGAAAGCATGCAGAGACGACCAAGTGGCCGCCCTACAGATCTCCGCTGGTGGAACCAGACCATGCTCCGCCCAAGAGGCCGCCTGAGCCCTAGTAGAATGAGCCCGGAGCCCCTCCGGAACCGGCCGCCGCTGCAACAGATACGCGGAGGCGATCGCTTCTTTAAGCCATCGAGCAATGGAGGCCTTAGCCGCCGCCTCCCCTTTCCGTGCACCCCCAAAGAGCACAAAAAGCCGATCAGTCTTCCGAAATGACTCGGTAGACTGTAAATACCGACGCAGCGTGCGGCCCACATCAAGCCGGTGAAGCTCCTTGTCCACCGACTCGACCGAGGCCGCCGAAATCACTGGTAGAAATACTGCCTGATTCAGGTGAAAAGGAGACACCACCTTTGGCAGGAAGGAGGGAACCGGACGGAGCACAACCCGCTCCGCAGAAAAAGACAAGAAAGGTTCTCGGCATGACAAGGCCTGTAGATCCGAGATGCGCCGTGCCGAGCAAATGGCTACCAGAAAAACCGTCTTCAACGTGAGATCCTTCAAGGATGCCCTCCGCAAGGGCTCAAAGGGTTCCCGAGCCAGGGCCCGCAGAACTAAATTCAAATCCCACGGAGGAATCACCGCTCTGCGGGAAGGCCGCAAATGAAACACGGCGGTCAAGAAACGCCGCACATCCGCATGAGCGCCAAGAAGGCGGCCCAAGACCTTGCCTCTATAGCAAGAGAGCGCGGCCAACTGGACCTTCAGGGAACTGGCCGCGAGACCCTTCTCGAAGCCATCCTGCAGAAAGCTGAGCACGACGGGCACCGAGACCGTCGCCGCCCGAACTCCACGCCGGGAGCACCAGTCCTCAAAAATTCTCCAAATTCGAACATAAGTAAGAGAAGTGGACGACTTTCTTGCCCGCAGTAAGGTGGAAATCACCGCGGGCGAATAACCCTTCTTTTTCAGCCGAGCCCTCTCAATGGCCAAACCGTAAGCGAGAACCGAGCCACCTGGGGCATCCGCAAGGGGCCCTGAAGAAGAAGATCCGGTAGCGCCGGAAGGCGCCACGGCACGCCGTCTCGAAGCCGAACGAGGTCGGCATACCAGGGCCTCCGGGGCCAATCCGGAGCCACCAGCAGCACCCGGCCCTGATGGCCCTCGATGCGCTGGACGACCCGACCGATCCGGGCCCACGGGGGGAAAACGTACAGCATCCCGGACGTCGGCCACGGCTGAATGAGAGCGTCGAGTCCTTCGGACATCAGCTCCCGCCGTCTGCTGAAGAAGCGACTTGTCTTGGCCGACTGGAAGGTCGCCATGAGATCCATGATGGGCGGACCCCACCGCCGAACTATCTGCGCATATACCTGAGGATTTAACTCCCACTCTCCGGGGTCCACCCGCACTCTGCTGAGAAAGTCGGCCTGGACATTGTCGGCGCCTGCAATGTGCGCCGCCGAGATCGCCGGCAGCCGAGTCTGCACCCAGCTGAACAAGGCCGTCGCTTCTGTTTCCAGGGCCACACTCCCTGTGCCCCCTTGGCGATTGATGTACGCCACCGTGGTCGCATTGTCCGACCAGACTCAGACCGCCGGCCCAGGAGCAGAGGTTCCAGGGCCATCAGGGCTAGTCGGACCGCCCGAAGCTCGAGGCGGTTGATCGACCAAGACGCTTCCTGCGAGGACCACACCCCCTGCGTGAAGCGGGTCTCGCAGTGTGCTCCCCAGCCGACTAGGCTCGCATCCGTAGTGAGGGGGACCCACAGAGGAGGCTCCAAGGGAATCCCCCGCGTCAGGTTCTCGGAGGAGAGCCACCACCGAAGCGACCGCCGCACTGCCTTCGGGCAGGGCAGTCTCTTGTGCAAGGAATCGCACTGGTTGGACCAGCGACGAAGGAGCGCCCTCTGTAGCGGGCGCATGTGGAACCGCGCCCACGGAACCACCTCTAAGGTCGCCGCCATCGTTCCGAGAAGCCGTAGGTACCACCACGCCGACGGAGCGGGCATCCCCCGAAATAGTCGGACAAGAGCCCGCAACGTCAGGACGCGGCGCTCGGGAAGGCACACCAGCCCCCGAGCAGTGTCGAAGCGCACCCCCAGATACTCCAGGTCCTGCGAGGGCCGCAGACAACTCTTTCTTTCGTTCACCACCCAGCCGAGGGATCGCAGCAGAGCTACCACCCTGCTCGTGACCCGCAGGCACTCTCGACCGGATTTTGCTCGTATCAACCAGTCGTCCAGGTAAGGATGGACCAAAATGCCCTCCTTGCGCAAGGCCGCCGCAACCACCACCATCACCTTTGTGAAAGTGCGCGGGGCCGTAGCCAAGCCGAACGGCATGGCCCGGAACTGAAAGTGGCCCCACGGGAACGCGAAGCGGAGAAACCGCTGATGGGCTGGGTGTATCGGAATGTGCAGATAGGCCTCGGTAAGATCGAGGGACGTCAAAAACTCCCCCTTTCGCACCGCTACAATGACTGACCGCAGGGTTTCCATGCGGAAATGCGGCACTCTGAGCGCGCGATTCACGCCTTTGAGATCCAAAATCGGACGCAGAGAGTCGCCCTTTTTGGGTACCACAAAATAGATGGAGTAGCGACCAGCGCCTCTTTCCAAGGGAGGCACTGGAACCACCGCTCCCAGCGCTAACAATCGAGCCAGGGTCACGCGGATGTCCCTCGTCTTTTGCTCGCCCCTGCTGGGAGACAGAACAAAGGAATCTGGAAGTGGGAACGCAAATTCCAGAGCGTAACCCTCCTCTATAATTTGTAGCACCCAGCGATCCGACGTTATTTGGGCCCAAGAGGAAAGAAAGTCGCGCAAGCGACCGCCGACAAGCGGTCCTCCCTCCAGAGCCTGCCTGGCGTCATTGTGGCTTGCGTCCAAAGGAAGAACCCGAAGAAGAGCCGGCTGCGGAGAAGCCTCTGCCGGCTCCCCTGAAAGCCCGAAATCCTTGGCTACGGGCTCCAAACCGGCCCCGCTGCGAGGACCACTGGCGGGAGGGCCGAAACCTGCGCTGATCCCGAAAGGATCCCCGCGCCGACGAGGTGGACCGGTTGGACCTTGGTTTATCCTCCGGAAGCCGGCCCCCTTTGGACTCACCGAGATCCTTTACCAATTTCTCGAGAGCCTCCCCAAATAATAATCTGCCCTTAAACGGCAGCTTACTGAGGCGGGCCTTAGAAGAACTGTCCGCCGCCCAGCTGCGCAACCAGAGGGACCGGCGCGCTGCTACCGCGGATGCCATACTGTTAGCCAACGCGCGGATCAAATCATAAAACAGATCCGCCAGGTAAGCCGAGCCGGACTCCAGCCGGGTCACCTCCACCAGACCCTGCTGGTCTAGTCCGGGGCTCGAGCGCAGTTGCTGTGACCACCGCAGACACGACCGAGCCACCCAAGCCCCACAGATAGAGGCCTGCAATGACACGGCATCCGTATCGAAGGTTTGCTTGAGCAAGTTATCAACCTTCTTATCCTGCCCGTCCTTGAGGGCCGCCGCCCCCTCAACCGGGATGGTGGTTTTCTTGGTCACTGCGGAGACCGCAGCATCCACCCGGGGGGACCTGAACAAGTCCCTGTCCTTGTCAGCAAGAGGATAAAGCCGATTCATGGTCCGAATCCCCTTCAAACCGGATTCCGGGTGCTCCCACTCCGCCTGGATCATCTGATCCACCACGCGGTGGACGGGAAAAACCACCTGGGCATCCCTGACTGCTTGAATCAGAGGATCCTCAAGACCCTCCTCCTCCAGGGGCCGCACCGCCGAAAGGTTTAGCGCCTGAAGGGACTCCGTGACCAGAGGAACCAGCTCGTCCCTACGGAACACTCGAATGACCCGAGCCTGATCTTCCGGCCCAGGGATCTCCCCATCCTCCAAATCCTCCGCTTCAGTCTCAGGATCGCCCTCTGCCTCGGAATCCAGGAGACCCAGGGCGTCCTGCTCTTGTCCCCCCAACCGAAGCCGCTTGCCCCCGGGCGATGAGGGACACTGAGCCGCCCCCAAGGACCCCGAGGGGAGGGAGGGGGGCCAGACAGCCGGCAACTGTCCGGACCTGCTCAGGCGAAATGCCTGATGCATGAGGAGTACAAAATCAGGGGAGAAGTCCATAGTAGAGGCAGCAACAGACGCCTGCTGGAGCGCAGCCACTGAACCGCTGGCCGGAGGAACCGAGCCAGACTGAGGGATGCTTGGAGAAAGAACGCTGTCCCCGGAAGTAGAAGCATCCCCAGGGGTAGCCTGTTCCTGAACATTCACAGATTGCTCTAACTCAGAGGGCACTGCAGCACAGCCCCTGCAGATGCCAGAGTCAGTCCCTGCCGTCCTGCGGGACCCACAAATCACACACTGGGGCTTGGAAGCCATTCCAAGGCCACCTCTGCCCAGGGGAATAGAATAAGACAGCCACAGGAAAGCCCACACCACCTGGGCAATCCTATGCAAATCAGCCCCGATTTAAAAGTAACTTAACTTTTTTTTTTTTTTTTTCTTTACAAGAAACAAAATATATCCCAGGATCCCTGGGGTGCCCTGAGCAAAATCGCCAGAAAGAGGGACCCCAAAAACGCTAGGGGAACCTGTGCACAGCGATCAAAAATGCCTGGAAAAGCACTTTTAAAATCCAAAATGGCCGCCGCACTTTTTCACCCGCGGTAAAAAAACGGTGCGAAAATATAAAAACCACCAAATAATATGGAAAACAAATAAAACGACCCTCTAACACAGGGCACACGAGCAGTTTGAATAAAAACTGCCAAATGGGCTCAGGAGAGCCTACAGAAACGCTGGCATCCCAGACAGAGCATTGCACACAAGAAAGAAAAAAATGAAATGCAAACTCCTACCAGCTCAGGAACAGAAGATTCAGCCACAATCTCCCAGTACCAGGCACTGCCTTATAGGTATGGCAATTCCCCGTCCTGTCTAGGGGAAGCTCACCCAGGGCTGATAAAATGTGCTAGGCAGGCAACAGCAGCCAGCAGGTCTGACTTTCTCCTAGTCTCCTGTGGCACAGCTCCAGGGAGACAGGCTTCTTTTGTCTTTCTTTTTTAAAGGCACAGCTAGCTACCAAAAACAAAAATAGTAGAGAAATGCCCCAAAACAAACCCTAAAAACAACTAACTAGTGTTGCTCCTGCAAAGGTCACTAAGTGTGCCCAGAGGACACACTTTTACGTCTACACACTGCAACGAGACTGGACACACTGGGGGGCTTCTGGGAGCTCCTGCTGGATATGTACTACAGAAGATTTGATTGGTCCAGTCTACAGGCTGCAGTGAGAGGGGCAGTACCCGATTGTGGAGGACTAAACTGGATATCCGCACAGGAAAGGCTGTTAGTGTAGCTGGGTTTAAAAAAGGTTTGGACAAGTTCCTGGAGGAAAGGTCCATAGCCCATTATTAAAAGGGACCCAGGATATCAATGCTTGACCCAATACAAGCATTGTGGAACCTGTGTCTTTTGGAGAAACTGCTAGGTACGTATGACCTAGATTGGCCACTATTGGAAACAGGATACTGGGCTTGATGGACCTTGGTCTGACCCAGTATGGCATATCTTATGTTCTTATATTACGATTCTTAAGTCTGTCCTCATACGCTTTATAATGAAGACCAGTAACCATTTTAGTAGCCACCCTCTGTACCGAATCCAACCTGTTTATATCCTTTTAAAGGTGTGGTCTCCAGAATTGCACACAATACTCCAAATGAGGTTGCATCAGAGACCAATATAGAGGCACTATCACCTCCTTTCTTCTGCTGGCCATTTCTCTCTCTATGCACCCATGCATCCTTCTATCTTTTTCCATCACTTTTTCTACGTATTTAGCTACTTTAAGATCATCAGACACAATCACGCCTAGGTCCTGCTCTTCTTTTGTGGCCAGAAGTACTTCAACCCCATACTATATTGCTCCCTTGGATGCTGCAGCCCAAATGCATGACCTTGCATTTTTTAACATTAAATCTCAGCTGCCAAATTCTAGACCATTCTTCAGCTTAGCTAGATTTGGTATCATCTGCAAAGAGGCAAACCTTACCCGACAGCCCCCATAGCCTGGATATCACGGGTTGGAGAAAAGGAGTTGCACTATTCCCCGAAGAGGTGACAGAGTACTGCCTGCCCGAAGGCGCTATTCCTGCTGCAGGTCTCTTCAAACAGTAATGCGCAGTGAAAGTGTACACAGAGGACCAGGTGGTTGGCCCGGCAGATGTCCAGTAAAGGCACAGAGCACAGGCTTGCCACTGAGGCCGCCATGACACGCACATTGTGAGCAGTCACATGATGCTCCAGAAAGAGCCCCGCCTGTTGATAGGTGAAGGAAATGCAGTCTGCCACCAATTATTAGAGGGTGAACTTGGAGACTGCTACCCCAAGCTGAATGGGGTCAACAGAGACAAAGAGCTGCACTGAGCAGCGATGGGGCTGCGTGCTCTGGATGTAAAAGGACAGGGCACGCTTGCAGGCTAGTGTGTATAGAGAGGCCTCCGCCCTAGAGGAATGAGGCCTGAGAAGAAGGTGGACAATACCACCTCCAGATTCAAGTGGAAGGTAGAGAAAACCTTTGGCAAAAAAGCGTAATTACTCACCTGTAACAGGTGTTCTCCGGGGACAGCAGGAATCAGTCCTCACATATGGGTGACATCGGCACCAACGGAGCCCTCGCGGAAGCATCCCTCCCAGCTTTCAAAGAAAGCTTTTGGGAGATGCCACCACTATGTGTGGTCGCTTCCCGCCCAAGGGTGCAATCTTGTTCAGTCAGATGCCATAGCTAAAAGACGGCAAAAATAAAAGATGGTAAAGGAGCAACTCCAAGGGGAGGAGGGAGGGTTGTGAGGACTGATTCCTGCTGTCCCTGGAGAACACCTGTTACAGGTGAGTAACTATGCTTTCTCCAGGAGCAAGCAGGAAGTTAAATTCAGTGTGAGCGAGTGTTGATGTAGCCACTGTGTCACTTCCTTGAGGCAAGAGAGGATGGTGGAGAAGTCCGGGTTCCTTGTTGCAATTAGGGTGTACAGCATGTCGTCATCTGCATATGGGGAAACTGCTAGGTACGTATGACCTAGATTGGCCACTGTTGGAAACAGGATACTGGGCTTGATGGACCTTGGTCTGACCCAGTATGGCATATCTTATTATCCTGTGTTTCCAGAGAATGCTACATATGGGCTGGATGTATAAGTTAAACGAGAGGGCTGATCCTTGAGGCAGTCCTTGGTGAATTTGAAATGGTTCCGAGGTCCTGCTTTGTACTTTAACCTGTTGCGTGCGGTCGGATAAGTATGAATGAAGTCAACTTAAGGGAATCCCATTTACTCCGATTTCTGCCAGGCGAGTGAGGAGTCTTCTGTGGTTTACAGAGTCAAATACCGCTGAGATGTCTATGAATACATGGATGAATGCCTGTTTGGATCTTTCAATTCCCTTGAGCAGAGTGTCAAGGAGGGAAGTCAGATGTGTTTTGGTACTGTAATATTGTCAGAATCCGAGGTGCACTGGAGTCTATAAATTCTTGCAGCTGGAGCTGGACGGTTTTCTCTATTATTTTTGCTAGAAGAGGGATATTGGAGATGGGTCTGTAAGATATGGGTGAGGCAGGGTCAACTGTAGCATTCTTCAGGGTGGGCCTGACAGAGGAGATCTTTAGGTTAGTAGGCATCAGACCCAGGGTGAGGGAAGAGTTTATTATTTTGAGTAGTGGTGAAGCTCTTTCCTGGCTGCTTTGATCCATGCGGTTGGGCAATGGTGATGTGGTGGTGTTCATCACTGAGAGAATGTGATCTAGTTGCGTGCTTGATGTTGAAGTGAACAGGGACCACTTTGGTGAGCTGCTGAACGTGCTTATAGGTAGTTGATCCAATTCTATTGTTTCTTTAGCACAGGGGTGAAATGGGAATTTTGTGGGATGCACTTAAGGTGGTGGTGCTTGATTAAATGGGTAACAAAGAAAAAAATCGAGGAGGGAGCAGGAAAAATTAGAGTTTGTGGAAGCATCGAGGAAGCCTGAAGATAAACATAGGCAGAGCTTTAGACACCAGTTCTTGCCGAGTTTGATAGGGTAAGAGGTAGAGTTAAAGGAATACAATTGTAAGAGACAATTTCAATTGGCAAGGTTGAGGCAGCGCTTCTATGAGTTAGGAAATAAGCCAAGAAAAATGTCAGCGTGCAAACTGAAGGCCAAAGTGGCAGCTACAAATGTGCAGAAAATTAAGGAGACGGGGTAATATGATTTTTTACAAATGTGGGGATTGAACAGAAATGTAACTTTTATAAGCATTTCTATGGGGAAGAGGGGACAGGGGGAAAGGTCACTTGGGTATTTAGAGGGGCTAGACCTGCCAACTTTATCACTTGAGGAAAGAGCAAGTTTAAATGGTCCAATTTTAGGACAGGAGATGTAAACAGTTGTTAAAACTTACCAGGGGATAAAACACTGGGACTCAATGGGCTCACAGCCAAGTTCTACAAGATGTTCATAGTGGAATCAGTAGGGTCATTGACAGATTTTTTATCTTTTGAAGGGAGGGCATTTAGCACCATCAATGACCTGTATAGGGATTACTGTTATGCCTAAAGAAGGGACAGACCTGTCCTTGCGCCCTTCGTATAGGCCTATTTCCCTATTAAATGTAGACGTAAAAATTCTGTCAAAAATCTTAGAACAGAGGCTAGCCTTAGTTATACCATAATTAGTAAATATGAATCAATCAGGATTTATCCCAAGGTGGCAGGCTATAGATAAAGCACAGTTACTTACCTGTAACAGGTGACCTCTGGGAACAGCAGGAATTAGTCCTCACATATGGGTACGTCGGTACCGACGGAGCCTGCGCGGGAAAGCTCCCCAGCTTCCTAGAATGGAAGCTTTTGGGACCTCCCACTGCACATGCGCACTGCCTTCCCGCCTTCCTGAACAGCTCTCCTCAGTTTCGAGTTTATAGCTGAGTCAATAGAGAGAGGACAGGAAGATAGATAGATAAAAGATACAACTCCTAGGGGAGGTGGGTGGGTTGTGAGGACTAATTCCTGCTGTTCCCAGAGATCACCTGTTACAGGTAAGTAACTGTGCTATCTCCAGGAACAAGCAGGAATAAGTCCTCACATATGGGGACTCCCTAGCTTAGATGCGTGGGATCCCCTGTCAAGGTTCGCCATCTTCGTATGGATCTCAGGCATCCATCCTGGGAAGGTGGGCAGGAGCTGTCTAAGAATGGAACAGGTGTTTGAGGACAGCCTGGCCAAACAAGGCATCCCGGCGGGAGTCCTTGTCCAAACAGTAATGGGCTGTGAAGGTATGAACTGAGGCCCAGGTAGCGGCTCGACAGATCTGATCAATGGAAACAGAGTGCAGATGAGCCATAGAAGTTGCCATGGCTCTCACATTGTGAGCTGTGACATGGCCTTCCAGAGAAATGTTTTTACTCTGGTAAGCAAAGGAAATACACTGAGCAATCCAATTGGAAAGTGTACGCTTGGAGACTGGAAGTCCCAAATGTGAAGGATCAAAAGCCACGAAAAGTTGAGAAGACTTTCGATGTGGCTGAGTCCTATTAAGGTAAAAGGCTAGAGCTCTTTTACAATCCAGAGTATGAAGGCTCCTCTCTGCACTGGAGGCATGAGGAGCCGGAAAAAAATACAGGTAGATATACCTCTTGATTAAGATGAAAAGGCGAGACCACTTTAGGCATAAAGTGGGGATTCGTCCTAAGGACCACCTTATCATGATGAAATCTTGTATAAGGTGGATTAGCCACTAGAGCTTGCAGTTCGCTGATGCGACGAGCGGAAGTGACTGCAATTAGGAATAGTACCTTCCAGGAAAGAAATTTCAAGGAGGTAGAAAATAACGGCTCAAAAGGTGGCTTCATAAGCTGACCAAGCACTAGATTCAAATCCCATGCGACCGGGGGGGGTCTGATGGGAGGTTTAGTGAGGGTCAGGCCTCTCATGAATCTTGCAACAAGATGGTGAGAGGAGATAGGTTGTCCATTTACAGGTTTCAGGGATGCTGAAATAGCACTTAAATGGACTCTTACAGAATTCGTCTTAAGGCCTGCATTGGAAAGATGCAGGAGATAGTCTAAGAGGGAATTCAAAGGAAGTGCCAGAGGGTCAAGGCCCTGCTGAGCACACCAAATGGAAAAATGTTTCCATTTGAAAGCATAAGACCGCCTCGTGGAAGGTTTCCTAGAGGCATGAAGGATATCTTTCACAGGTTGAGAAAGATTAAAGTCTTGAAGACTTAAGCCTTCAGTAACCAAGCTCGGAGATGTAGGGATTTGGGGTTTGGGTGCCACAAAGTCCCGTCCTCCTGAGACAGAAGGTCTGGTGCAGCTCCTAAGTCCAGGGAGGATCCCTGGGAGAGCTGTAGAAGCAGAGGGAACCACACTTGGCGTGGCCAGCGTGGAGCTATGAGGATCATAGAGCCGTGATCTCTCTGGAGTTTGAACAGAGTCTTGGGAATCAGCGGAATGGGTGGAAAGGCATATAGGAACGCCTGACCCCAATGGAGGAGAAAGGCGTCCGTGGCCTGAGCTTCCTGACACGGAGTCCTGGAACAGAACCGGGGAAGTTTGGCATTCCACGGACTTGCAAAGAGGTCTATGTCCGGGGTCCCCCATTCCTGAAAGATTCTGGTTATCTGGTCCACATGTAGGGACCACTCGTGTGGCAGCAGAACTCGACTGAGCCTGTCTGCTCGAG
Organism: Ichthyophis bannanicus; assembly: GCA_033557465.1. NCBI lineage: Eukaryota > Metazoa > Chordata > Amphibia > Gymnophiona > Ichthyophiidae > Ichthyophis > Ichthyophis bannanicus. Next base: position 642,770,358 of record CM066032.1, read on the forward strand.
TGTTTTGAACTCCTGGAAGGTACACTGCTAGCAGATGAATTTGGTGCTCTCTGGCGAAGGCCCATAATCTGAGAGCTTCGTTGCAAAGCGACAGAGAGCCCGTCCCTCCTTGTTTGTTTATGTAAAACATGGCCACCTGATTGTCTGTTTGAACCAGGACAGTCAGGTTGGCAAGGAGGGTATGGAAGACCTTGAGGGCAAGGTGAATTGCTCGCAGTTCCAGGAGGTTGATATGAAGGGTGGCCTCCTGTGGAGACCAAGTGCCCTGAGTGGAGAGAGTTAGCAGATGGGCTCCCCACCCCAATTGGGAGGCATCTGTTGTGAGGGTTGCTTGGGGTAGCAAGGGCTGAAAGGGAGCCCCCAACAACAGATTCTTGGTGGATATCCACCAATGGAGGGACCAAGACAGACGGTTTGAGGTTTGTATTTGGTCTGAGAGTGCTCCTGACGCCTGAGTCCACTGGGTGGCCAGGGTCCATTGAGCTGCTCTCATATGAAGACAAGCGTAGGGCACCACATGTACTGTGGAGGCCATATGGCCCAGGAGGCGTAGCATTTCCCTGGCTGTCAAGTGAGTGCTGGGCTGGGCTTGGGAGGCCAAGCTCAGCAGACGCTGACCCCGAACCAGTGGAAGGTAGGCTCTTGCAGTGGTGGTGTCCAACTGAGCCCCTATGAATTCTAGAGACTGAGTAGGGCTGAGTTGAGACTTGGGAAGGTTTACCACCAGTCCCAGATACTGCAGAAGGCTCCTTGTGCGGTCTAGGGAAATCTGGGCCTGCGACTGAGTTGGAGCTCGAATGAGCCAGTCGTCCAGATATGGGAATACGAAAATTCCCATGCTTCTGAGAAATGCGGCTACGACTGCCATGCATTTGGTAAAGACTCTTGGGGCAGAGGCGAGACCGAAGGGAAGTACTCTGTATTGGTAATGACTTCCCTTGAACAGAAAGCGAAGATATTTTCTGTGGGATGGATGGATGAGTAGATGTGTATACGCATCCTGCAGGTCTAGAGAACAAAGCCAGTCCTGACTCTGAAGGTATGGAAGGAGAATGCCCAGAGAGAGCATTTTGAATTTCTCCTTGTACAGAAATTTGTTCAATTCTCTCAGATCTAGGATTGGTCTGAATCCCCCTGTCTTCTTTGGAATGAGAAAATAGGGGGAGTAGAAACCTGACCCTTGTTGATGAAGAGGAACCTCTTCTATGGCCCCTTGGGCAAGCAGAGAAGAGATCTCCTGATCCAACAGGGCTAGGAGAGGAGATGGAGAATTGAAGGGTCTCACCATGTGATGAGGAGGAAGGTTGGAGAAATGAAGTTTGTAACCCTCTCGGATGATAGAGAGGGTCCATTGCTCTGTTGTGATTTGTTCCCATCTGGGAGCAAAGTGAGCTAACCTTCCAGGTATGGTGAGAGGTTCTGGTTGGTCCAGAACCAGGAATGGCAAGTTCTCTAGGGGCAAGTCAAAACCCCTGAGGGGGTGGAGCCTGTTGAGCTGCAGTAGCTGCTGCCGGCTTTGCTCTTGCTTGTTTCGTTTGCTGACGTTTAGCCGCAAAACGAGGTTGAGAAGATTGCTGGCCAGTATTGGAAGCATATCTGGCCTTCTTATAATAAGGCCTCTTGAAAGACTTCTTCTTAGTGGGAGTAGAAGTGGACTTAGAAAGTCTCTCTAAGGTGGCATTTTCAGCGTCCATTTGAGTGGCCTTAACTTGCCACTCTGCACCGAATAAGTTCTCACCTGTACAGGGCAGATTCCGTAAGCCATCTAGAACCCAGGGTTCCAGATCAGAAGCCTGGAGCCAAGCCAGGCGTCTGGCTGCAATAGCAATGCCAGAAGCTCTGCTGGCTCCTTCGAAGGAATCAAAGGCAGCTCTGTTGGAGAACTTAGAAACATCTAAAAGTTGTTTCACAACAGAAAGGAAGTCCTCCTGTTTATCCTCAGGGATACAGGAGGCAAAATGCCGTACTTTCTTGGCAAGTTCCCCTAGGAACATGCCCATATAGAGGCTGTAGGAATTAATCCTGGCTATAAGCATACTAGCCTGGAAGATTTTCCTACCAAAAGAGTCTAGTGTCTTACATTCCCTTCCTGGAGGTGTAGAAGAGTGCCTTTTAGTACTCTTGATCTTTTTCATTGCAGACTTTACCACAATGGAGTGGTGAGGCAATTGAGTTTTCTGAAAACCAGGAGAAGGAGGGACCCGATACATGGTGTCCAACCTACGGGAATAAGGAGACAGAGTTAAAGGGTTCTCCCAGAAATCCATCAATTGTTCTTGAAGGATTTCATGGATAGGCAGAGTAACTGCTTCTTTAGGAGACTTAGAGTATCCTAAAATATCCAATCTTTTTGACCTTGGTTCCGTTTCAGAGGAAGTAGTGATAGAAAGGCCTTTAGCCATTTCTAAAATAAAGTCCTGAAAGGACAAATCCTCTGGAGGAGACATTCTCCTTTTTGGAGAAGAAGGTTCCTCAGGAAGGTCAAGGGAGAGCTCTGCAGACTCATCAGAGGAGACAAAATCCTCAAAGGAATCGGTGTATTCTCTAGTTTCCTCCAACGCACGATACGCATACCGATCGGTATCGACATCGGGCGTACCGGGTATGGAAGCGGTATGGAGCGAAAGCCCATACGGTACCGATTTGCGTTTAGAAGAGGAAGGCCTGGGTTCCGGCATGGCGGACGATACCGGAACCGGGCCCGGAACCGCTGGAAGCGGTACCGATGGCGTTGCAGCTTTAATGAAAGCCATGAAGGCCTGCTGCATGGATTGGACAGTATTGCCCATAGACGCCACGGCTGCCTGGATGTCGGTACCGGTATGGGCCGGTACCCCAGAGCAGTCCAACAGGTGATCTGTCGAGGCCGTGCCATCGATGTCAACCTGTAGCCCCTGTATTGGCGTTTTGGAAGGTAGGACTTCCCGCCGGGGCTGTTTGGCTGGGGCAGGGTCCTCAAAACTAAGAGCCTCTCGATGCTTTGAAGGAGATTTGCTCTTTGAGGACTTGCCCACAGAAGGTTTGGTTACCTGAGATCCATCCGGGGATGATGACCTGGATGACTGTGATGTTGGATTCTCTGAAGCAAACAGCACATGGAATTTGTTGGCCCGGTTCTGCAGCCCACGCTTAGACATTTGGGAGCAGGAAGGGCAGTCCGGAATGGAGTGGTCAGGCCCCAAACATTTAAGACACCATTCATGGGTGTCTGTGACTGATATTACAGCAGTACACTTGGTACACTTCTTAAATCCAGGGGCTGGCTTCTCCATGTGGAGAATTCAAGTAGGCCTGAAGGCCTAACTGAAGTGACCAAGTGCTGAAAAATAATAAAAGAAAAGAAATAATTTTTCAAGAAAGAAAAAGGAAGACCGGCGATACCGGTATCGGTATGGGAAGGCAGGTACGCGGTCTAAAGAAACAAAACAAAAAACTACAATTTCTTCAGCGGTGACAGGATACACGACCTGCTGGCTCCGCGGAAAAAGAGAAACTGAGGAGAGCTGTTCAGGAAGGCGGGAAGGCAGTGCGCATGTGCAGTGGGAGGTCCCAAAAGCTTCCATTCTAGGAAGCTGGGGAGCTTTCCCGCGCAGGCTCCGTCGGTACCGACGTACCCATATGTGAGGACTTATTCCTGCTTGTTCCTGGAGATTATCAAATGTACTCTCTAGGTGATTATTTATTTTTATTTATTTAGCTGTATTTATATCCCGTTTTCACCGGGTCAAAGCGGCCAATTGGGGGATACATTTAACACGAGGGGATATGAGACACATACGCTAATACTTACAGGGAACATGAGCAATGGAGGGTTAAGTGGCTTGCCCAAGACCACAAGGAGTGCCTATAGGACTAGAAATCCCAGTTCCTCCAGCCTGAGATTGCTGTCCCCAGGTGGGACTTGAACCCCCGACCCTCCGGCCTGAAGTACCTTGTCCTAACTAGACCAATAGAGTGGGTGGGAGAAGCTGTGCTATAGACAGCAATTGATGTGGAAAAAGCCCTTGATATGGCACAATGGTCTTTTTTGTGGAAGATACTTCATTTGGTAGAGTTAGGGGAAAAGGGTCATGTGGGTGTGGAAATTGTATGAGACCCCTCAGGCTAGAGTAAAAGTAAAGAGTAGTTACTCACCAGTAACAGGTGTTCTCCAGGAGCAGCAGGAATCAGTCCTCACATATGGGTGACGTCGGCGCCAACGGAGCCCCCATGCAGAGCATTTCCCCAGCTTTCAAAGAAAGCCTTTGGGAATGCAGCGCGCATGCGCGGTCCCCTTCCCGCCCAAGGGTGCCATCTTGCTCAGTCTGATGACATAGCTAAAAGACAGCAAAAATAACAGAATAAAGCATATGACTGCAACTCCAAGGGGAGGAGGGAGGGTTGTGAGGACTGATTCCTGCTGCTCCTGGAGAAAAACTGTTACAGGTGAGTAACTACTCTTTCTCCAGGACCAAGCAGGAAGTCAGTCCTCACATATGGGACTCCCCAGCTTAAGGCTACCGGAGACCCCAAGCTGAAAAATGAGCTCCCTCTAGAGCCCCAGCATGCAAGAAAATAATCTTCTCTGATAACGCCCCTAATGGTAGCCTAACACCAGGGCCGGAGGGTAGGAGTTGCCTAAACCCCAAAAAGATTATGGAGTACCGCCTGCCCGAAAGCACTGTCCCTGCGGGACTCCCTCTCAAGGCAGTAGTGGGCCGCAAAAGTCTGGCTTGAAGACCAAGTAGCAGCCCGGCAGATGTCTGCCAACGGAACAGAGCGGAGATGAGCCACTGACGCAGCCTTCGCCCTAAAACGGTGAGCCGTAACTCGACCCTGTAACGAGAGGCCGGCTGCCCTGTAAGCCCAGGTGATACAGTTGGCTACCCAAATGGACAAAGTACGCTTGGAGACAGCTAACCCCAACTTATTGGGGTCAAAAGAGACGAAGAGCTGAACAGCCCTCCGGTGCTCCCGCGTACGGTCAAGGTAGAAGGACAACACCCTCCTACAGTCCAGGGTATGCAAGACCATCTCAGCCTGGCTGGCATGCGGCCTGGGAAAGAAAGTTGGAAGAACCACCTCCTGATTGAGGTGGAAGGAGGAGACAACACCTTAGGAAGGAACTTAAGGTAAGTCCGTAAGACTACCCTGTTCCTATAGAATCTAGTATAAGGAGCAAGCCTGAAGCTCACTTACTCGCCTCACTGAGGTAAGGGCTATCAGAAACAATGTTTTCCAGGACAGAAAACGCAGAAGGCAAGTAGCCATAGGTTCAAATGGTGGGCAAGTAAGCCATTGCAAAACCACATTGAGATCCCATTCAAGGGCAGGTGGATGCACTGCAGGCTTAAACAAAAGCAGGCCTCTGAGGAAGCGAGCAACCAAAGGATGGCTTGAGAGAGATTGTCCCTCTACTGGGGAGTGGTGTGCTGAAAGAGCACCAAGATGAACTCTCACAGAGTTGGACTTAAGGCCTAAGTTGGACAGGTGAAGCAAGTATTGCAGCACCACTAGTACCAGACACGAGAAAGGGTTTTCGTTGTGTTGAGTACACCAGGTAGAGAATCTACGCCACTTAAGGGCATAAGACTTCCTGGTGGACTGTCTCCTAGAGGCCAAGACTATGTCCTCCACTTCCCTAGGCAATAGTAAAGGCGCTAGAACTACCCTTTCAGCAGCCAGGCCATCAAATTGAGGGACTGGAGATTGGGGTGTAAGAGAGATCCCTGCTCCTGAGACAGGAGATCGGGTTGCATCCCCAGAGGAAGAGGAATGTCCACCGCTAGTTGCAAAAGAAGTGGGAACCAGGGTTGCCTTGGCCACCTGGGGGCCACCAGGATTAGCCAGGCCTTGTCCCTGATCACCTTGAATAGTGTCTTGGACACTAGAGGCATGGGAGGAAATGCATAGAGAAGGCCTGTAGACCATGGAATGAGAAACGCATCCGCTGCCACTCTGAGAGGATGCGGTTGCCTGGAGCAGAACCTGGGAAGTTGATGGTTCAGAGGACTGGCAAAGAGATCCATGATTGGAAGACCCCCATCTCAGGAAGATCTGTTGAACCACTAGAGGGTTCAACTGCCACTCGTGCGGCTGCAGGATCCTGCTCAATCTGTCCGCCAGGTAATTTTCCTGACCTGGGAGATAGACCGCTTTGAGAAGAATGCCATGATTGACTGCCCAGGAGCACAGTTTCTGCGCTTCCTGACATAGAAGGCGGGACCCTGTGCCCCCTTGTTTGTTCACATAGAACATAGCAACTTGATTGTCCGTCTGAACCAAGACGGACTGGCGAGAGATGAGATGGGAGAAAGTTCTCAGGGCTAAGCGGATAGCTCTCAGTTCTAAGAGATTGATCTGCTGTGCGGCCTCCCAAGGAGACCACAGGCCTTCAGTACATGCTCCTTGGCAATGTGCACCCCAACCCTGAAGAGAAGCATCGGTTGTCAGTACCTGAGAGTTTGGAGGTGCTTGAAAAGGCATCCCTTGCACCAGATTGGGAAGATGAAGCCACCACTGCAGAGAAGACTGGAGTAGGTTGGACACCCTCACTTTGTCCGTGAGGCGTCCTGTGGCTTGGTGCCACTGAGTCCTGAGACCCCATTGAGCTGGCCTCATGTGTAGACGGGTATTTGGAGTTACATGGACCGTGGATGCCATGTGGCCTAAGAGCTGTAGGAATTGTCTGGCAGAGACCAGAGAATTGCTGTGGAATAGCCTGGCTAGATCCATCAACCTGTGGGCCCTGTCCACTGGTAGAAAGGCCTTTGCCTGCAGAGTATCCAGCTGAGCTCCTATCAACTCCATGTTCTGGGAGGGGTGCAAACTGGACTTTGCGAAGTTTATAACGAACCCCAGGTGCTGAAGTAGAGCGATAGTGCGAAGGGTGGCTTGATTGGCCTCTTGCGGGGATTGACCCCTGATGAGCCAATCGTCCAGGTATGGAAAGACAAAGAGGCCTTGAATTCTGAGGTACGCCGCTACCACTGCCAGGCACTTGGTGAATATCCTGGGGGCGGATGTAAGGCCAAAAGGCAGTACTCTGTACTGATAGTGGTTTTCTCCCACTACAAATCTGAGATATTGTTGGTGGTCTGGATGAATGAGGATGTGAGCATAAGCATCCTTTAGGTCTAAGAAGCATAGCCAATCTCCCTGCTGGTAGCATCTTGAATTTTTCCTTCTCCAGGAACTTGTTTAGATTTCGCAAGTCTAGGATGGGCCTGAGGCCTCCTGTCCTTTTTGGTACCAGGAAGTACCTGGAATAGAAGCCATGACCTCTCAGGTGGTGGGGCACCGGTTCCACTGCCTGTTCCTTTAGAAGACTTACCAACTCCTGCAGGAGTAAGTCCCTGTGCAGAGGAAGTCTGGGAGGCTCCCCTGGAAAATAGGAGGGGGGTACCTGGTGGAAGTGGAGGAGATAGCCCTTCTGGACTATACTTAGTACCCAGGTATCCCTTGTGACGGCTGACCACCTGTGGGCGTACAGGGCCAGCCGGCCTCCAGTGCTGATAGGGGCCAGCTGAGGAGGAGAGGCTATGCCACTGGAGTCAAAACCCTGCTCCCTGCTGTGCAGGAGCCAGAGCTGGTGGCTTGGGGGCTTTCTGCCTACGGGGCCCATGTCCCTGCCCCTTGGCCTGCTGACCCTGTTGGGGAGCTGCAGAAGCCTGAAAATGAGGGTACTGTTTATAGGCAGATGACTTCCTCGAGTAAAAGGTCTTTTTCCTTGAGCCCTTCTTCTTCTGAGAAGGGGCAGAGGTTTTTCTGGACAGCCTTGTCCGGGTAAGAGTCTCGGTCTCGAGTTCTGCAGCCTTGTCAGCCATAGGCTTGCCAAAGAGGTTTTCACCTCGGCAGGGGACATCGACCAACTTGTCCTGCACCCATGGCTCGAGGTCCGATGACTGTAGCCAGGCCTGACGGCGTGCACCGATGCCGGCCGCAGCTACTCGGGCCGAAGCCTCGAAGCCATCATAGGCTGCTCGAGAGATAAACTTCGAGCACTCACGAATATCCGAGGACAGAGCATTGAACCTCTGCAAAGGTTCCTCGGAGAGACCAGCAGAGAACCTGGCAATCTCCATTGCCAGGTCTCGAAGGTACATGCCCAGGTCTGGACACGGCAAGCAAGCATAGAGCCCTGGAAGCACTTCTTACCGAGGGCATCCAGGTTCCGGGCCTCCCGGCCGGGAGGCACCAAGGAGTGCATCTTCTGACTCTTCAGACGATGCATGGCCGATTCCACAACCATGGAGTGGTGTGGTAATTGTGCCTTTTGGAACCCGGGGCTCTTGTGGACTCGATAGATGGAACTGACCCAGTTGCTCAAAACTGGTGTCGAGGCCGGTGCCTCCCACATGCGGAAGAGCAGCCATTCCAGCATCGGAGGAACCAGTACAGTAAAGGCCTCCTTTGGGGAAGAGTCATACTGGAGAGCCTCGAGCTCCTCGGCTCGAGGCTCCTCCCCGGGATCTGCGGGGAAGGCCAAGGCCTTGGCCATATTCCGCACGAAGTCCGAGAACCGGGTATCCTCCGGGGGGGGGACCGTCTCCGAGGCTCGGACCCCGGTGAGTCCGATGGGACACACAGAGTCCGAAGGGTGACTCCTCATCCTCTGTCTCCCAGCTGGACTCCTCGGAAGAGGAATCGAGTGGCTCCAGTCGGGCAGGCACCGATGCCATCTGCCCCGACGCCGAGGGTACCGGCGTCGATGACCTCGGTCCCGAATGGGAGGCCGAGAAGGATCTTGGCCGAGGATTGACTCGAGCGCGCATGGACTCGAGGATCGGCTGAGCCTCCGGGGTCGACTTGGACATCGATGTCCCGGTGGTCGGGGCAGATGCACCGGTGAGACCAGCGATCAGTGGCCGCTGCTGTTCCATGAAGGCAGCCAAGCTGCTCTCCAAGGCCGTCAACCTGAGTCCGAGCTCAGGAGACTCAGCAGCCCCCGACTCGGGCCCGACATCAGCTCCCCTGGAGGAGAGTCCACGAGGACTACAGTACTCACGTGGCCCGGGGACTCCATTTCCACATGAGGTTGTTTTGCAGGCCTCTCCGACTCCGAAGACCCGGGACGGCGCTCGGGGCTATGCGACTTGGCCCTCGAGGAGCCAAGTGCGTCCACCGACGCCGCCCTCGCGGGTTTTTTCTTCCTGCGATGCTCCCACGAGGGAGACCCCCCTCTCAGAGGAACCTCGGCGCTGCTCGGGGCTGGAGTCCCGAGACGTCAAGACCTCTGACGAAGTCCAGACCCGTCCGGACGCGGAGTCAGAGAAGATTCTTTCCTTTTGGTGCTGCCGACTCCTCAACGCCTTCGAGGACATCTTCCCACACGGACCACAGATCATCGGGTCATGATCGGGTCCGAGGCACCGGAGGCAGCAGTCATGTGTGTCGGTGAGAGACATAAGCTTCTTACACCGATCACACTTTTTAAACTCGCTGGCAGCCATTGGGGGAAAAAGGCCCCCTGCGAGGTCAAAAGACAGGGCTGCCAGTGAAAAAAGAAAAATGGCGCGAACGCTAGTCACTAAGGACAAAAAACGAAAAAGAAGACCGGGCTCGATACCGATGTATCGGGCCCAGGCGGGAAAGGGAAACCGGCGTCGAACCGAAGAAACGGGTCAAACACAGAACAAAATCCACTTTTTCCTCGGGTGAAAACGAAACACGTCTATCGGGCTCCGCGGAAAAAAGAAGACTGAGCAAGATGGCACCCATGGGCGTGAAGGGGACTGCGCATGCACGCTGCATTCCCAAAGGCTTTCTTTGAAAGCTGGGGAAATGCTCCGCACGGGGGCTCCGTCGGCGCTGACATCACCCATATGTGAGGACTGACTTCCTGCTTGGTCCTGGAGAAATGGGGGATACTCATCCCTTCTATTTGCAAAGGGGGGACACATCAGGGCTGCCTGCTCTCTCCTCTCCTGTTTGCCTTATCAGTGTAATCTTCTGCAGCTAAAATCCAATCTCTTGTGGATAATTAAGGGGGACCACAAGATTTCGTTACTGCAAACGACATCTTGCTTTATGTGAGGGATCCACTCAATGCCCGTGGTAATGAGGGTGTTGAAAGCTTTTGAGAAAGTTGCTGGGTTCAAGGTAAAATGCGATAAGACTGAGGTTATAGGATTGAGGCTGAAGAAATACGCGGAGGAAGCTCTTCAATGGCCAACATGATTGATTCGATATTTAGAGTTCCAAACTGGGGTGGATATAAGTAAACTGACTGAATAGAATTACGTGGGATTACTCAAGAAATTGGAGGATATGAGGAGAAATATTCATCCTGGTGAGGTAGGATAGTGGTGGTAAAAATGAATATACTTCCTAAGTTACTCTAGATGAATTGTTATGTCTCCATCTGATAGTATGGAGAATCTGCCTGAACACTTTGGACTTACAAGTTCATGATCCATCATGCATTTCCATTAGCATGAAAGAGCCTGAGGGAGGACTGGCTGACTTGATCACTTCTACATCTCCCTGAAACCCATTCCCTACAAAATCTATGAAAAACCTTTTACTGGATTATTTTCCCCTCCCTGTGGGATGACCAACCCAAGCCTGTCTCAGTCTGGTTGCAGAGTGCTGGAAGGTGGTGTTAATGAGGGTAGTTTTGAAAAAATCCCAAGTTAGATCCTACCAATTTATCAAAGTTCAGACCTCCCTTTAACTTTATGTCAAAAGTTAAGGAACCGATTGCTTTCTTTTGTTGAACTACTTTGACAAGGTCAATATCCTGCATCCCAGGAAATCTGGCTTCCAGTGAGCCCAGAGCACTGAAACAGCCCTTGTAGCACTGATGAGTACAATTTCCACCAACCCTGATGGCAGCAGGAACGCATGCTTAGTCTTACTATATATTAGGTCTTGGCAAATTTTGTGCGGATTTAGGAGCCAAGCCAAAATCTTAGGAGCCAGTGCTTGTGACCTCCTCAACATCCGCCATTGTTTCTTGCCCTAGTCTCATGTTCTCAAGTCTCACAAAACCAGCCAGACTTCCTATACCACGCAGCATCTTTAGACAGATAATATCTGAAGCTATAACTGTTGTTAAGTGTCTGTATGTGTGAGTGATGCAACTGTGGTGTGCCTGTCTGTGCATGGAATGTTGTGGTAGGTGCCTTTGTGTGGATGGGGTGTGGGGCTGCGGTGCATGTGTGTGTGCTGCAGAGCTGGAAAGCCTCTGTGTGATGCAGTGGTAGGGTGCCCGTGTCTGTATGTGGTGTGAAGGGAAGGTGACTGTGTGAGTTTGAGATGTGGAAATGGGGTGCTTGTGTGCACAGGAGAAATGCCAGTATGCGTGCATGTGTGTATGTAGTAAGGAGCTGGGGTGCATGTTAATAGTGCAGAAGTGGGGTGCCTGTGTGTATATTCTGAAAGGAGGAAAATGCACTTTTTGGCAACACCTTGCATTCTTCCCTCCCCTTCAACCCCTCTCCTGCTGGCTCCCCTACTGGCTCCCCTACTCTGTTACCCTTCCAGACTCTCTCTCTCCTTTCACCATCCTCCCTAGCACTCACATTCCCTGTCCTAAAATCCCCTTCCTTTTTTATAAGCCCACTACATCTTTAAATTTTCCCTGCCTTCTCTACCTCACTCCCTCCCCCAAATCTTTTTGTTGCTGTAGGCCGTGATTGCAGCCTTCTCTTCTGCTCTGCCCAAGAGGATCCCATCTCCGGCAGGCAGAAAAGAAGAGCATGGTTACAATCATGGAAAAGATACCTTGTCTGCCTGCAGGTATCTGATCTCCCTCAGGCAGATAGAAGGAGTTTTTACAGTGAACGTGGCCTTCCCTTCTGTTCTGCCTGTGGGAGATGGAATTTCCGCGTGCAGACAAGAGGCCATCCAAAAGAGGCAAAAATCCCAGGCATCAGATGCAAATTCTGGCTGCTTTAGTGACCTGGCACTGGCATTTGTGGAGCCCTGTTACATGAGTGCAACATTCAGCCATCTCAACTATCCCCAGCTACTCACTTATTTATAAGAACTGAGCATTAATGATTCTCTCAAAGATTGGTTTCTCTTGTGTCGCTCTTCTGCGTAGACTGGAATTCTACCCTCCACTATGCTATGTCACTCATGTGGGGTTCCTCAAGGGTCAAGCTGGTCACCTGTTTTCTTCAATCTTTCTCTCTCAATGTTAGTTTCACTGATTTAGGGTTTCAGAATCACTAGTTATGCTTACACAAAATATATACAACTGGTTTCTTTCACAGATCTTTTTTGTTCTAATTTAGGCAATCTGAATTCCTGTCTATATGTGATCACACACTAGCTTTTTGAACACAAATAAAATCAAAGATGAATCCCAAAAAAATGAGGCAGTTTAGTTTAGTGGACGGAAGTCTCTGCCGCAATTAGCACCAGCTATTCAGAATATCCTTATTACTCTCAAGGAACAGATGACCACATTAAGGATTGCACTGGACTCCTATTTAAACTATTTCAGACTTGGTTTGGAGGTTTTTACTTTTTGCACCATACACACCTCCTTGAGCCTTTCCTGGATCCAAAAGGAATGAAGTGGTCTTTCATAGCCTTTATGCTCAGTCACTTAGATTATGGTAACACTCTATTCCACAGCCTGAAAGATACTTCTATATAGTAGCTATAGCTGACTCAAAATGCAGACATTAAGCCGTTCACCTATTCCAATAAATTTGCTGCCTGTAAAATTTAATAGTCCTTATTCTGATTTTTCGGGCTAGTCACTCTGGGTCACCAAAAGATCTCACCAGTCTCTTGATCCTATATTCTCCTCCTTAGGCCTTGAGTTCTGCTGAACTTCAGTCTTAACTATTCCTCTGCCATTAAAGATCCATATAGAAGGGGTTCCATTTCCAGTTTCAATGTGAGCAGTGGCATCTGTGTGTGGCTCCAGGCACTCCTATCATTGTTGTTGTTAAGTGCCGTCGAGTCGGAGTCGACTCATGGCGACCCTCTGGATAGCTATCCTAAATTGTGTTCGGTCTTCAGTCAGGCGGCTTATTGTTGACAGACTGGTACCCGTAGCTACTGTTATTGTATCGATCCATCTCATTGCTGGCCTTCCTCTTTTGCGTTGAACTTCTATCTTGCCAAGCATGATGTCTTTCTCTAATGATCTCTCTCTCCGCATGATGTGTGCAAAGTATGAAAGTCGAAGTCATGTCATCTGAGCTTCTAAAGAAAGCTTAGGTTAGATCTCCTCTAGTACATACTGGATTGTTCTTCGGGCAGTCCATGGTATACACAATATTCGCCGCCAGCACCATAATTCAAAGGCATCAATTTTCTTCCTGTCTATCTTTTTCACTGTCCAGCTTTCACATCCATATGATGTTATTGAAAATACAATGGCTTGAACAAGTCGAATCTTTGTATGGAGAGAGACATCTCTGCTCTTGAGAATCTTATCTAGGTCTTTCATAGCCATTCTGCCAAGAGCAATGCGTCGTCTGATTTCTTGACTGCTTGTTGCTTCTTTATTGATAGTTGATCCAAGTAGGTTAAAGTTATTCACGATTTCAATTTCTTCTCTTTCGACGATGAACCTGTTGATTATGCCAGTTGTCATGATCTTTGTCTTCTTTACATTAAGGTGCAGGCCCATTTTGAGACTATGTTCTTTGATTGTGAGAAGCAAATGTTTCAGATCATCTTCACTTTCCGCCAGTAATGTGGTATCATCAGCATAGCGAAGGTTGTTGATGAGTCTTCCACCAATCTTCACACCTCTGTTGTCTTCATACAATCCTGCTTCTCTGATGATTTGTTCTGCATATAAATTAAACAGGTAGGGGGGAAAGTATGCAGCCTTGTCTTACACCTTTGCTTATTTTAAACCATTCTGTTTCTCCTTGTTCTGTTCGAACTGTTGCTTCTTGATCAATGTACAGATTGTGCAAGAGAACGATCAGGTGTTCTGGTATACCCATGCTTCTTAATGTGGCCCAGAGTTTCTCATGGTTTACACAGTCAAAAGCTTTGCTATAGTCGATAAAGCACAAATAGATATCCTTTTGGTATTCCTTAGTCTTTTCAAGGATCCATCTCACATCCGCAATGATGTCTCTCGTTCCTCACCCTTTTCTGAACCCTGCTTGCACTTCAGGTAGTTCTTGTTCCAGGTATGATTGTAGTCTCTTTTGAATAATCTTCAGTAGAATCTTGCTGGCATGTGGGATCAGAGCGATTGTGCGATAATTTCCAGTTAGTTGGATCACCTTTCTTTAGTATTGGTATAAACACAGATCTTTTCCAGTCAGTTGGCCATGATGTTGTCTTCCATATTTCTTGGCAGAGCCTTGTAAGTATGGTAACAGCTGCATCAGATTGCTGCAATACTTCTATGGGAATGCAATCAATGCCTGGTGCTTTGTTCTTTGATAAGGCTTTCAATGCTGCTTCAACTTCTTCTTTCATCACCAATGGTTCCAGATCATAAGGTACAGGTTGAAACGGCTGTTGGTCCACTTGATCTTTATCATATAAAAACTCTGTATATTCCTTCCATCTTTTCTTGATCTTCTCAGCATCATTCAACATAGAACCTTGAGCATCTTGTAACATTCCAATTCGAGGCTGGAACTTTTTCTTTAACTCTCGTAGCTTTAGGAAAGCTGATCTTGTTCTTCCTCTAATAGTTTCTGCTTCTATTTCCTTGCATGCGTCATTGTAGTACTTTTCCTTGTCCTGTCTTGCTGCACGTTGGAAATCTCTGTTGAGTTCTGTGATTGTCTTTCTTTCTCCTCTGGCTTTAGCTTCTCTGCGTTTCTGGGCAATTTTCAGAGTTTCTTCTGTCATCCATTTTGGCCGTTTTTTCTTTTTTACCTTTTGTAGAGACTTCTCGCTTTCTTCCAAAACAACCTTCTTGATGTCATTCCATAACTCTTCTGGAACTCTATCATTTGTATCTAAAGCAGCAAATCGATTTTGCAGGCAGTCTTTAAATTCCAGTGGTATATTCTCAAGGTCATATTTTGCTGCATTCATGAGTGGTTTGCTCTTTTTCAGCTTTAGCTTGAGTTTGCATACTAGTAGTTGATGATCTGTACCACAGTCAGCTCCAGGTTTTGTCTTTGTTGATGTTATAGAGCTTTTCCATCGTTGACTTCCACAGATGTAGTCAATTTGATTTTTATACAATCCATTGGGTGAAGTCCATGTGTACAGTCGCCGCTTGTGTTGCTGGAAGAAGGTGTTCGAGATGAATAGATTGTTGGTCTTGCAGAATTCTATCAGTCTTTCTCCAGCTTCATTTCTGTTGCCAAGTCCATATTTTCCAACTACTTTTTCTTCTTCTTTGTTGCCAACCTTTGCGTTCCAATCACCAATGACTATCAGGATATCCTGTTAGCATGTTCTGTCAATTTCAGCTTGTACTTGTTCATAGAACTCTTCAATTTCATTCTCTTCTGCAGCTGTTGTTGGGGCATATACTTGAATTATAGTTGTGTTGATAGGCATTCCTTGTAGACGAATAGAGATTAAGCGTTCGCTGACTGCATTGTATTTCATTACAGTTCTTGCAAGTTTCTTCTTTATTATAAATGCAACGCCATTTCTTCTTTTCTTTCATTTCCAGCATAGTAGACCATGTGATCATCTGATGCAAAGTGCCCGATGCCAGTCCATTTCAGTTCGCTGACACCCAACAGATCAAGTTGTACACGTTCCATTTCATTCTTGACCACCTCCAACTTCCCTTGGTTCATGCTTCGTACGTTCCATGTTCCAATGTGTAAGACATCTTTACAGCTTCTGACTCTCATTTCATGCGCAGCTACATCAGCAGTCAGACGTCCCGAGGGCTTTGATCCAACCACATCATAAATGCTGGCTTTACTCTGAAAAGTCTTCAGCTCTTCCCCAGTAGCTAGTTGAGTGCCTTCCAACCTGGGGGTCTCATCTTCCAGCACTACAGCACAATTTGTTTGGTTGTAACTATCCATTGGGTTTTCATGGCAAGATACAGAAGTAGATTGCCGGGTCTTTCTTCCGCGCAGTTTAAGTTTGGTGTTGTTGCCGTTGTCACAGAAATGTGATCCTCCGCCGTCAACACTATCCCATTCTGCTGCTGCCCAGATGGGTGGTTTGTCTTGGTCTGGCATCTCAGCTGAGACCTGTCCATCTTGGGAGACCCTGCCAGTAGTTAAACTACCAATAGTTTAGCTCTCAGCATCACTGATGCACACAAGCCCTCACAGCACGACAAGCTGCAAACCAAGTGTTATAAACCGTGTTATTTAGCCCCACTGTGAACACTGGAGAGCCGGGAGACAACGAAAGGTATGCCCAAGGTGTTGTGGAACCGACTCAACAAGAGATTCTGTTGCTGGCAAACTGAAGAAAACTGTGGCAGATGGCTCAAGCCCTAAATCTAAGATGGTGGCGTCCGGCGCACTCAACTCGCAGAGACTTGAGGACAGCGATGCTACTGGCCTAGCAGAACTGCTCACTGAGATATGAGCATCAAAAGTCGAAAGAACACGAAGTCAGAAGTGACTGCGATGTCGACGCTGCAGAGTGGCCTAAACCTCATCTTTATTTGAAAAGATTGCTAATGTGGTTGATTGTAAATAAGGGTCTGTTTGGGGGGGGTTGGGAGGATGTGCTGGGTATGGTGGTATAGGGATTAGTGTAAGGTTGAGTTGGAGGGATAGTGGCGATGGAGGGGGGAAAAGGTGGTGTGGAAGAATGCTGCAGTGTGCGAGGAGGTGACTAGATGTATGAGTGGTGTGGATGGTTTGGGAAGGTATGAATGGCAGGGGAAGCGTGGTATAGTGGGATGGTCTGGGTACTCATTTGTCTCTGTTTTGTCAATATTTTTACCCTGATGGTCCTGCTCCAGTTGTATACTCTGCCTTTCGTATGTCTCTTAAAATTACAACATTAAATGTGGGGGAGCTGAACTACTCTGCCAAGCAGAAGCGAGTCCTTGCATATTTACAAAGAGAACGTGTTGATATTGCACTTTTGCAAGAGGTGCAACTGACCTCCGTAGAGTTGGAGAAGTTACATGGGGGGCAGTGTGGCCAGGTCTATTACTCCTCCTATAACTCTAAGAAGAAAGGGGTAGCCATACTGATAAATAAGCACACCCCCTTCATAGTAACGGAGTCTGGGGCGACTCCCAAGGTTAGGTTGTATGGGTGGTGGGGCGTACTGTTTATTTTATTTTATTTATTTATTTATTTAACATCTCTTATATACCGCGCTATTAAAATCAGCGCGGTGTACATCGAACAAAATATACTGCAATGTGTACAGGTAACATCGAGTTTACAGAGAACAAGGGAATATAAAACATGGAATAACAGGGATAACTATGTACAATAAAGCACAGTTACTTACCTGTAACAGGTGATCTCTGGGAACAGCAGGAATTAGTCCTCACATATGGGTACGTCGGTACCGACGGAGCCCGTGCGGGAAAGCTCCCCAGCTTCTTAGAATAGAAGCTTTTGGGACCTCCCACTGCACATGCGCACTGCCTTCCCGCCTTCCTGAACAGCTCTCCTCAGTTTCGAGTTTATAGCTGAGTCAACAGAGAGAGGACAGGAAGATAGATAGATAAAAGATACAACTCCTAGGGGAGGTGGGTGGGTTGTGAGGACTAATTCCTGCTGTTCCCAGAGATCACCTGTTACAGGTAAGTAACTGTGCTATCTCCAGGAACAAGCAGGAATATGGGGACTCCCTAGCTTAGATGCATGGGATCCCCTGTAAAGGTTCGCCATCTTCGTATGGATCTCAGGCATCCATTCTGGGAAGGTGGGCAGGAGTTGTTTAGGAATGGAACAGGTGCTTGAGGACAGCCTGGCCAAACAAGGCATCCCGGCGGGAGTCCTTGTCCAAACAGTAATGGGCTGTGAAGGTATGAACCGAGGCCCAGGTAGCGGCTCGACAGATCTGATCTATGGAAACAGAGTGCAGATGAGCCATAGAAGTTGCCATGGCCCTCACATTGTGAGCAGTGACATGGCCTTCCAGAGAAATGTTTTTGCTCTGGTAAGCAAAAGAAATACACTGAGCAATCCAATTGGAAAGTGTACGCTTGGAGACTGGAAGTCCCAAATGGGAAGGATCAAAGGCCACAAAAAGTTGAGAAGACTTTCGATGTGGCTGAGTCCTATTAAGGTAAAAAGCGAGAGCTCTTTTACAATCCAGAGTATGAAGGTTCCTCTCTGCATTGGATGCATGAGGAGCTGGAAAAAAGACAGGTAGATATACCTCTTGATTAAGATGAAAAGGCGAGACCACTTTAGGCATAAAGTGGGGATTCGTCCTAAGGACCACCTTATCATGATGAAATCTTGTGTAAGGTGGATTAGCCACTAAAGCCTGCAGCTCACTGATGCGGCGAGCCGAAGTGAGTGCAATGAGGAAGATGACCTTCCAGGAAAGAAATTTCAAGGAGGTGGAAAACATTGGCTCAAAAGGTGGCTTCATAAGTTGACCGAGCACTAGATTCAAATCCCATGCGACCGGGGGTGGTCTGATGGGAGGTTTAGTGAGAGTCAGGCCTCTCATGAATCTTGCAACAAGAGGATGAGAGGAGATAGGTTGTCCATTTATATGTTTCAAGGATGCTGCAATAGCACTTAAATGGACTCTTACCGAATTCGTCTTGAGGCCTGCATTGGATAGATGCAGGAGATAATCAAGAAGAGAATTCAAAGGAAGTGCCAGAGGGTCAAGACCCTGCTGAGCACACCAAATGGAAAAACGTTTCCATTTGAAAGCATAGGAACGCCTGGTAGAGGGTTTCCTAGAGGCAGAAAGGATATCTTTCACTGGTTGGGAAAGATGAAAGTCTTGAAGGCTTAAGCCTTCAGTAACCAAGCACTGAGGTGAAGGGATTTGGGGTTTGGGTGCCACAAAGTCCCCTCCTCCTGAGACAGGAGGTCTGGCGCAGCTCCCAGATCCAAGTAGGATCCCTGGGAGAGCTGTAGAAGTAGAGGGAACCACACTTGGCGTGGCCAGCGTGGAGCTATGAGGATCATAGTTCCATGATCCCTCTGGAGTTTGAACAGAGTCTTGGGAATCAAAGGAATGGGTGGAAAGGCATATAGGAATGCCTGATTCCAATTCAGGAGAAAGGCGTCCGTAGCCTGAGCTCCCTGACACGGAGTTCTGGAACAGAACCGGGGAAGTTTGGCATTCCACGGACTTGCAAAGAGGTCTATGTCCGGGGTCCCCCATTCCTGAAAGATTCGGTTTATTTGGTCCAAATGTAGGGACCATTCGTGTGGCAGCAGAACTCGACTGAGCCTGTCTGCCCGAGAGTTTTGAACTCCTGGGAGATACACTGCTAGCAGGTGAATCTGATGCTCTCTGGCGAAGGCCCATAGTCTTAGAGCTTCGTTGCAAAGCGACAGAGAGCCCGTCCCTCCTTGTTTGTTTATGTAAAACATGGCCACCTGATTGTCCGTCTGAACTAGGACAGTGAGGTTGGCTAGGAGGGAGTGGAAGACCTTGAGGGCAAGGTAAATTGCTCGCAGTTCCAGAAGATTGATATGAAGGGTGGTCTCCTGTAGAGACCAAGTGCCCTGAGTGGAGAGAGTTTGCAGATGGGCTCCCCACCCTGTTTGGGAGGCATCTGTTGTGAGGGTTGCTTGGGGTAGCAATGGTTGAAATGGAGCCCCCAACAACAGATTCTTGGTGGAAGTCCACCAGTGGAGGGACCAAAACAGACGATCGGAGGTTTGTATTTGGTCTGAGAGCGCTCCTGACGCCTGAGTCCACTGAGTGGCCAGGGTCCATTGAGCTGCTCTCATATGAAGACGAGCATAGGGCACCACATGCACTGTGGAGGCCATATGACCCAGTAGGCGTAGCATTTCCCTGGCTGTCAAGTGAGTGCTGGACTGAGCTTGGGAGGCCAAACTCAGGAGGCGCTGGCCTCGAACATGTGGAAGGTAGGCCCTTGCAGTGATGGTGTCCAACTGGGCCCCTATGAATTCTAGAGATTGAGTAGGGATGAGTTGGGACTTGGGAAGGTTTACTACCAGTCCCAGATACTGCAAAAGGCTCCTTGTGTGGTCCAGGGAAATCTGGGCCTGTGACTGAGTTGGAGCTCGGATGAGCCAGTCGTCCAGATATGGGAAGACAAAGATTCCCATGCCTCTTAGAAATGCGGCTACGACTGCCATGCATTTTGTGAATACTCTTGGAGCAGAGGCTAGACCGAAGGGGAGTACTCTGTATTGGAAATGTTTTCCCTGAAACAGAAAGCGAAGATACTTTCTGTGGGATGGATGGATGAGTATATGTGTATACGCATCCTGTAGGTCTAGAGAACAAAGCCAGTCCTGACCCTGGAGGTAAGGAAGGAGAATGCCGAGAGATAGCATTTTGAATTTCTCCTTGAAGAGAAATTTGTTCAATTCTCTCAGATCTAGGATTGGTCTGAATCCCCCTGTCTTCTTTGGAATGAGAAAATAAGGGGAGTAGAAACCGGACCCTTGTTGAGGAAGAGGAACCTCTTCTATGGCCCCTTGGGCAAGAAGAGAGGAAACCTCTTGACCCAACAGGGTTAGGAGAGATGGGGGAGAATTGAATGGTCTCACCATATGATGGGGAGGAAGGCTGGAGAAATGAAGTTTGTAACCCTCTCGAATGATAGAGAGGGTCCATTGTTCTGTTGTGATTTGTTCCCATCTGGGAGCAAAGTGAACCAACCTTCCGGGTATGGTGAGAGGTTCTGGTTGTGTTAGAACCAGAAGTGGCAAGTTCCCTAGGAGCAAGTCAAAACCCCTGAGGGGTTGGAGCCTGCTGAGCTACAGTAGCTGCTGCAGGCTTAGCTCGTGCTTGTTTGGATTGCTGACGCTTAGCAGTATAGCGAGGTTGAGAAGACTGCTGGCCAGTATTTGAAGCAACTCTGGCCTTCTTATAGTAAGGCCTTTTAAAAGACTTTTTCTTAGTAGGAATTGAAGTGGACTTTGAAAGTCTTTCCAAGGTGGCATTTTCAGCATCCATCTGGGTGGCTTTGATTTGCCACTCTTCCCCAAATAAGTTCTCACCTGTACAGGGCAGATTCCGTAAGCCATCTAGAACCCAAGGTTCCAGATCAGAGGCCTGGAGCCAAGCAAGACGTCGGGCTGCAATAGCAATGCCCGAAGCCCTACTGGCTCCCTCAAAGGAATCATATGCTGCCCTATTAGAGAACTTAGAAACCTCTAAGAGTTGTTTCACTAGGGAAAGGAATCCCTGCTTTTTATCCTCAGGGATAAAGGGGGCAAAATGCCGCACCTTTTTGGCAAGTTCCTCCAGGAACATGCCCATATAGAGACTGTAGGAATTAATCCTGGCTATAAGCATACTAGCCTGGAAAATTTTCCTACCAAAAGAGTCCAAAGTCTTACATTCCCGTCCTGGAGGGGTGGAAGAGTGCCTTTTGGTACTCCTAATCTTCTTCATTGCAGACTTCACCACAATAGAGTGGTGGGGCAATTGAGTCTTTTGGAAACCAGGAGAAGGAGGGACCCTATACATGGTGTCCAACCTACGGGAATAAGGAGACAAAGTCAAAGGATTTTCCCAGAAATCCATCAGTTGTTCTTGAAGGATTTCATGGATAGGCAGGGTAACTGCCTCCTTAGGGGCCTTTGAGTATCCCAAAATATCCAGTTTTTTGGATCTGGGTTCCTTTTCAGAGGATGTGGTAATAGAAAGGGCTGTAGCCATATCTAAAACAAAGTCCTGGAAGGACAAATCCTCTGGAGGGGACATTCTCCTTTTAGGAGAAGAGGGCTCCTCAGGTAAGTTGAGTGAAAACTCAGCAGAATCATCAGAGGAGTGAAAATCCTCAGAGGAATCGGTGCTTTCCTCTAACGCACGATACGCGTACCGATCGGTATCGATATCGGGCGTATCGGGTATGGAACCGGTATGGAGCGAAAGCCCATACGGTACCGACTTGCGTTTAGAGGTGGACGGCCTCGATACCGGCATGGCGGACGATACCGGTATCGGGCCCGGAACCGCTGAAAGCGGAACCGATGGCGTTGCAGCTTTAATGAAAGCCATGACGGCCTGCTGCATGGACTGTACAGTATCGCCCATGGACGCCATAGCTGCCTGGATGTCGGTACCGGAGTGACCCGGTACCCCAGAGCAGGCTAACAGGTGATCTGTCGAGGCCGTAGCATCGATATCAACCTGAGACCCCTGAATTGGCGTTTTTGGAAGTTGGACTTCCCGCCGGGGTTGTTTGGCTGGGGCAGGGTCCTCAAGTTCTAAGCTAAGAGCCTCTCGATGCTTTGAAGGAGATTTGCTCTTTGAGGACTTGCCCACAGAAGGTTTGGTTACCTGAGATCCATCCGGAGAAGAAGACCTGGATGACTGTGATGCTGTATTCTCTGAAGCAAACAGCACATGGAATTTGTTGGCCCGGTTCTGCAGCCCACGTTTAGACATGTGGGAGCAAGATGGGCAGTCCGGTATGGAATGGTCAGGCCCCAAACATTTCAGACACCAGTCATGGGTGTCTGTGACTGAAATAACAGCATTACATTTGGTACACTTCTTAAATCCAGGGGCTGGCTTCTCCATGAGGAGAAATTGAGTAGGCCGAGAGGCCTCTCTGAAGTGACCAAAAAGCTAAAAAATAAGAAAAAAGAATTATAATTTTTTAAAGAAAGAAAGAAAAGACCGGCGATACCGGTATCGGTATGGGGAAGGCAGGTACGCGGTCTAAAGAAACAAATAAAATAACAATTTCTTCAGCGGTGACAGGAACACGACCTGCTGGCTCCGCGGAAAAAGAGAAACTGAGGAGAGCTGTTCAGGAAGGCGGGAAGGCAGTGCGCATGTGCAGTGGGAGGTCCCAAAAGCTTCTATTCTAAGAAGCTGGGGAGCTTTCCCGCACGGGCTCCGTCGGTACCGACGTACCCATATGTGAGGACTTATTCCTGCTTGTTCCTGGAGATACAATATACTATTTATATGCTTTAATTATGTACCATATTTAAACTCGAGTGAATATTGAACATGTATTCATGGGTAGGATGAGTCTATAGTAGTAAGGTAGATTTTCGTGGGGACTAACCGTTTTCTGGTTGGATTAAAGTGCTAGGGTGTTTGGTGTGAGTGGGAGGCCTGTTGGCTGTGTGAGTGTCCATGGACACTTCTGGGTAGTATTTTGTGAATAAGTGATGCTTTACGGCTTTGCGGAATTGTAATAGACTTTTGATGCCGCGGATTTCGTGGGGAAGTTTATTCCAATTCCTGGGTGCGAACAATGAAAAAGCTCTGTTTGATGTGGCTTTAGTACATGAAGTCATCATCTTAGGAACTATTAAAGTGTTCAGCAAGATCTTTCCCTGCTGAATCTGTATGCTCCTAATGGACCCAAAAGGACCTTTTTCCAGCAGTCGCTCTCCACCTTTTCTTTAAAAGCAAGGGGTTCCATGTGGGTGGAGGGTGACCTCAACTGTGCTCTTAGTACTATCGATCATTCTAGTCCAGCTGCCCAGGCAGTGTCACTCCCAGAGGGGATCTCTCTTCGGAAGGCACTGGGGATGATGGGGTGTGTGGATGTAAGGAGGGCCCTCAGTCCTAGGGAACAGGACTATACCCACTGTTCTGCTAGAACGCACGGGTACTCACAATTGGATATGTTCTGCAGGGTGGAATTCAAGCTACCACGCATGAAGGATTGCTGAATCTTGGTTCCTCTGGTTAATGATCATGCGATGGTATGTTTATGGTTAAACACTGGTCGCCATTTGGGAAGAGGAGAAGTCTGGATCTGGAGGGCTAATGTGCACCTTTTCCAAGACAGCAAGGTACAGGATCTTATGAGAGATTGGTGGGCAGACTATCTACACCTCAATGATACTGTTATGGTGAGTGTATTATGGGAGGCTGGTAAGACATATATGAGTGGTAGTCTCTTACAATTAGCATTGCAATGAAAAAGGCAGAAGGAGGCTGAGTTTGCCCAACTTTGGGCCCAACTAGAGGCACTGCAGAAAGATCACAAGTGCTCTGGCTGAAAGAAGGTATACTGGAGGTTGGTGGAGGTATGACAGCAAATAGAAAGTATTAAAATGGAGCACATTGAATTTCTGCTGCGACTTACTCGCCGCAATTTTGTGAAGCATGGGGGGGGGGGGCCAGCAAGCTGCTGGCCTGGCAAATTTGTAAGCAGTGAGTGAGGGATACGACAGGGATTGCTCGGGTTTCAATGCCTCACTATACTCCTCTGAGTGTACCTCCTCCCCGGAGGCCCTGTCCTCCTTTTTGAAGGATATTCCACTGCCCTCCCTTTCTATGATGCAGTGAGAGTTTCTGGACAGAGAAATCTCCATCCCTGAAAACAAGTTGGTGATTCATGCACTTGCTTCGGCCAAGACTATGGGGTATGTTTACTAAACCGGGCTAACGGTTAACCCGGGCTATCTGCCACTAGGTCCCATATTATTCAATGGGACCTAGTTGCAGATAACCCGGGTTAACCGTTAGCCCGGTTTAGTAAACATACCCCTATGGGTCCGGACGGTTTCCCCACAGAGTGGTATAAAGGGATCCCTGAAACTTTAGCCCCTACTTTGCATAAAGTTTTCAATTAGGTGTTGCTGTGGGGGCATCTTCCGCAGAGTATGTATGAAGCAGAGATAACTCTGATCCCCAAAGAGGGTCAGCCCCCGTTGGAGTGTGGGAGCTATTGTCCTATATCGCTTCTTAATAGCAATGTTAACATCTTTGCTAAAATACTTGCTAGTAGGCTGGATGGAGTTATATCCACTCTGATCCACCCAGATCAGACTGGGTTTAAACGGGGGAGACAAATTTATGATAATGTTCGTAGGTTATTGAATGTTGTGATGGGTGTTACGAGGGATAAGAAAGAAGCGTGGTGTGTATCGTTAGATACCAAAAAGGCCTTTGACCGGGTCAAATGGGAGTATCTGTTTGTGGTCATGGCATGATTTAGCCTAGGGGAGCACTTTGTTGGTTGGGTTCGGGCCCTGTGCACAGAGCCTACTGCCTTGACTGCAGCGAATAGGATCCGCTCTGAGAAGTTTAGGTTGAATAGAGGAACGAGACAAGGGTGCCCTCTCTCCCCTTTACTTTTCGCTATGGCAACTGAGCCCCTTGCCTCAACACTACGGGCGGCCCTGGAAGTACATCCCATTGTAGTTGCGGGAATGTCACATCAGGTATCGCTCTACGCCAGTGGTTCCCAACCCAGTCCTCTGGTAGCCCCAGGTGAGTCAGGTTTTTCAGGGTATCCACAATGAATATGCATGAGATAGATCTGCTTGTAGTGCCTCCATTGTATGCAGATCTATTTCATGCATATTCATTGTGGATATCCTGAAAACATGACTGGCCTGGGGTACCTGAGGACTGGGTTGGGAACCACTGCTCATGGTCTTTTTGGAGAAGCCAGCCCTGTCTCTTCCGGGTTTGATTCGAGTGCTTCACGATTTTGCACGGATCTCGGGCTTCAAGGTTAATTTAGATAAAACCAAGGTCTTGCTCTTGGGACCAACTGGTGGGATGCTCCATCAGGGTTGTCCGTTTAAAATAGTATCTACATCGATTAAATATCTCAGTGTGCGTATATATATTCTAATATTGTTGACCTATTTAAACTTAACTATACCCCACTGGCGGCAAGTATCACTGAGGAGTTAGCTCAATGGGAAGATCTCACATTGGGCTGGATGAGTCAGATCACTGCCTTGAAGATGATGGTACTTCCAAAATTGTTTTACTTTTTCTCCCAACTACCTATTAGACTTGCGGCGAGATTCATTTGTAAGCTTGAAGAGGAGTTTAGTCGCTTTGTCTGGGGCGGCCAGGAAGGCATGTATCAGTTGGAGGCGCATTGTTGCCCCTATCGATGATGGCGGGGTGAGTTAGCCAAAACTATCTTTATATTATAAAGCTGCCATTCTGCAGGGAATCCGGTATCATTACGTTCATCCACTGGATGCCCACTGGGCAGATATGGAGCGCCTTTGTCTGGCCCCATACTCTGTGTTTGAGAATGTCCTGATGGGGCTCGCCATGTGCTGCTGGCTCCACGCCTGTTAGCATGGACAAAGATCTACTTGAAGCCTGGTCTTCGCTTTTTTTTTCTTGGCCCAAAATCCCAAATCATGGATTTTCTCCCCTTCAGAAGTCCATCCTTTGCTAGCTTGAGCCAGGAATGACAAGCCAACGGGATTTATTGTTTTGCTGACTTGATTGAGAATGACACCTGTATGAATCTTGCAGAGATAACTGAGAAAGGAGGGATACCTGTACCCTTTTAACAATACTTCCAGTTACAATAATTTATTATGCATCCAGATCATTGGAGCCACTTGACTTGGCAGCCTATTGCGATTAAGTGGCTACTCTTCTACAAGGTGGGGTACTGGAAAGTGTAGTTACTCACCTATAACAGGTGTCCTCCGGGAACAGCAGGAACCAGTCCTCATATGTGAGTGACATCGGTGACACTGGAGCCTGCACGGAGCATTTCCCCAGTTTTCAAAGAAAGCCTTTGGGAATGCTATTATGCATGCGTGTCTCCTTTCCGCCCAAGGGTGCCATCTTGCTCAATCAGATGACATAGCTAAGATGGCAGTCAGGCAAAAACAAAAAGATGGCAAATCCAAGGGGAGGTGAGAGGGTTGTGAGGACTGATTCCTGCTGTTCCCGGAGAACATCTGTTACAGGTGAGTAATTATGCTTTCTCCAGGAACAAGCAGGAAGTAGTCCTCATATATGGAACTCCCTAACTCCAGGCTGCCAAGGACCAAACCACAACAGTACCAACGGCGACCGGTCGGGTAGCCGTGAGCTGAAGAAAGTGAATCCCCACTGAGAGACTCTGCAAGACCCTAGCATCCAGCAACACTATTACTCCGGTAGCCTGAACACAGAGGGTCGGAGGGCAGGAGTTGCCTACGCTCCAAGAATATTAGACAGCACTGCCTGACCAAAGGCACTGTCCCTACAGGATTCACTTTCCAGGCAGGAGTATGCTGCGAATGTGTGAATGGATGACCAAGTGGCAGCTCTGCAAATTTCTGTAACTGGCACAGAACGGAGGTGAGCTACCAATGTGGCCATCGCCCTCACATGATGCACTGTAATCCGGTGCTTCAGGGAGAGGCCCGCCCACTCATAGGCGAGGGCAATACAGTCTGCCACCTGAGAGGACAGCATATGCTTGGTTATAAGGAGCCCCAGTCTGCTGGGGTCATAGGACACGAAAAGCTGAGGTGCCTTGCGGTGGCCCTGGGTCCGCTGCAGATAGAAGGACAGGGCCCGTTTACAATCCAGTGTATGGAGTATGAGCTCTTCCCTGCCAGCATGAGGCCACGGGAAGAAGATGGGGAGCACCACCTCCTGGTTGAGGTGAAATGGGGATACCACTTTAGGAGGAATTTAGGGTGAGTGTGGAGCATTACCCTGTTCTTGAAGAACCTAGTGTATGGGGGATCCGCCACCAGCACTTGAAGCTCGCTGACTCTACGAGTTGAAGTCAGGGCCACCAGGAAGGCCACCTTCCAGGATAGGTATCTGAGGTGGCAGGTGGCCAGTGGCTTGAATGGTGGCCTAGTGAGCTGGGAGAGCACCATGTTGAGGTCCCATTCTGCTGCCGGAGGGAAGACTGGAAAGTAGAATGCCCCATAGGAAATGGGAAACCAGGGACTGGCTAGATAAGGGTTTTCCCCCCCCACTGGGAGGTGGTGAGAGGCTATGGCGCTCAAATGCACTCTGACCGAATTAGATTTCAGCCCTGTGCGCGACAGATGCACTAGGTACTGGAGTACCAGCTGGACGTGGCAGGAGAATGGGTTCTCCTTCCTATCTGGGCACCACAGAGCAAACCTGTGCCCTCGTGGACGGCTTCCTGGATTTCCTCAACCTCTTGTGGCAGGTTGAGCGGGACCAAGGCTACCCTCTCAGCAGCCAGGCCATTAGAGTCAATGACCCCACATTGGGGTGCAGAAGGGAGTCCTCCTCCTACGTCAGGAGGTCCGGGACCTGGCCCAGGAGTACTGGGAGTGTCGCCGCAAGCAAAAGCAGTAGTGGGAACCAGGGTTGCCTGGGCCACGTGGGGAGCGATCAGTATCACAGATGCCCTGTCATTCTGGATTTTTAACAGAGTCTTAGCGACTAGGGGAATTAGTAGTAATGCATACAACAGTCCCTCGGACCATAAGATTGGAGGATCGCCAATGTAACACCAATTTTTAAAAAGGGTTCCAGGGGTGATCCAGGAAACTACAGAACGGTGAGCCTGACGTCAGTATCAGGAAAAATGGTAGAAACCATTATAAAGAACAAAATTACTCAGCATGTAGATAGTCATGGCCTAAAGGGAGACAGCCAACATGGCTTTAGACAAGGAAGATCTTGTCTTTCTAATCTGTTATGTTTTTTGAAGGTGTGAATAAACAAGTAGACAAAGGTGAGTCGGTTGATATAGTGTATCTGGACATTCAGAAAGCATTTGACAAGGTCCCTCATCAGAGACTTCTGGCAAAACTAAAAAGTCATGGGATAGGAGGCAGTGTACTACTGTGGATCAGAAACTAGTTAAAAGACAGAAAGCAGAGGGTAGGGCTAAATGGCCAATTTTCCCAATGGAAAAAGGTGAATAGTAGAGTACCCCAGGGATCTGTGCTGGGTCCACTGCTTTTGACATATTCATAAATGACCTGGAAAAGGGAATAACGAGCGAGGTTATCAAATTTGCAGATGACACAAAACTATTTCAAGTTGTTAAAACCCAAGAGGATTGTGGAAAATTGCAAGAGAATCTTGATAAATTGGAAGACTGGGCATTCAAATGGCAGATGAAATTTAATGTGGACAAGTGCAAAGTTATGCACCTAGGAAAGAACAACCCAAACTATGGTTACACAATGCAAGGTTCCACATTGGGAACCACCACACAGGAAAAAGATTTAGGCATCATCGTGGATAACATGTTAAAACCCTCTGCCCAGTGTGCAGCGGCGGCCAAGAGAGCAAATAGAATGCTAGGTATCATAAGGAAAGGAATGGAAAATAAAACAAAGGATATTATAATGCCTCTGTATCATTCCATGGTGCGACCGCACCTTGAATATTGTGTGAAATTCTGGTCGCCTAATCTTAAAAAGGATATAGCATTATTAGAAAAGGTACAGAGAAGAGCCACCAAAATGGTAAAGGGGATGGAAGGCTACTCCTATGAGGAGAGGCTACAAAGGTTAGGGCTCTTCAACCTGGAAAAGAGACAGCTGAGGGGAGATATGATAGAGGTCTATAAATTAATTAATGGAGTGGAACGGGTAAACGTAGATCGATTGTTTACGTTATCAGCATATAGAAAGACTAGGGGACATGCAATGAAGCTACAGGGTAAACTATTTAAGACAAATAAGAGAAACTATTTTTTCACTCAATGTGTAATCAAACTCTGGAATTTGTTACCGGAGGACGTAGTGTAGCTGGGTTTAAAAAAGGTTTGGACAAGTTCCTGGAGGAAAGGTCCATAAACCATTATTAAAAAGGGACCCAGGATATCAATGCTTGACCCAATACAAGCATTGTGGAACCTGTGTCTTTTGGGGAAACTGCTAGGTACGTATGACCTAGATTGGCCACTGTTGGAAACAGGATACTGGACTTGATGGACCTTGGTCTGACCCAGTATGGCATATCTTATGTTCTTAACCTGCTATCCATCTGGACAGAGTTCACTTGGATAGTGGTAGTCCTAGGTGACTTGAGTCAAAAGCGATGAAAAGTTGGGAAGCTTTTCTGTGCTCCCGCGTTCTCTGGAGATAAAAGGCCAAAGAACGTTTGCAATCCAGAGTATGACGGGTTACGTCTGCCCTAGAGGAATGAGGTCTAGGGGAAAAAACAGGGAGGTAAACTGACTGGTTTAAGTGGAAGGGTGAGACCACCTTTGGCATAAAGTGAGGATGAGTCCTAAAGACTATCTTATCATGGTGGAATCGTGTATAAGGAGGATCAGCCACCATAGCCTGAAGCTCACTGATGCATCTTGCAGAAGTGAGGGCAGTAAGGAAGGTGACCTTCCAGATGAGAAACTTCAGAGAAGTAGTGGCTAGAGGTTCAAAGGGCGGCTTCATAAGCTGTCCTAAAACAACACTGAGATCCCATGGCACTGGGGGTGGCTTAATGGGAGGCTTAGTTAATAGAAGACCTCTCATGAAGTGTGCTACAAGCGGCTGAGAAGAGATGGGTTGACCATCTAAGGGCATGTGAGAAGCTGCAATGGCACATAGCTGGACTCTTATCGAATTGGTCTTGAGTCCAGAAGAAGAGAGGTGGAGAAGATATTCAAGTAATGCATCCACCGGAGCTGAGAAGGGGTTAAGATCCCTTTCTGAACACCAGAGAGAGAACCTACGCCACTTGAAGGCGTAGGAGTGCCTTGTGGAAAGTTCTGTAGAAGCTAAAAAGGATAGCTTTCACCTGTTGAGAGAGGTTGAGGTCCTGGAAGGTTATGCCTTCAGCAGCCATGCTGTAAGATGCAAGGACTGCAGATTGGGATGCAGCAGAGTCCTGTCCTCCTGTGAGATGAGATCTGGAGCAAAACCCAAATCTACTGGTTGAACTTGAGAGAAACGTAGAAGCAGAGGATACCATGGTTGTCATGGGGCTATAAGAATCATGCAGCCCCTGCCTCTCTGAAGTTTGAAAAGAGTTTTGGGGATGAGGGGAATGGGAGGGAAGGCATATAGGAAGCCTTGACTCCAGTGATTGTGAAAGGCATCTACCCCCTTGTTGTTCTGAGCAGGTGTTCTGGAGCAGAAGCGGGGAAGTTTGGCATTCTGAGGACTTGCAAACAGGTCTATGTCTGGGGTTCCCCAGATCTGAAAAATGTGAGCAACCTTATCTGCATGGAGAGAGCACTCGTGGGGTAGCAGGACTCAACTGAGTTTGTCCGCCAAGAGATTCTGTTTGCCTGGAAGATACACCGCAAGTAGGTGAATCTGATGCTGTATGGCGCAGGACAATAGGTGTAGGGCTTCGTTGCAAAGCGTCCAAGAACCTGTTCCACCCTGCTTGTTCAAGTAGAACATGGCTACCTGATTGTCCGTCTCGACTAGAACTGTGCGGAAGCGAAGGTAATCGTGGAACACTGAGAGCATTGTGGATGGCTCTGAGTTCCAGCAGATTTATGTGGAGTTGTGACTCCTGATGAGACCAGACCCTGAGTGGAGAGTTTGTCCAGATGAGACATGTAAAGAGCATTATTCTGTCTCACAGGCGACCGGATGCCTGTGACCACTGCGAAGTCAGGGTCCATTGAGCTGTATGCATATGCAGACGAGTGTATGGAACACGATGTACAGTAGATGCCTTATGGCCCAGGAGTTGCAGCATTTTATAATGGAGAGTGTCCAATGTTCTGCTGTTATTTTCCCCCATCTGGGGGCAAAGTGACACAACCTTCCTGGAATGGTGGAAGGCTCTGGTCCATTGAGGGCCAGGAAGGCTAAGTTCTCTAGATGAAAGTCAAAGGCCTTGTGAAGGCTGAGACTGCAGAGACGGTTGAGGCTTAGCAGTCTTTGCTTTCCTTTGTTTAGGTGGTTGCTGACTTTTCCGGGCAGGCTGACCTGCAGAACGTCCCTGCTGGGAATAAGAGGGATAAAACCTCTTCTTTTCTGAGAAGAATGGTTTCTTGAAAAATTTCTTTCTCGCAGGATCAGCTGTGGCCTTGGATAACCTATCCAAAGTGTAGTTGTCAGCATCCAACTCATTGGCCTTCTCTTGCCAATTCTTGCCGAATAAATTCTCACCTGTACAAGGGATATTGCCCAGTTTGTCCTGCACCCAGAGCTCCAAATCGGATGCCTGGAGGAAGGCAATTCTACGTGCACCTATGGCAATGGCAGAGGTTCTGCTTATGCACTCAAAACAGTCAAAAGCTGCACGATTGACAAACTTAGAAACATCCTGGACATGTTTAACCAGTGTGAGAAAATCCTGCCTCTTGTCATCAGGAAGGAGAGGGCTTAAAATCTCCAAGTCTCCTGTGACTTATTTAAGGAACATTCCCATATATAAAATATAGGAACTGATCCTGGCAGAAAGCATGGAAGCCTGGAAAGTACGACGTCCAAAGGCATCCAAGGTTCTACACTCACGTCCTGGAGGATTAGAGGCATGCCTCTTTGCACTCCTGATCCTTCTCATAGCTGATTCCACTACAATAGAGTGGTGAGGAAGATGAGTTTTCTGGAAAACAGGACAAGGAGGGACTCGATACATGGTATCCAGTCTGCAAGAGTGAGGAGAGGTGGTAAGAGGTGTCTCCCACATTCTCAACATGAGATCATGTAAGATCTCATGGATAGGCAGAGTAGCTGCCTCCTTAGGAGCTTTTGGGATATTGTAAAATCTCCAACTCCTTAGCCCTGGGCTCTGTTTCAGGAGCCACAGTAATGGACAGACCTCGAGCCACCTCCCTGATAAAATCCTGAAAGGAGATATCTTCTGGAGGAGACATCCTACGTTTAGGGGAGGAAGACTCCTCCGTGAGAAGTATACAGGTACCGGCAGAGCTGTCAGAATCCTCGGAGGATTCGAAGTATCTTCTGTCCGGATGCTCTTGAAGAGCCCGATACTCGTACCGACCGAAGTCGGTACCGGGGGGAATCGGTACCTGTGTATCGGCACCGGAAGGCATTGCATGACTGGGTGGCGGCAAAGCAGACCCAATGTCGATGTCGATGCCAGCGTCGGTACCAGTTGAACTGTCTGACGCGGTTCCGAGGGTGTCGATGCCGCAAGGAGAGCCGCCAGACTGCGTTCAATAGCCAGGAACCTCTGGTCTATCGACGCTGCCGATGCCCGGGTCTCAGTACCGGAAGCAGCCGGTACCCCAGAGCATGGCACCAGTAGTTCTGCCAAGGTCGAGTCCTCGAGAACATCCTGGAGCCCCGATAATGCTTTGGAAGCCGAAGCCTCCCGCCGGAGCAATTTTGCCGGTACAGAACCCTCAAGGGCAATGCAAAGGCATCTCGATGCTTGGAAAGAGATCTACCCTTTGAGGACTGGCTAGACTTATGTTTAGTTACCTGAGATCCATGGGAGGAAGACGAAGCCCTGGAAGACGTCGACGCCACAGAAGCTGCATCGGAGGGAAAAAGGGCGCCAAGCTTAGCAGCTCGGTTTTGTCGACCCCTCTTGGACATCATGGTAGGGGCGGCCCAAGGGGGGTGCGGGGCCATGTGCGGAGACTCACACGGGGCATCATTTGCATAAGGGGGGTCATTTGCATAAACATTTGCATAATGTTACCATACACTAACTTTTAGTAAACATGCCTCTTCACGAGTGTATGGATAAAGGAAGACTAAAAAGATTTCTATATTACTATAATCCAGTGCCAACCGCCAGGCACATTAGGAACTACTACAAACACTGCCCATTTAGAACCCATAGCAAACCCGCCGTATCATAACAGCACTACCAGGACTCACAAAGCACCATACCCTACCTATCAAAAGGCAACACTGCAAATATTAAACCAATACATTTCAGAGAATAACAATACATGACCTACTGGGGAAAGAGAACAAGTGGCAATATCAAATAAGAATTACATAAACTGAATACCTCAGCTCAGTTACACATGCAGAATACAGACCATCACCAAACAAGGAATCACAATTTATAAACAGGAAGACAATAATTAAACTGGGGACCCTAAAAAGCCAAACTTGGAATGTACAACAACAATGTAGAAATAAAACTATAAATTAATTTCCTCTTGTACTAAACAAAGCACAGACGTTAATGATGCACATTTCCCAGAGCTGTCATATTCCAGTTAATATAATTCAAAATAAGGAGATATCTTTGTACCTTTTGTGCATTTTTTTTTTCAGTTGCAATTTCTCCAGACACTTTCTTCTGGTTTCTTTGTGTCTTCTGCTAACTCTCCATCGTCTGCTGTCCATTTGTCCTTTCTTCTCTCTTCTAGTTTTTTTCCATTCTCTTACATCTGCTTTAACATACTAATCTGTCTCCTTTTGCTCTTTCCTCATTCCTTTTTCATCCACTCAAATTTTACCCCTCCATCCTCAATCCCCACTTACTCTCCCAATACTCGGCCAATTGTAGATTTTTCTTCCCTCCCACACAAAATATTTTTCCCCTCTCCATTTCACTCTCCCAGCTCCATCCCATTCTAATCTCCCCCAATATCAGCTCCCTTCTAGTTCCAGCCCCACCCAGTATCCGCTCCCTTCTAGTCCCCGCATCAGCCCATTTCCAGTCCTAGCCCCCCCATCAGCCCATTTCCAGTCCTAGCTCCCCCATCCATTTCCAGTCCTATCTGAGTCCCTCCATCAGCTCATTTCCAATACCAGCCTCCCATCAGCCCATTTCTAGTCCTTTCCTAGCCCCACCATCAGCCCATGTCAAATTCTAGCTCCCCTCCACTCAGCCCATTTCCAATCCAAGCCCCCATGAGCCTACTTCCAGTTTCAGCCCCTTCATGAGTCCATTTCAATTCAAGCCCCCACCACAGCCCATTTCCAATCTTAGCTCCCCCCAACACCCAATTCCCAGTCCTATCCTAGCCCCTTCATCAGCCCATTTCCTGTCCTAGCTCCCTCCCCTCACAGCCCATTTCCATTCCAATCCCCCTCCCCATCAGCTATTTGCAGTTCAAGCCCCCTTCCTCTCAGCCCATTTCCATTCCAAGCCCCCTCCCCCTCCCCATCAGCTATTTGCAGTTCAAGGACCCCCTACCCCTCAGCCCATTTCCATTCCAAGCCCCCGTCCCCATCAGCTATTTGCAGTTCAAGCCTTCCCTTCCACTCAGTCCATTTCCAGTCCTAGCAACCCCCCCCACCCAGTACCAGTCCTAGCCATCCCATAGCCTATTACCTGTCCTAAACCCCCATCAGTCCACTCCCAGTCCTAATCCCATCAGCCCATTTCCAGTCCTAACCCCATCACCCAATTTTCAGTTTAAGCCCCCCCATAGCCCATTTCCAGTCCTAACCCCCCATCAGCCCACTCCCAGTCCTAATCCAATCAGCCCATTTCCAGTCCAACCCCCCCATCACCCAATTTTCAGTTTAAGCCCCCTCCCAGCCCATTAACAGTCCTAACCCCCCATCAGCCCACTTCAATTCCAGGCCCCCGTCCCCCATCAGCTATTTGCAGTTCAAGCCTTCCCTTCCACTCAGCCCATTACAGTCCTAGCCCCCCATAGCCTATTACCAGTCCTAAACCACCATCAGCCCATTCCAATCCTAATCCCATCAGCCCATTTCCAGTCCTAACCCCCATCACCCAATTTTCAGTTTAAGCCCCCCCCCATAGCCCATTATCAGTCCTAATCCCCATCAACCCACTTCCAGCCCTAATCCCATCAGCCCATTTCCAGTCCTAACCCCCATCACCCAATTTTCAGTTTAAGCCCCCCCAGCCCATTACCAGTCCTAACCCCCCATCAGCCCACTTCCATTCCAAGCCCCCGTCTCCCATCAGCTATTTGCAGTTCAAGCCTTCCCTTCCACTCAGCCCATTACAGTCCTAGCCCCCCCAGCCCATTACTAGTCCTAACCCCCCATCAGCCCACTTCCATTCCAAGCCCCGTCAGCTATTTGCAGTTCAAGCCTTCCCTTCCACTCAGCCCATTACAGTCCTAGCCCCCCCATAGCCTATTACCAGTCCTAAAACCCCGTCAGCCCACTCCAATCCTAATCCCGTCTGCCCAGTTCCAGTCTTAGCCCCCCCATAGCCCATTACCAGTCCTAACTCCCCCCATCACCCCATTTCCAGACGTAGCCCCCCATAGCCCATTACCAGTCCTAACCCCCCCATCACCCCATTTCCAGACTTAGCCCCCCCATAGCCCATTACCAGTCCTAACCTCCCATCAGCCACCTTCCAGTCTTAACCCCATTAGCCCATTTCCAGCCCTAACCCCCCCTCCCCACCAGCCTAGGGAAAATTTAAAATAATAAAAAGGTTGTCTGCTGCCAGCCTGCCGCTGCCGCCGCGGCAGATTCGAGTGTCCCGCAGGGTCCCCCCCCCCTGCCCGGCAGAGCCTGCCCTCCCTGCATCAGCTCCCTCTCCGCAGTCGAAACCGGCTTTCAGAGCGCAAAGGGAGAGTTTCTGCCTCGCAGCTCTGTTAAGCCCGCGGGCGCTGATGGGAAAGTTCCCATCAGCCCCTGCGGTCTTTTCGCGCTCTGAAAGCCAGTTTCGACTGTGGAGAGGGAGCCGATGCAGGGAGGGCAGGCTCTGCCGGACAGGGGGGGCCCCGCGGGACACTCGAAGCTGCGGCGGCAGCAGCAGGCCGGCAGCAGACAGCTTTTTTTTAAAAAATGTAAAATTTACTTTTAAGCAGAATGTTCTTTGCGCGGGGCCCTGTGCAAAAAACATTCTTGCTCAATGGACGGGCCGCCCTGCATCATGGCACAAGCCATACACTCGGCGATGGAGTGGTCAGGACCTAAACATTTAAGACACCACTCATGGGTGTCGGTGACAGAGATGGTACCGCCACACTTGGTGCTCTTTTTGAAACCCGAAGCAGGTTTTTCCATAGTGGAGGAAATTTTGGGCCCAAGGCCCAAAATGGCGCATGCACGTGGGAAGAAATGTTTGGAAAAATATAGAATATATATATATATTTTTTTAAACAAAAGAAAGAAAGAAAGAAAAGAGAACCAGCGGTACCGGTATAGCGTCAAGGAAGGCAGACGCGACCAGAAAACGAAGAACTGGAGAGAGGCAGTTGGGAAAGGCGGGAAGGCAGCACGCAGGCGCTGTGGGATGCTCCCAAAGGCTTTCTAATTGGATGCTGGGGAGCGTTCCCGCGCAGGCTCCGTCGGTACCGACGATACCCACATGTCGGTACCGACGATACCCACATTCCTGCTTGTTCCTGGAGATGAAAAGTAGTACTTCTTTTTCTTATTGAAAAAAGTTTTATTTGATGTCTTTTTCTTAGATGGGTTAGCAGTAGATCTAGAAAGTCTATTAAGAGTGGTGTTCTCAGATTCTAGCTGAGAAGCTTTATCCTGCCAGTCTTTGCCAAAAAGGTTTTCACCCGTGCAAAGTATATTACCCAGCTTATCTTGAACCTACTGTTCAAGATCAGATGCTTGGAGCCAAGCAATCCTGCGTGCACCAATGCATATAGCTGAAGTTTGTCAGACGGCTGCCTAGGGTGAGAACTTACACAATCTTGACGATGCATATATTCATATGATTCTTGCAAGGTATTGTGGGTATTGTAGTTCATTCACTCCCAAACACAGCTGATGACAATAATTTGAGTTGTGAAACCAAGTGGTAAGATCAATAAAATACTTCTTTTATTGATGGGGTTTAATTCACCCAGCACATGTATGCTTGATAGCACTATAAATGAGGTTACTTGCTTGCAGTGTTTAAAAATGGATAACAAAAAGTCACAAAGTAAACCAGAAAACAACCTTCAGCTTGTCAGGCAATTAGCTAATGTTTTCTTAGCAAGTAATTACCAAATACAAAGGCACAAAGTAAAGAATAAACCTTGCTGGTTAGGTTAACTTCTGCTTATTTTCCACGCCGATCTCAGCAGTGATTCTCCCTTGCTCACACACACAATCAGGTGCAACCCTAATTACTATCAATGGACCATCTGAAAGCCTTTAGCTGGCTGGCTGCTACTGTGTGAGCCCAAATCCTGCTTTAAGAGCTGTTTGCCGTGGAAATAAAGAACAAAGTTAGGTTTCTTTGTGATGGCTGATGTGTTTGCTCATAGAAAACTAGCAATAGCATTTAGATAAAGAACAGTCCATGTAAATAGTGTCATCTGCTGTATTTCCCCCTGCATCAACAATTATAGGGTCAATATCATACATTGGCACAGATGAGTCTTTCATTAAGGCACTATCATGAGAATGCTTATTCCCTTGCTGCCATTCTCTATTATAGATAGGGTCTGGATCAGTGTTCATACCTGAGCCTCTCCTGCTATCATTATTCCTCTCTGTATAGCCTGGACAATATGTAATCCAATTCTGATGTCCAGCCTTCCAATTTTGATCCCTGGACACTGGATCTTCTCTCACATACCTTCTGGCCTTGGTCTGAAATTCCCTTCCACATGCAGTCTTCTCTCTTCCAGGTAGCCACTGGTGATTCCTATCTCTGCCACTCCATTCCTCTGGCTGAATCCAGTCCAATGGACTCTGCTGGCTTTTGGAATACCTCCCAGTATGAGTACTGCCTTGGAATCTCCCAGACCTTCCAATGGCCTTTCTTCTCTTCCTTCCAGAGAGTTTCCTTCTCTCTCTATCTGCTTGGCTTGGCTTCTGTTTCTCCAGGTGATACTGGTGCTTGTAGCCGTTGCTGTCTCTGTATCTCTTCCTCCCTCTGTAGCTGTTATCTGAAGAATAAGCTCTATACTTATCCTGTTCTAATGTGTGCTGCTCCCTAACACAGCGCAGCTGTGTTGAATCAGGCCCTGCCCTTTGAGATGAGTGCTTAGGGATTACCTCATAGCTCTCTTGATTGCACACACATTTTCTTACTTCAGCCTCCCTCATGGCTGCTGGAAACCTGGTGCATTCTGGGACTGGTAGTCTTTTATGTGAAAAATCTGTTTTCTTGCTTCTACCAGAACTGACAGGTTGCTTGTTTAGAGTCACATCATCCTTTCTATAGCTCCTACCTGAGCTATGATAAGCTTCCTTATCACAAGTTCTGCTGATGCATTCAAAACAGTCGAAAGTTGCCCTGTTAACAAATTTTGAAACATTTTGGGCATGTTTCACAAGGGTTTGATAATCAGCTCTCTTGTCATCAGAGAGAAGAGGAGCCATCAACTCTAAATCCTTAGCCACCTCTCTAAGGAACATACCCATATAGAGTATGTAGGAACGGATTCTAGCCAATAACATGGAGGCCTGAAAACATCAACGGCCAAAAGCACTTTTTATTTGACGCATTGCGGATTTCACCACCATGGAATGGTGTGGTAATTGTGTCTTCTGGAAAACGGGACAGTCTGGTACCCGGTACATAGTATCATGATGTCGAGTATGTGGAGAAATAGTTAGAGGTGTCTCCCACATATGAAGCATAAGGTCATGAAGTATTCGATGAACAGGGAGAGTAGCAGCCTCCTTTGGGGCTGCAGGGTATTGAAGGATTTCAAGCTTCTCTGAAGTCACCATTATGTACAGACCCCGAACCACATTGCGAATAACGTTTTGAAAAGACCTGTCCTCTGGAGGGGACATGCGACATTGTGGGGGACAGAGAAGGGTCCTCCAGGAGAGTTCTCATTTCCCAGGTACTGGCCAATTCGTCGTCCGACAAATCGGAGTCAGAAGACTCAAGGTATCGACGGTCAGGGTGTTCGGGCTCTGCACGTACTTGATACCGGTCAAAGCTGGTAGCTGAAGGCTGCAGTGCCAGAACCTCAGTACCGGAAATGGACTTGAGGGCTGGCATGGGCAGTAGCATGATAAGTGGTAAAAAAGTTGATGCAGGCTCTTTCGGTACCGATACCTGAGGAATCGACTGTAAAGGCTTTACTGGTACAGAGCCCGTCAGTAAGGCCGCTAAGCTTCGCTCGATGGCTAGGATATGCTGATCTATGGAACTTGCCGATGCTTGGGTATCGGTACCGGAGTTGCGGGCCACGACCCCTGAGCATGACACCAAGAGCTCTCTGGAGGTAGAGGCCTTGGGAGCATCCTGGGACCTCACTAAGGCTTTGGAGGCAAGGACCTCCCGCCGGGGTAGTTTGGCCAGTGTATCCCCCTCCAGGGAAACGCCCAAGGCATCTCAATGCTTAGAAGTAGATCTACCCTTGGAGGGTCAGCTAGTCTTTGATGAAGACCTAGGTTTCGATCCCTGAAAGGAAGATGAAGCTCTCAATGACATCGATGCTACAGACATCGCATCGGTGGCAAAGAGGGTGCCAAGTTTAGCAGCTCGGTTCTGTAAGCCTCTCTTTGTCATCTTCCTACAAAGAGGACATTCTGATGGTTGGTGATCTGGTCCTAATCACTTCAGACACCAGTCATGGGTATCGGTGGCCGAAATAGTACTGCCACATTTGGAACACTTCTTAAAACCACTTGCTGGTTTTTCCATTCTGAGAAAAAGAAAAGGCCTAAGCCTAAGATGGCATCGATGCGCCCGAAGGAATAAAGTTTTTCTTCACTAAAGAACCTATTTTTTTTTTTTATAGAAAATAAAGCAAGCACGACAGAGTTGGTACCAGCGTCGACGGGAAGGCAGACACAACCACAAAAAAAATAAGAAAAAAAATCAAATTTTCTGCGGTGACAGGAATTGCTTTTTGTCGGCTCCACGGAAAACGAAGAACTGAGGAGGGCGAGCTGGAAAGACGGGAAGGCAGCTACACAGGCGCAGTGGGATGCTCCCAAAGGTTCCCGCGTGGGCTCCATCGGTACCAACGTCACCCCATATGTGAAGACTACATTCCTGCTTGTTACTGGAGATAGAACATCGCCACCTGGTTGTCCATCTGGACAAGACTGGCTGGTGATGTAGGCAGTGGCAAAAAGCTCGGAGGGCTAATTATATCGCCCATAGTTTCAGGAGGTTGATCTGCTGGATGCTCTCATTCTGCGACCAGCTGCCCTGGGTG
The DNA here is from genome assembly GCA_033557465.1 of Ichthyophis bannanicus. Taxonomy (NCBI): domain Eukaryota; kingdom Metazoa; phylum Chordata; class Amphibia; order Gymnophiona; family Ichthyophiidae; genus Ichthyophis; species Ichthyophis bannanicus. Next base: position 642,810,940 of record CM066032.1, read on the forward strand.
CAGAGTTCCTTGTAGTGGGCTCCCCAGCCGAGTAGGGAGGCATCCATGGTAAGGACCCTTAAGAAGCTCGGGGCTTGAAAAGGCATCCCCGCCTCGAGACATTGGAGAATCTGCCACCAGGTCAGAGAGTCCACCAACTGGTAAGTCATAGAGACTTTGTCCCGGAGGTGCCCCGTGGCCTGTGTCCACTGGTCCCGAAGGCACCACTGTGCAGCTCTCATGTGGAGGCGGACATCTGGGGTGACGTGGAGGCCATGAGCCTGAGGAGGCGCAAGAGGAGCCGAGCCGACACCGAGGGACCGTGCTGTACGTCCAGTGTCAGGGCTCTGAGGCAGTCAGTTCAGTCCCTGGGCAGGAAGGTCTTTGCCAGGAGGGTGTCCAGTCTGGCCCTGATGAACTCCAGACATTGCATCGGAAGGAGGTGAGGTGAGTCTTGGCGTAGTTCATCATAAACCCCAAATGCTGCAGGACCTAGATGGTGCTCGCAGTCGCCAGCTGCACCTCTGAGGCCGTGCCTCCCTTTACGAGCCAGTCATCCAGGTAGGGGAAGACAGACCCCCTGGAGGCGGAGGAAGGCGGCCACAACTGCCAAGCATTTTGTAAAGACCCTTGGGACAGAGGCCAAGCCGAAAGGCAGCACCCTGTACTGTAGTGCCCACCCCCACCATGAACCGCAGGTACTGCCTGTGGTTGGGGTGAATGAGGATGTGGGTATAGGCATGCTTCATTCCAAAGAGCATAGCAAATCTCCCTGCTGGAGGTAAGGCAACGATGTTCCAAGAGCATCTTGAACTTTTTCCTCAACAGAACTTGTTGAGGTTGCGCAGGTCGAGGATGGGCCTTAGGCCTCCTATTCTTTTTGGCAGGAGGAAGTACCTGGAGTAGAACCTCCTGCCCCTGAGACAGTGGGGCACTGGTTCCACTGCTTTTTCCTCGTGAAGACCTGCAAGCTCCTTCAGTAGAAGGTCCCAGTGGAGCTCTCCCAGAAAATAAGGGGGAGGTGTCTGAGTCAGATGGAGAAGGTAACCCTCCTTGACCACTCGAAGTGTCCAGGAATCAGTGGTGATGGTTAGCCACCTTTGGGCATAGTGGATCAGACATCCCCCTAAGGGCTGCTGACCTCTTGGGGGTGGAGAGGCTATGCCCAAGGAGTCAAAAGCTCTCCACTGGCTGGGCCGGGCCCGGGGCCGGTACCTGGGGTTTGGGAGCCTTCTGCTTACGAGGGCCATGCCCATGTCCCTTGGCCTGCTGACCCTGCTGGGGAGCCGGGAAGGCCTGAAAAGGTGGTTAGTTTCTGTAAGCAGCCCCTTTTCTCGGGTAGAAGGGCTTTTTACCAGAGCCCTTCCATTAGGCAGGGCAGCAGTCTTTTTGGAGAGCCTGGTCCTTATCATGAACTCGGTCTCCAGCTTGGCAGCTTTGTTGGTCATGGGCTTGCCAAAGAGGTTCTTTCCTTGGCATGGGATATCGACCAATTTGTCCTGAACCCATTGCTCAAGGTCGGATGACTGTAGCCAAGCCTGGCGTCAGGCACCAATGCCCGCCGCCGCTACTCGAGCCGCCAACTCGAATCCTTCATAGGCTGCTTGAGACACAAACTTGGAGCACTCACAGACGGCCTTGGCTAGGTTCCTGAACCGCTGCAGGAGTTCCTTGGACAAACCAGCTGAGAACCCAGCGAGTTCCTTCGCCAGGTCTCTCAGGTATATGCCCATGTACAGCTGGTAGGCCTGGATTTGGCCGATGAGCGTCAAGCCTTGGTAACACTTTCTGCCAGGGGCATCCAAGGTGCGTGACTCTTAAGAACATAAGAACATAAGAAATGCCATACTGGGTCAGACCGAGGTCCATCAAGCCCAGTATCCTGTTTCCAACAGTGGCCAATCTAGGTCATACGTACCTAGCAGTTTCCCCAAAAGACACAGGTTCTGCAGTGCTTGTACTAGGCCAAGCATTGATATCCTGGGTCCCTTTTTAATAGTGGTTTATGGACCTTTCCTCCAGGAACTTGTCCAAACCTTTTTTAAACCCAGCTATACTAACAGCCCTTACTACATCCTCCGGTAACAGATTCCAGAGTTTGATTACACGTTGAGAGAAGAAATATTTTCTCCTATTTGTCTTAAATAGTTTACCCTGTAGCTTCATTACATGCCCCCTAGTCCTTCTATATTCTGATAGCGTAAACAATTTATCCACGTTTATCCGTTCCACTCCATTCATTAATTTATACACCTCTATCATATCTCCCCTCAGCCGCCTCTTTTCTAGGTTAAAGAGCCCTAACCTTTTTAGCCTCTCTTCATAGGAGTAGCCTTCCATCCCCTTCACCAATTTGGTGGCTCTTCTCTGTACTTTTTCTAATAACTCTATGTCCTTTTTAAGATACGGTGACCAGAATTGCACACAATATTCAAGGTGCGGTCGTACCATGGAGCGATACAGAGGCATTATAATATCCTTTGTTTTATTCTCCATCCCTTTCCTTAGGATACCTAGCATTCTATTTGCTTTCTTGGCCGCCGCTGCACACTGGGCGGAGGGTTTTAACATGTTATCCACGATGACTCCTAAATCTTTTTCCTGGGTGGTGGTTTCTAATGTGGAGCCTTGCATCTTGTAACTATAGTGTGGGTTGTTCTTTCCTAGGTGCATAACTTTGCACTTGTCCACATTAAATTTCATCTGCCATTTGGATGCCCAGTCTTCCAATTTATCCAGATCCTCCTGCAGTTTTCCACAATCCTCTTGGGTTTTAACAACTTTAAACAGTTTTGTGTCATCTGCAAATTTGATTACCTCACTAGTTATTCCCTTTTCCAGGTCATTTATGAATATGTCAAAAAGTAGCGGACCCAGTACAGATCCCTGGGGTACTCCACTATTCACCTTTTTCCATTGGGAATATTGGCCATTTAGCCCTACCCTCTGCTTTCTATCTTTTAACCAGTTCCCGATCCACAATAGTACACTGCCTCCTATCCCATGACTTTTTAGCTTCGCCAAAAGTCTCTGATGGGGGACCTTGTCAAAAGCTTTCTGAAAGTCCAGATACACTATATCAACCGACTCACCTTTGTCTACCTGTTTATGCACACCTTCAAAAAAACAGATCAGATTAGTAAGACAAGATCTGCCTTGTCTAAAGCCATGTTGGCTGTCTCCCATTAGGCCATGACTATCTACATGCTGTGTAATTTTGTTCTTTATGATGGCTTCTACCATTTTCCCTGGTACTGACGTCAGGCTCACCGGTCTGTAATTTCCCGGGTCACCCCTGGAACCCTTTTTAAAAATTGGTGTTACGTTGGCGACCCTCCAATCTTCAGGTATTACAGATGATTTTAATGAAAGTTCACAGATTACCAATAACAGGTCTGCAATCTCATATTTCAGTTCTTTCAACACTCTGGGATGTATACCATCCGGTCCAGGTGATTTGCTACTATTCAGTTTATCAAATAGTTGTAATATATCTTCCCGGTGTAGCGATATTTCTCTCAATTCCTCTGCAGTATCACCTTTAAATACCACTTCAGTCTTGGGTAACACCCCTACATCTTCCTCAGTAAAGACCGAAGCAAAGAATTCATTCAGTCTCTCTGCTATAGCCTTGTCTCCTCTTACTGCCCCTTTTACCCCTCTATCATCTAATGGTCCAATTGACTCTCTCACAGGCCTTTTGCTACGAATGTACTTGAAAAAGTCTTTATTTCGTGTTTTTGCTTCCGTAGCAAGTTTCTTCTCAAATTCCCGCTTTACCTGCCTTATCAATGCTTTGCATTTAACTTGCCAGTGCTTGTGCTGTTTCCAGTTTTCATCATTTGGCTCTTTTTTCCATTTTCTGAAGGTTGCTCTTTTGGCAGCAACAGCCTCTCTGACCTCACCTTTAAACCATGCTGGCAGTTTTTTGGACTTTCTTCCACTTTTCTTAATGCGTGGAATACAGCTGGTCTGGGCTTCGAGGATAGTATTTTTAAATAACACCCAACCTTTGCCAGGGGAGTTGTGCGGCAGCTGTGACTTCTGGAAGCCCGGGCTTCAGCGGACTCGATACATCGAGTCCAGCCACTTGCTCACCACCAGCACTGACGCCGGTGTTTCCCACATGCAGAGCATCAGCTATTCCAGGATGGAAGGGATGGGCACCGTGAGGGATTCCCTCGGAGGGGCCTCGTACTAGAGGATTTCCAACTCATCCGCCCAAGGATCCTCCTCCGACTCTGTCGGAAACGCTCGGGCCTTGGACATGTCCTTGACGATGTCAAGGAAACCCATGTCCTTCGGCGGAGACCGGCGCCAGGACTCCGAAGCAGGGGAGTTCGAGGGGATGTTGCGGTGACGACGGGTGTCGGGCAACGCCTCATCCTCTGTATCCCACTCAGTGTAGTCCATAGAGGACTCGAAGGAGGGATGATCCGTGGGCACTGGGGCCGACCCCGGCCCACTGAGCCCCTGCAGCTGACGCCGAGCACACTGGCTGGCGACGATCGCGGCCCCATCGAGCAGGAACTGGATCGAGACTGCAGCTGAGGATTGCCTCAAGGTCAAAGGACCTTGAGGATCGTCTCTGCCTCTGGGGACATCTTTGACATAAAGGGCCCAGTGGTCAGGGCAGATGAATCGGTAGTACCAGACAACAGCGCCCGCTGCTGGCCCATGAAAGCGGACAAATGCGCTTCAGGGCCACCATTCTGGACTCCAAGCCAGAAGGCTCTGCAGTCATTGGCACAGGCACTGAGGGACTCGGGCCCAATGCTGGTTCCCCTAAAGGGGAGTCCTCAACGAGGATAATGTCTGGCGACCGAGGCCAGTCCGAGGTCAATTCCTTTCAAGGGACTTTTGCAGGCCGCTCCCTCTCCGATCCCTCAGACAAGCGTCTCGAACTGCGGGACCTGGCTCGGGACATACCCAGCCTGTCGGATCCATCCAGGGACGCCACCTTGAAGGTTTTCTTCTTATTCTTGGGTTCCCTCACGGAAGACCCCCTTTCTGAAGAACCACGGCGCCGCTCGGGTTCGGAGGGGTCTGCCCGAGATGTTGTGGCTTCAGATGAGGCTCTGGCCTTCGGAGGCACTGGGGACTCAGGGAAAAACGTATCATGCTGCTGCTGGCGGCTCTTGAAGGCCTTGCTGGACATCTTTTTGCAAAAACTACATGCTGTAGGGTTGTGGTCCAGCCCAAGACAGCGAAGGCAGCAGTCATGTGTGTCGGTCAAGGACATAATTTTGGTACACCGATCACACTTCTTGAAGCCACTGGCAGCCACGGGGGAGAAAAGTACCCCAGTGAGGTCTTTCAAAGCTGGGGGGATGCTTCCGTGAGGGCTCCGTCGGTGCCAACATCACCTATATGTGAGGGCTGACTTCCTGCTTGTTCCCAGAGAAAGGGGATAGACTCAGGAGTAATATGCGGAAATATTTCTTTATGGAAAGAGGTAGATGCGTGGAATAGTTTCCCAGTGGAGGTAGTAGAGACAAGGACCGTATCTGAATTCAAGAAAGCATGGGACAAACACAGAAGATCTCTAAAGGAAAAAAGGGGACTATTGTAGTTGATATGGAAAGGCAGATTAGATAGGCTATATGGTCTTTCTGCAATCATACTTCTATTCTTGGCCTTCTTGAGGGCAATTTGACCATTACAGAGTGGGAAGAAAGCTGTCACTTCTCTAGTCTGGGAGACTGCATGTATGAAGTCCAAAAGGCTATGTTTTTGTTCACACAGAAAGAGGGCTCTCCTCAAGTCTCATAATTTCTGCATCCATCTTGTGAACAGGTACTGTCATGCCTTTCTTGAGGAAAAGGAGTGTTGAAAAACTGAAGGATGTCCAATAAAGTTAAACATTTCTGCTCTGAGTTCAGTCATTTCACATTAAAAAAAAAATCTGTGAAAAGAGAAGTCCTCTTGTGAAGACTTTCTCTTTATTGTGAAGGATAAAGGTCTGAGGGGAAATGAGTAAATCCCTCCTCTTCAGAGAACTCCATTGGTTCACAATCAGAACCCCAGGAATTATCATGTTCAGACACAGTGTAGATACTCATCTGTATTATCTGTGGACAGCAGAAATAAGTCCTCACGTATAGGTGACGTCACCTCTGGAGCCCCATGTGGGTATTCTTCTACCGGAAGCTATTGAAAGGCTCCACCGTATCTGCACCTGTCTTCCCGCTTGCCACAGCGCCATCTTCTCCAGTATGATATCAAAGCTGTAGCAGAAGACAACTCCTCTGAGACATGGGAGGATTGTGAGCTTATTCTTGCTGTCCACGGAGAACACCTGCTACAGATAAGTAACTACGTTTTCTCCAATGACAAGCAGGCAGTCCTCCCTCATGTATGGAACTTCCAAGCTACAGGCTACCAAAGACTGAGGAGGCCAAGAAGCCCAACAGGGGCAATAAAACAGGAACTGGAGAATCAACTATGTACTGCAATAGGAGTCCCTGGGAATAACTCATCTGATTCAATATCTTCACATACAGTAGCATTCATCATCACACATGCTCTATGTAAAGTTTCTTTTTTGGTAGCCTGGATGGACAGTATAGCCTTGGTGGGATGAAGTTGGACACAAATCCCCAAACAGATGCCAGAGTACAGATTGGCTGACGTTGCTGTCACATCAGGAATCCCCATCCAGACAGTAGTGAGATGGGATTGTGTGGACAGAAGACCATATTGCAGCCCTGCAGATCTCCATGGAGATCGAGCACAAGTTGGCCACCGACATTGCCATGGCTCTGACATTGTGAACCATGATATAACCATCAAGGCTCAGGCTAGCCTGGGAATAAGCAAAAGAGATGCAGTCTGCTAGTCAAATTGTCAAGGTGGATTTTGAAACAGCAGCCCTAGGCTTTCTGGGGTCAAAAGAGACAAACAACTGAGTAGACCTTCGGTGGGCCTGTGTCCACTCAAGGTAGAAGGCCAAGGCTCGATACAGTCTAGCATGTGCAGCATCATCTCCCCCCTGTGGGCGTGAGGCCTGGGAAAGAAAGTAAGCAGCACAACTGATTAAGATGGAAAGCAGATACCATCTTTGGGAAGAAATGTGATTAAGTTGAAATCCAGAACTTCCAGGGTAGCATTCTCCGAAATGCTTCCTGTTCCACGCGCAGGACCCAAAAGGCAGGCAGAGCTCCGGAGTCTCAATGCGTGGATGAGACAATGGTGCAGAGATGAGGGTTTTGGATTTGTTAGGAACTGGAGAACATTCTGGGGAAAGGAGGGGCTCTTCCGAAGGGATGGGCTTCACCTTAACCGGGATGGAACCAGGCTGCTGGCATTAACCTTTAAAAAGGAGATAGAGCAGCTTTTAAACTAGATATTAGGGGAAAGCCGACAGTCGCCCAAGAGCGGATGGTTCGGAAGAATGTATCCTTGAAGGATACTACCAAAAGCAGAGAGGTTCCACAAAAGAGTAAAGTAGCCCAAATGCCCTCAAGTATGGAGCAGACAGAGCTTAAAGATCCCAATTTACCCATGTCTAACAATAGCCAAATTAACATGAATAAAATACATTCTCTAAAATGCTTGTATGCAAATGCTAGAAGTCTAAAGAATAAGATGGGAGAGTTAGAATATATAGCACTAAATGAAAGGTTAGATATGATTGGAATATCAGAGACATGGTGGAAGGAGGGCAACCAGTGGGACACTGATACCTGGGTACAAACTATATCGTAATGATAGAGCTGATCAAATTGGTGGAGGGGTTGCGCTCTATGTTAGAGAGGGCATTGACTCAGAAAGGATTAAAGTTTTGCAGGAAACAAAATCTGCTGTAGAATCTATATGGATTGAAATTCCATATAAAAGGGGGAAGGCGATGGCAGTGGGGGTGTACTATCGAGCACCTGGCCAGAATGACCAAATGGATGATGAAATGCTCAAAGAAATCAAGGAAGCTAACAAAAGTTACAGCGCAGTAATAATAATGGGTGATTTCAATTACCCCGGTATCGACTGGGTCAGTGTCACGTCAGGACATGCTAGGGAGATAAAGTTCCTAGATGAAATAAATGAATGCTTTCTGGAGCAGCTGGTTCATGAACCGACCAGAGGGGAAGCCATATTAGACCTAGTCCTTAGTGGAACACCAGATCTAGTGCAAGAGATAAGGGTGTTGGTGCCACTTGGCAATAGTGATCATAGCATGATCGCCTTTGATTTAATTAGTGGAGGAGGGATAGTAAGGAAATCCACAGTACTACCTTTTAACTTTCGAAAGGGAGACTATGATAAAATGAGAAAAACAGTTAAGAAAAAACTAAAAGGAGCAGTTGCGAAGGTTAAAGACGTACATCAAGCTTGGGTGTTGCTGAAAAATACTATCTTGGAAGCCCAGACCAGCTGTATTCCACGCTTTAAGAAAAGTGGAAGGAAGTCCAAAAAACTGCCAGCATGGTTTAAAGGTGAGGTCAGAGAGGCTGTTGTTGCCAAAAAATCAACTTTCAGGAAATGGGAAAAAAGAGCCAAACGACGAAACCTGGAAACAGCACAAGCACTGGCAAGTCAAATGCAAGGCATTGATAAGGCAGGCAAAGAGAGAATTTGAGAAGCTTGCTGCGGAAGCAAAAACGCGAAATAAAGACCTTTTCAAGTACATTCGTAGCAAAAAACCTGTGAGAGAGTCAGTTGGTCCATTAGATGATAAAGGGGTTAAAGGAGCACTAAGAGGCGACAAGGCGATAGCGGAGAGACTGAATGAATTCTTTGCTTCGGTCTTTACTGAGGAAGATGTAGGGATGTTACCCATGACTGAAGTGGTATTTAAAGGTGCGGAAGAATTGGAGGAAATATCGATACATCGGGAAGATGTCTTACAACTATTAGATAAACTGAAGAGTAGCAAATCACCTGGGCCGGATGGTATACATCCAAGGGTGTTGAAAGAACTGAAATATGAGATTGGAGAACTGCTATCAGTAATCTGTGAACTATCATTAAAATCATCTCTAATACCTGAAGATTGGAGGATCGCCAATGTAACACCAATTTTTAAAAAGGGTTCCAGGGGTGATCCGGGAAACTACAGACCGGTGAGCCTGACATCAGTACCGGGAAAAATGGTAGAAACCATCATAAAGAATAAAATTACTCAGCATGTAGATAGTCACAACCTAATGGGAGACAGCCAACATGGCTTTAGACAAGGAAGATCTTGTCTTACTAATCTGCTATGCTTTTTTGAAGGAGTGAATAAACAGGTGGACAAAGGTGAGTCGTTTGATATTGTGTATCTGGACTTTCAGAAAGCCTTTGACAAGGTCCCTCATCAGAGACCTTTGGCAAAACTAAAGAGTCATGGGATAGGAGGCAATGTACTATTGTGGATCAGGAACTGGTTAAAAGATAGAAAGCAGAGGGTAGGGCTAAATGGCCAATTTTCCCAATGGAGAAAGGTGAATAGTGGTGTACCCCATGGATCTGTGCTGGGTCCGCTGCTTTTTGACATATTCATAAATGACCTGGAAAGTGGAATAACGAGTGAGGTTATCAAATTTGCAGATGACACAAAACTATTTAAAGTTGTTAAAACCCAAGAGGATTGTGAAAAATTGCTTGAGGATCTTGATAAATTGGAAGACTGGGCATCAAAATGGCAGATGAAATTTAATGTGGACAAGTGCAAGGTTATGCACCTAGGGAAGAACAACCCAAACTATGGTTACACGATGCAAGGTTCCACATTAGGAACCACCACCCAGGAAAAAGATTTAGGCGTCATTGTGGATACCATGTTAAAACCCTCGGCCCAGTGTACAGCGGCGGCCAAGAGAGCAAATAGAACACTAGGTATGATAAGGAAAGGAATGGAAAATAAAACAAAAGATATTATAATGCCTCTATATCGTTCCATGGTGAGACCGCACCTTGAATATTGTGTGCAATTCTGGTCACCGTATCTTAAAAAGGATATAGCGATTTTAGAAAAGGTACAGAGAAGAGCCACCAAAATGGTAAAGGGGATGGAAGGATACTCCTATGAAGAAAGGCTAAAAAGGTTAGGGCTCTTTAACCTGGAAAAGAGATGGCTGAGGGGAGATATGATAGAAGTCTATAAATTAATGAACGGAGTGGAATTTAAGCTTTTAGGTAGGAAGTTGAAATCCAGAACTTCCAGGATAGCATTCTCCGAAATGCTTCCTGCTGCACGTACAGGACCCAAAAGTCAGGCAGAGCTCCGGAGTCTCAATGCGTGAATGAGACAATGGTGCAAGGATGAGAGTTTTGGATTTGTTAGGAACTGGGGAACATTCTGGGGAAAGGGGGGGCTCTTCCGAAGGGGTGGGCTTCACCTTAATCAGGATGGGACCAGACTGCTGGCATTAACCTTTAAAAAAGAGATAGAGAAGCTTTTAAACTAGAAATTAGGGGAAAGCCGACAGTCACCCAGGAGTGCATGGTTCGGACAAAGGTATCCTTGAAGGATACTACCAAAAGCAGTGAGGTTCCAAAAGGGAGTATAGTAGCCCAAATGCCCTTGAGTAAGGAGCAGACAGAGCATAAAGATTCCAAATTACCCCTGCCTACCAATAGCCAGATTAATATGAATAAAATACAGTCTTTAAAATGCTTGTATGCCAATGCTAGAAGTCTAAACAATAAGATGGGAGAGTTAGAAAATATAGCACTAAATGAGAGGTTAGATATGATTGCACTCTCAGAGACATGGTGGAAGGAGGATAACCAGTGGGACACTGTGATACCTGGATACACACTATATCGTAATGATAGAGCTGATCAAATTGGTGGAGGGGTTGCGCTCTATGTTAGAGAGGGCATTGAGTCAGAAAGGATTAAAGTTTTGCAGGGAACAAAATTTGCTGTAGAATCTCTATGGATTGAAATTCCATTTATGAAGGGGAAGGTGATGGTAGTTGGAGTATACTATCGACCGCCTGGCCAGAATGAACAAATGGATGATGAAATGTTCAAAGAAATCAAGGAAGCTAACAAAAGTCACAACAGAGTAGTAATAATGGGTGATTTCAATTACCCCGGTATCGACTGGGTCAGTGTCACAGCAGGACAAGCTAAAGAGATAAAGTTTCTAGATGGAATAAATGACTGCTTCTTGGAGCAGCTGGTTCATGAACCGACCAGAGGGGAAGCCATACTGGACCTAGTCCTTAGTGGAACGCCAGATCTGGTGCAAGAAATAAGGGTGTTGGGACCACTTGGCAATAGTGATCATAGTATGATCATGTTTGATTTAATTAGTGGAGGACAGATAGTAAAGGCATCCACCTTACTACCTTTTAACTTTCAAAAGGGAGACTATGATAGAATGAGGAATATAGTTAGGAAAAAACTAAAAGGAGCAGTTCCAAAGGTTAAAGACTTACAGCAAGCTTGGGTGTTATTTAAAAATACTATCCTCGAAGACCAGACCAGCTGTATTCCACGCATTAGGAAAAGTGGAAGAAAGTCCAAAAAACTGCCAGCATGGTTTAAAGGTGAGGTCAGAGAGGCTGTTGCTGCCAAAAAAGCAACCTTCAGGAAATGGAAAAAAAGAGTCAAATGATGAAAACTGGAAACAGCACAAGCACTGGCAAGTTAAATGCAAAGCATTGATAAGGCAGGCAAAGCGGGAATTTGAGAAGAAACTTGCTACGGAAGCAAAAACACGAAATAAAGATTTTCAAGTACATTCGTAGCAAAAGGCCTGTGAGAGAGTCAATTGGACCATTAGATGATAGAGGGGTAAAAGGGGCAGTAAGAGGAAACAAGGCTATAGCAGAGAGACTGAATGAATTCTATGCTTCGGTCTTTACTGAGGAAGATGTAGGGATGTTACCCAAGACTGAAGTGGTATTTAAAGGTGATACTGCAGAGGAATTGAGAGAAATATCGCTACACTGGGAAGATATATTACAACTATTTGATAAACTGAATAGTAGCAAATCACCTGGACCGGATGGTATACATCCCAGAGTGTTGAAAGAACTGAAATATGAGATTGCAGACCTGCTATTGGTAATCTGTGAACTTTCATTAAAATCATCTGTAATACCTGAAGATTGGAGAGTCGCCAACGTAACACCAATTTTTAAAAAGGGTTCCAGGGGTGACCCAGGAAATTACAGACCGGTGAGCCTGACGTCAGTACCAGGGAAAATGGTAGAAACCATCATAAAGAACAAAATTACACAGCATGTAGATAGTCATGGCCTAATGGGAGACAGCCAACATGGCTTTAGACAAGGAAGATCTTTTCTTACTAATCTGATATGTTTTTTTGAAGGTGTGCATAAACAGGTAGACAAAGGTGAGACGGTTGATATAGTGTATCTGGACTTTCAGAAAGCTTTTGACAAAGTCCCCCATCAGAGACTTTTGGCGAAGCTAAAAAGTCATGGGATAGGAGGCAGTGTACTATTGTGGATCGGGAACTGGTTAAAAGATAGAAAGCAGAGGGTAGGGCTAAATGGCCAATATTCCCAATGGAAAAAGGTGAATAGTGGAGTACCCCAGGGATCTGTACTGGGTCCGCTGCTTTTTGACATATTCATAAATGACCTGGAAAAGGGAATAACGAGTGAGGTTATCAAATTTGCAGATGACACAAAACTGTTTAAAGTTGTTAAAACCCAAGAGGATTGTGGAAAACTGCAGGAGGATCTGGATAAATTGGAAGACTGGGCATCCAAATGGCAGATGAAATTTAATGTGGACAAGTGCAAAGTTATGCACCTAGGAAAGAACAACCCACACTATAGTTACACGATGCAAGGCTCCACATTAGAAACCACCACCCAGGAAAAAGATTTAGGAGTCATCGTGGATAACATGTTAAAACCCTCCGCCCAGTGTGCAGCGGCGGCCAAGAAAGCAAATAGAATGCTAGGTATCATAAGGAAAGGGATGGAGAATAAAACAAAGGATGTTATAATGCCTCTGTATCGCTCCATGGTACGACCGCACCTTGAATATTGTGTGCAATTCTGGTCACCGTATCTTAAAAAGGACATAGCGTTATTAGAAAAAGTACAGAGAAGAGCCACCAAATTGGTGAAGGGGATGGAAGGCTACTCCTATGAAGAGAGGCTAAGAAGGTTAGGGCTCTTTAGCCTGGAGAAGAGACGGCTGAGGGGAGATATGATAGAGGTCTATAAATTAATGAATGGAGTGGAACGGATAAACGTGGATCAATTGTTTACGCTATCAGAGTATAGAAAGACTAGGGGACATGTAATGAAGCTACAGGGTAAACTATTTAAGACAAATAAGAGAAAATATTTTTTCACTCAACGTGTAATCAAACTCTGGAATCTGTTACCGGAGGATGTAGTAAGGGCTGTTAGTATAGCTGGGTTTTAAAAAAGGTTTGGACAAGTTCCTGGAGGAAAGGTCCATAAACCACTATTAAAAAGGGACCCAGGATATCAATGCTTGACCCAGTACAAGCATTGTGGAACCTGTGTCTTTTGGGGATATTGCTAGGTACGTATGACCTAGATTGGCCACTGTTGGAAACAGGATACTGGGCTTGATGGACCTCGGTCTGACCCAGTATGGCATGTCTTATGTTCTTATGTTCATAACGGGTAAACGTAAATCAATTGTTTACCTTATCAGAATATAGAAAGACTAGGGGACATGCAATGAAGCTACAGGGTAAACTATTTAAGACTAATAAAATAAAATATTTTTTCACTCAACGTGTAATCAAACTCTGGAATTTGTTACCGGAGGATGTGGTAAAGGCTGTTAGTGTAGCTGGGTTTAAAAAAGGTTTGGACAAGTTCCTGGAGGAAAGGTCCATAAACCATTATTAAGAAGTGACCGAAGATATCAATGCTTGACCCAGTACAAGCATTGTGGAACTTGTGTCTCTTGGGGAAACTGCTAGGTACATATGACCTAGATTGGCCACTGTTGGAAATAGAATACTGGGCTTGATGGACCTTGGTCTGACCCAGTATGGCATATCTTATGTTCTTAGACAACTCTATTGTGGTGAAACCAAGTAAATGGCGGGTGAGCCACAAGGGCCTGGAGCTCACTGACGCATGCCAAGGTAACCGTGACTAGAAACAAGACCTTCCAGGTCAAGAACTTCAGAAGGCAGGAAGTGAGCAGCTCAAAGAGAGCTAACATGAGCTACGTCAAAAACACATTAAGATCCCAAGCCAATACTGGAGGCCTGAGAGGAGGTTTAGAGAGGAGCAAGCCCCGTATGAATCAAATCATCAAAGGCTAAGCTGATATGGACTTCCCTTCAGAGCTGCGATGGTAAGCCCCAATCACGCTCAGGTGGACTCTGACAGTTAAACTTGGGACCCGACTCATAGAGGTGCGGGAGGTACTCAAGCAGCCTGTCAACGGAGTAAGAAAAGAGATCCAGAGCCTGATCAGCACATCAGATGGTGAATCTCCTCCATTTGAAAGTTTAAGACCCCCTCATCGAAGCCCTCCTAGAGGCCAACAAAATCTCTGTCACCCCCTCGGGCAGGTTAAGCTCCGACAGAACTAAATGCTCAATATCCACGCAGTGAGGACCAAGGACCAGACATTGGTGTGGAGCAGGCTCCCTTCCTGGGAGATGAGGTCTGGGGCAGAGCCCAATCGCAGGGGCTTCCTTCAAGAAAGTTGACACAGAACGTGGAACCACGGCTGTCTGGGCCAATATGACTTGATGAGGATCATCATGCCCCTGTTGGCCTGGAGTTTCAACAGAGTCTTTGCTATGACAGGAATGGGAGGATACAAATATAGCAGGTCCATTCCGCAGTACAGGAGGAAAGCATCCGGCGCCAGCCTGCCGCTCGAAGCAACCCTGGAGCATTACTGAGCCACTTAAGCACTGCGCAGAGTAGCGGATAGATCTATCAAGGTGGTACCCCACTTCTGAAAGATCCAGGCCGCAACCTTCCTGTTCAGAGTCCACTCATGCAGCTGAAGGATGCGGCTCAGCTGTTCTGTCAGGGAATTCAACTTCCCGGGCAGATAGATGGCTCTCAATTCCATACCATGAGCGATAGCAAACTTCCACAAGTGGATTGCTTCCCAGCACAGGAGATAGGACCCTGTGCCTCCCTGCTTGTTGAAGTAGTACATTGCTACCTGATTGTTGGTCCAAATCAAAACAATCTGGTTGGCTAGGCAATCCTGGAACGCCCTGAGGTGGTTTGCTATGGCCTCCAAGAAATTGATTTGGTGGAAGCTCTCCTGTTTGGACCAAATGCCTTGCATGCGAAGGCCATCCAGATGCAGCCCCCAACACAGCTTGGATGTGATCATCGTCAGAGTCCGCTGAAGGGCCAATTTCTGGAAGGGAAGACCCTTGTGTAGGTCCTGAGGGTCCAACCACCAGTGTAGAGACTGAGCCAGAGGTATGGTGATCGAAGCAGCCAATGGCTTGCTTCCACTGAGTACTCAGAGTCCACTAAGCTTGTCTCATCGACAGACGTGCCAGGCGAGTGACGTGCACCATTGAGGCCATATGACCGAAGACAGCATCCTACAAGCAGTTACCTGATGTCTCTGCTGAGTATCGTGGATCAAGGCCGTCAGCCGCTACAGACAGTCCAGCGGAAGCAAAGCCCAAGGCCCAAGCCTCGTTGGGGAGAACCCCTATGAATGCCAGTTGTTGGGTGGGCTGAAAGTGAGACTTGGGATACTTGACTACAAATCCCAACAGCTCGAGCACCTGAATGTTCAGCCAAATTGATTGCTGGACTCCTTCTGGAGTAGTGCTGTTTATGAGCCAGTCGTCCAAATAAGGGAAGACAAACACCCCCAGTGTCCTGAGATAGGTAGCCACCACAGTGAGGCTCTTCATGAAGACATGGGGCGCCGAGGACAGACCAAAGGATAGCATACAGTGCTGTTCCCCAGAACAAATTTGAAATATTTCCTGTATGTGTCTTTGAGATCCAAGGAGCATAACCAATCTTCTCTCTGAAGATAAGGCACAGTCCCCACAGAAACTATCTTGAATTTCTTGCACCAGGAAGGTGTTGAGGTTTCCGAGGTCCAAGATGGGACGAAACCCCCCCCCCCCCACCCTGTTTTCTTAGGGACCAGGAAGTATCTGGAGTAAAAACCCCTCCCAACTTGAGCCGGAGGCACAGGCTCTATGTTGAGATTGGCCAGAAGGGCGGAGCAGATAGAGATTATCCCCATGGTGAGGAAGGTGGCGGCAGTTCGGTGAAGTGTAGCATGTAGCTGCTTTGGACTACTTGCAGCACCCACGAGTCCGAGGTTATGAGAGGCCACCTGTGGGCAAAAAGGATGAGCAGCCCCTCCCCATCGGAGGGTTTCCCTCTGTGTTGACTGGAGTCAGGCGAGTCAGTGGACTCCAATGCCTACCGCAGCCACTCTGCAGGCTGACTCAAAGGCATCATAAGTCACCTGGACCATGTATTTCGAACAGCCCATGCCATGGCCCACTAGGGCATAACAGAAGTCTAGCTTCTTTGGGGGGAGGAACGAACCCAGTTCAGCAAGATCCAGCATGATATCCTTCAAGAACCATAGAGAAAAAAGCAAGAAACACAGTGGCTTTCAGCATAAAGCACAAAAATGTTTTAATGTTACATGATAAAAAAAAACAGAGCACAAAAAAGTGACTTAAAATACAATTCTGTAAAAAAAATGACATGGTCATGTTTCAACAACTGCCTGCAATAATTATTTAAAAGCATAAGACATAGGAAGAGTGACATTCATGAATGAGAATTCAGATCTTTCCAAAATGATGACTTATTTTTTTTCTAAATACACATACAAAATAAATACAAAAAACAAAATTAAGGAAACAAATAAGGAGTGGAGGAATAGCCTAGTGGTTAGAGCAGCAGGCTGGGAATCAAGAAAGCCAGCATCCAAATCCTGCTTCTCCCAATGATGCTCCTTGCGACATGGGCAGTGTCACTTCACCTACCATTTCCAGGATATAACTCAAGATTGGAAGTCCTCTGTATTATCTCCAAGCAATGCTGAATTATCTGCCACTGAGACTCTGAAAGGTGCCCCTCTTGCAGAGGGCTCACACATCGCTGTAATACATTGTCTAGAAAAACATTAATAGTGGGATATAAAGGCCCCGATATTCAAAAAGAGCTTATCTGGCTAGCAGGACCTGCCAACCAGATAAACCCCACTAAGAGGGATATTCAGCAGCATTAACCGGCCAGCGCCGCTCAATATCCCCTCTAAGCACCGTGGCACTGTCCGGATAGTGCTGGGGTGGTCCATGGGTGGAGCAAGGGTAGTTTCAGCACTTATCCGGTCAGTGGTGATTTTCAATCTGCTAATTGGTAAGAGTGTACATAAATGTTAGGTCATCGCAATAGCTGTACTAACTTTACATGGTATGGCTAATCAGAGCACCTGTATATCACCACTGTCTGTATAGCCACACAGATCAGCGCTGAACTTGGAAATTCAGCACCGGAGGATATCTGCATTCCTGCGCTGAATATCTGGTTTCACTTTTGCCCACTGCAGCCAAATAGTTTAAAAATGCTGACCGCTACAGGCTGAATATCTGGTCCAAATTTTTTAAATAAATCACTCAATCATATCTTTCACTGAAGTCTAGATCTATCTGCAGATTTGCAGATCAGGAGCAGAGACCATCAAACCCCAGGTCTGTAAAGATGCAGAGGCGAAAAAGGTCTTGAAGCTAGTTATGCTTGTCTGTACAGGAAGACATCAAAGTGCAGAATAAAGATGTGACATTACAGACTCTGTTCCAATTAATTAAGCAGTCTTGGGGTAAAGCAGAGAGGAATACATTGTTTTATGGCCTAGAATGGTACAGCATATCACTCGCATTCCAGTGTGCTGAACCCCCTGACCCCTGCATACAATGTGTTCATTTACAGTTCTGCCAAGAGGGAGGCCAGATCCTGTGATCACAACTTCAGTTGTTCACAGCTGTCTGTCTCTAAGTCACGCACCACTCTAAATGCATAGAAACATACAAAGATCCTGAATATTCAATTCATAGCACTACTAAGGGATACATTAAAGGTAATGTCTCACATACATTCATGGCATTGCTGAATACACACTGACAAAACAGTGCTATGTTCCTGTATCACTTTACTTATACATGTCAAAAGATTACAGGTACAGTTGAACAAGAAGCTGAGATTCAGTACAGAGAAAGCCTGTGTAGCCAGGATAATAAATTTACTGTATCAGAATGGTGTAAGGAAGACAGAGCTTCTGCAGCATGGTCTGGTGCCATGCAGAACCAAAGTCTATTTAACCAACAAACAATTAATCTGCAAAAGATACTATAGACTTCATATCCACAAACTCACAACCATACTACTAAAAATAAACATTTTCCTATATGCAAACTCGGAATGCATACAAACTTAGAAGCACACCAGGGGAGCAGAGAATGACCATGGCCACATCAATGATGCTTTTACAAATGCAAAACATATTTTATTCAAAACCCGACTCGGCCAAGTTTCGGCACAAATACCTGCATCAGGGGTTGCACTGTTCCTGAATGGAAGAGTGTGCGGTAGAGGAACACTGCGATCCCTGATGCAGGCATTTGTGCCGAAACTTGGCCGAGTCATGTTTTGAATAAAATACTTTTTGTATTTGTGAAAGCATTATTGGTATGGCCATGGTCATTCTCCACTCCCTTGGTGTGCTGTTTGTTGCTTGCAGAGGACATACTCTCTTCTATTTATTGTACAAACCTAGAAGCAATATCTCACAAGAGAAATGATTCCGTAAACTATTTTCTCACAAAAGGACAGGTCTGACACCTAGTTCAACTTTCCTTCCCCATGGTTTCTTTTTCCTGTCTCCCCCTGCTTCTGTCTTCAGTATTCACAAAACTGAAGACCACCTCCATCAAAGAGGAACCTGCATGAAGAATCAAAGTCTGCCCCTCCCCCGGTGCTGAATGTTTTAAGAACCCAGACTGCCTGCAGAACTGGCTGAACACTTAGGCGAGACTAGGCAGTTGCCTAGAGTGGCTGCTGGAGTGTGCCCGGTGATGTAGGCGTCTCCACTTCCTACTGTGCCTGCTGGAGCGGTGAGGGCTGCTACTGGTGCTGGTGATAGTTGAGGGGGCGCTTCAGACAGCCTTTGAGGCACCCCCTGCGTCAGAACGGTCTGGAGCGCCTCCGCACCAATGGAGAGGCGTGTTCTGAGACTCCATGCCAGTAGAGTTTCCTCCGTCAGTGCGGTGATGTCGTTCCTGGCTTCCCCTGTTGCCATAGCATCGCAAGGGTAGAGATAGTCGCATCAACATTTGTCTCAGCACCATGGAGGAGGTTGATTGGGGATAGCCCTGGTGGATCAGCAGCGAGTGTGGTTAGGTTGTCCTGGGAGGCCTGAGGGGGCATAGCTCAGGCCGTCGAGGTTGAAGGAGCCACAGAGGATACATGGCTGGGGATGGAGGCCCTGGTGGGCACATCACAAGCGACAGAGGCATTTTGGAGGTCCCTGTACTCCACATGGGTGGCCGCATGGTCCCAGGCAGCAATGAAGGTGAGTGGAAACTCAGCAAAGAAGTCCTGTAGGGAATGCCACCGTGATTTTTGGGCACGGGGGCGCAGTCTTTAACCTGGTGCGTGATCCCCAGACACTGCACACATCGATCGTGCCATCTGTACTGTTCATTTTCTTTGCACAGCGGGGGCACTTCTTGAAACCCGGCTTAGGCCTGGTACCTTGATTGTAGATTAGTTCGCTGATTCCTTTGGATTATGGTTTTCTTTGGATGTAGTAATCCTTTTCCTTTTTTTGTGATTTGGAGAGCTGGAGAGGTCCAGCTTGCGGGCAAGACAGAAGAATGGAAACTGAGCTAGGTAGGGGCAGGCTAGGAGCTAGGGCTACCTTGGCACATGCTCAGAAAAGCACTTCCATCCTTGGCGCCATTGGATGACATCACTAGGTGTAGATGACGCATCCTGCTTGTCCAAGGAGAATCACAAAACGGAAGACCACCTCCATCAAAGAAGAACCTGCATGAAGAATCACAGTCTGCCCCTCCTCAGGTGCTGAATGTTTTAAGAATCCAGGCTGCCTGCAGAGCTGGTTGAGCCCATAGGTAACACTAGGTATTGCCTTGAGTGGCAGTTTCTGAGATGCCATAAAGAGGAGCAGAAGCAGCAGTCCAAACCAAACAATAAATCCTGACAGCCACACAAACTCAAAGAACCATCAGTATGTGCTTTTACTTGCAGGGAGAGTGGGCACACACATACAAAGTCAATTTTAATATTTAAAAGCATGATGTCCAATTATTTCTACAGGACTGTTGTGGGAGGGTTAGGTTTGGAAGATTCATAATTGTTGAGTTTAATTATCAAAATCTTGGGTAGGGATAGAGGCATAAGACTAACGTTTCATCTAGGGCACCAAATACCCTTGCACTGCCCTATCTGCCCAATTCTCAGGGTTCTGAGAGCTGCAGGTACAGGTCTTTCACCGAGACTTTAGGATTTTACTCAGAAAGGTTCTGGGGTGACAGCTCAAATCTCCAGCTGCAACAAACTCAACTCCACTCTGCCCAGGATAGTGTATGGAAACTCCTTTTGTCACATCCTCCTCTCAACCACCCCCCACCCCCACAAAAAAATAGGCTGCCTCTCTTCCTAGCATCGATAAACACTGAACTGGAAACTGAGGGTACAAGGCCTGCAGCAATGCTATCATCTCAGCAATAAGAAGAAGGGAAATATTTGAGAGCCTGCTGCTGCTTTCACTCCTGCTTCTTGTTTCTTTGTGCTCACCAGAACCATTTGGCTGCAGGAGACAGGCAACTAGCAACAGCAGAGGGGAGAAAAAGAGCATAGGGCAGACTGAGTGGCTGGTTAGAGCAAGAAAGCCAACGTAGCCAACCCTCTGTCCACCCCCCCCCCATTAATCGCAGGGTGAACAGAAATCAAAAGTCTAGGCTACTGATGACAGTAAATTTAGGATAGCAAGGATAATGGGGGGCGGAGGGGAATGGGGGAGAGAATAAGATTGCTTGAAACCATTATCCATGCTATCCTAAATTTACTGCCATCAGTCACAGGCATCAAACATGAACCATGAATTTTATTTCCTGTTTTCACCAAAAAGCCTTCAAATATTTGTTGGCAGCATTTCCACAGGACTTGCAATGAGCTACTTCCTGCTGTAGCCAGCCAAACAGTCCCTAGCTCCCGCCTGGCATGACTAAGAGAAACATGAATAGACTGGGAATGAGTTCAGAGGGGCTATCCTCCACAGTTTCCTCCCTCATAGTCATCCACAGCTGAAAGCTTTGGAGAAAGGAAAGGAAATGCAAGAGACTGGTATCAGGGATCTGGAACAGAGAAACATTTTGGGGACAATATTCAAAAGCACTGATGCTGTTGGTGGTGGCACCAGCCGCATAAGCGCTTAAAAACAAAGTTCTGACAATTAAACATATAGGGCCCGATATTCAAAGGGAGTAACTCCCTTTATCCGGGATAGTCAGCGGCACTAACACGGTTAGTGCCGCTGAATATCCGCAAGTGCTGCCACTGCACGTCCCGATGCTAACCGCTTAGAATCGAGGCACTGTGGGGACAGCACTCGGCCATAACCGGGAAGGGGCAATATTGAACCACTGCCCAGTTATGACTAAGCAACAAAAGCAGGCACAGCAAAGGCTGGCCTTACTTTCGCCACAGAAGCTAACGGGCAGTGGCTGACTATCACTCTTGCACTGTTAGCTTTATGATAATCCAGGCAACCCGGATATTCAATGCCGGGGCCAAATATAACCCCAGCATTGAATATCTGGGTTTAAAGTTTGGCTGCGGCAGCAGCAGCTAGATGCATTTGATTGGCTAGCCGCTGCATATCAGGCCCATAAATTTTGATCATTGTATTTGCAAAATGGCCAAAGGCATACATTTTAAAAAGAAGTGTGGTTTGTGGTAGAGCAAGGATGAACAAGAAAATTATACATTCAGCAGCAAAATTCAATTACTGTATGCATAACTTATACAGCCAAATGGCAATACATAAAAAGCAGATTTAACTTTACCCATTTAGCCTAAACCAGCTAAACCTTTGTCCTGGAGAGCCGCAAACCAGTCAGGTCTTTAGGATATCCCTAATGATTATGCATGAGAGATTTGCATGCACTATATATCTGCATATAGTGGGGGCAGTGCATGTAAATCTCTCATGCATATTCATTAGGAACATCCTGAAAACCAGGTTGGTGGTCTGTGGCCCTCCAGGACTGGAATTTGACATCCCTGGCCTAAATGTTTCAAGTTATATGTGGATTTTCAAAGACAGCACTTATACAGATAGTGCCACTGAAAATATAAAACAAACATTTTCTACATATTTATTAAGTTTTAAACAAATTCCAAGCAGTAACACTTGGGCAAAGTCCACATTAACTAAGATGAGGGTACAGATTAAGTACAGGACAAAATTTAAAAAATATATATATTATACATCACCACAAGGAAAGATTTAGGACAACTAGTGCTTTAAGCCTGTAGTTTCGCCTGCAAATTCATGATTAGACACAAGGTGCTTATCACTTAAAACACAGTAAATTGTGATGGCTCAAAGAGCACATATGTAATATCTTTAAACTAGGCTTTGACAAAGCCCAGGAGCCAGGTTGCTATGGCGACCAGAAATTTATACCTGGTGCCTGAAATTTGCTTCCCCTCCCCCCCGATCACATGCGGAAAACCCCTCCTCCTCTATCCGCAGGAGATTGGATCCCTACGGGCAGAACAGAAGCAATCTTTGCCGCAAATCGGGGCTTAGATGCGGCCAAGATCCCTCCTGTTGGGGATTGCAGCCTTCAGGAAAAATAAAAAGTAAAGGAGGGCAAGGGAGTGCTGGGGGAAGGGAGAAGGTCCGGAAGGGCAACAGAGAGCAGGGGAGGGGATGAAGTGGGGAGGGATGAGTGCAAGATGGAGGTTGAAGGGATGAATGCATGGGGACAAAAATTATTATCTGTATATGCCAAAGGGTGTATCCTGCCCCCCCCCTCCGAACATGCACACAAACACCTCATCCCCTGCTACACACACAGCAGCACTCCACCTTTGCATAATTGACAGACACACACACACACACATACCTCATCTCCGCACCACACATGACACACACACACACACAGAACCTTCCCAGCTCTGCACCCCACTCACACAAAGGTGCCCACCGTCACATTCCACACATAGACAGGCTCATCAATGTTTCACCACATCCCCACAGAGGCACTTGCTATCTGAAGCTATAACTACTGTTATCTAAAGATGATGTATGGTGTAGGAACTTTGGCGATGGTCTCACGAGAATATGAGACCAGCATGCAAGAATCAGAAGGGGGGGGGGGGGCCCGAGGATGTCACAAGCACTGACTGCTAAATTCACATAAAATTTGTCAAGGACTGCATTAAAATAATCATACATTCACATGGGGATTTAAGGAAAAAGTATGCTCCTATCTTGAGGACCCTAGACCAGGGCTTGACAAATCTCAGACACGAGGTTGCCATGGTGACCAGAAATTTACATCTGGCACCAGGGGTTGACTTGCTCTCCCCCTCCCCTCCCCTCCCCTCCCACCGTTTTGTGGCCCACGGCAGGCCATGTGCTTCGTTACACATGACCTGCCACTACTCATCCCCCTCTGATGCAACTTACTGTCGGAGAGAAGGTCAGAAGCAGCAGGCCACATGTGCTGAAGATTGGGCAAAGCAGCAGCAGCACAAAGCCGCCGCTTTTAAAATACTGCCGCCACTGCCGCCCGTATCCTCCTCAGAATGGAGAGCAGTTGGGGGCAGCGGCGCAGCTCGGCTGGGGGGTGTGGCTGGGGTCTCTGCCTAAGGGGCAGAAAAAAAAAACACATGGCCTATCTAGTCTGCCCTTTCATATCAACTACAATAGTCTCCTTTTTGCCGTTAGAGATCCTCTGTATTTCTCCCATGCTTTTTTGAAAGTCAGATCCTGTCCTCGTGTCCACCACCTCCACTGGGAAACTATTCCAGGCATCTACAACTCTTTCCATAAAGAAATATTTCCGCCTATTACTTCTGAGTCTATCCCCTTTCACTCTCATTCTATGTCCCCTCATAGCAGAGCTTGCCTTCAACTGAAAGAGACCCTCCTGTGCAGTTATGCAACGGAGGTATTTAAATATTTCTATCATATCGCCCCTATCCTGTCTTTCTTCTAAAGTATACATATTAAGATCTTTAAGTCTGTCCTCATATGCTCATAATGAAGACCACTAACCATTTTAATAACCACCCTCTGCACAGACTCCAACCTGCTTATATCCTTTTAAAGGTGCGGTCTCTAGAATTGCACACAATACTCTAAATGAGGTCGCACCAAAGACTTACGGTATATATAGAAGCATTATCACCTCCTTTTTTCTGCTGGCCATTCCTCTTCCTATACACACAAGCATCCACCTTGCTTTTGCAGTCGCCTTTTCTATCCGTTTAGCTTTTTTAAGATCGTCAGACACAATTACACCCATGTCCAGCTCTTCTTTTGTGAACAGAAGTACCTCACACCTTACACTGTACAGCTCCTTTGGATTTTTGCAGCACAAATGCATGACCCTGCATTTTTTAGCATCAAATTTCAGCTGCTAAATTCTAGACCATTCTTCAAATTTAGCTAGATCCCTCCTCATGTTATCAACTCCTTCCTGAGTGTCTACTCTATTGCAGATTTTGGTATCATCTGCAAACAAGCAAACCTTACCCGACAGTCCTTCCGCAATATCACTAACAAAGATGTTAAAAAGAATCGGACCAAGGACAGATCCCTGTGGCCCACCACTAGTAACCTCCTTCTCCTCAGAGTGAATTCCATTTACCTGTACTCTTTGTCGCCTCCCACTCAAACAATTTCTAACCTAATCAGTCACTTTAGAGTCCATCCCTAGGGTGCTCAGTTTGTTTATAAGTCACCTGTGCGGAACAGTGTCAAAGCCTTTACTGAAATCTAAATACACCACATCTAGGGTTCTCCCTCGGTCCAACTCCCTGGTTACCCAGTCAAAGAAATCTATCAGATTTGTCTGACAAGACCTGCCTCTGCTGAATCCAGGCTGCTTCGGATCCTGCAATCCATTGGACTCCAGAAACCTCACTATTCTCTCTCCTTTAGTAGTCTTTTCAATAATTTACTAACCACAAACCAGCCTGTAGTTCTCAATGTTATCCTTACGTTTGTTTTTGTGTAAAGGGACCACATGTGCCTTTCTCCAGTCCTCTGGCACCACTCCCGACTCCAAAGAGGCATTGAAAAGACAGTGGAGCTGCTAGAACGCCCCCAAGTTCCCTCAGTATTCTTGGATGTATCCCATCCAGATCCATGGCTTTGTCTACTTTTAGTTTAGCTAGTTCCTCACTAAGTCTTCTGAAAATCGTTCGAGATCCCGTCGCTTCTGTTCCTATTTGTGGGTGTTTAAGGTCCTGCTCCTGCCCTTCATCTGTGAACACAGAACAGAAATATTTGTTAAGAATTTGGCTTTTTCCTCAACAGTTTCTGCAGATTCCTCCCCTGCACCCTTGAGTCTGGCAATATCACTATTGCACTTCCTCCTCTCACTAACATATCTGAAAACTGTCTTATCCCTGCATTTTATTGCATTGGCTATTTCTTCTTCTTTTTGTAAAGCACAGTTACTTACCTGTAACAGGTGATCTCTGGGAACAGCAGGAATAAGTCTTCACATATGGGTATCGTCGGTACCGACGGAGCCTGCGCGGAAACGCTCCCCAGCGTCCAGAAAGAAAGCTTTTGGGAGCATCCCACAGCGCCTGCGCGCTGCCTTCCCGCCTTTCCTAACCGCCTCTCTCCAGTTCGAGTTTTAAGCTGAGACAAAGAGAGAGAGAGAGGAAAGGAAAGATAGATAGAGAGATACAACTCCTAGGGGAGGTGGGTGGGTTGTGAAGACTTATTCCTGCTGTTCCCAGAGATCACCTGTTACAGGTAAGTAACTGTGCTATCTCCAGGAACAAGCAGGAATGAGTCTTCACATATGAGGACTCCCCAGCTAGAGATGCCAGGGAGATCTCCAAGGTTGTGAGTCCCTGAGAAGGGCTCTACCTCCTCCCATGGATCTCGGGCATCCAACCAGGGATGGGGGGTAGGAGTTGATTAGGTATGGAACAGGTGTTTGAGAACAGCCTGACCAAACAAGGCATCCCGGCGGGAGTCTTTGTCCAAGCAGTAATGGGCTGTAAAGGTATGAACCGAGGCCCAGGTGGCCGCTCGACAGATTTGGTCGATGGACACAGAGTTTAGATGTTTATGTTTATGTTTATTGAGAATTTGATATACCGCTCAGGCCAGAGGCATTAGAGCGGTTTACAATACTACATCATTCAAAGAAATAGGAAAGGAACGCCATTTATATAATAGGACAGAATAGAGAACAGAGACAGTCAGACAGATAGAGGAAGAAGAGGAACATGGAACAGCACATTACCACAACATAGAGGCATAACAACCAGGTCCATGCCGTCGGTGCGGCCCTCAAAGATACATCGCCACGGACCAACGCCTAAGGGCCACGCCAAAGGGCCCTCTGGCGAGGCCCTCAGGCGCGGGCGCGCCTTTGAAGCGGCGGTTTTAAAGCCGCTGAAGAGAGCTGTGGAGGGCTTCCGATTAGCGGGAATGGAGGTGAGGAGGAGCTCCCGCTCAACTCCCTCTGTTGATGGCTGCTGCTCCCCGATCTGCCGGCGCGCCTTTGAAGCGGCGGTTTTAAAGCCGCTGAAGAGAGCTGTGGAGGGCTTCCGATTGGCGGGAATGGAGGTGAGGAGGAGCTCCCGCTCAACTCCCTCTGTTGATGGCTGCTGCTCCCCGATCTGCCGGCGCGCCTTTGAAGCGGCGGTTTTAAAGCCGCTGAAGAGAGCTGTGGAGGGCTTCCGATTGGCGGGAATGGAGGTGAGGAGGAGCTGTGAGCTGTGACATGGCCCTCCAGAGAAAGGTTCTTACTCTGGTAGGCGAAGGAAATACACTGAGCAATCCAATTGGACAGAGTTCTCTTAGAGACTGGAAGTCCTAAATGAGAGGGATCAAAAGCAACAAATAGCTGAGAGGACTTTCTATATTGCTGTGTCCTTTGTAAGTAAAAAGCAAGTGCTCTCTTACAATCCAGGGTATGAAGATTCCTCTCTGCACTTGATGCATGAGGTCCTGGAAAAAAGACAGGTAAATACACCTCCTGGTTCAGATGAAAAGGTGAGACCACTTTAGGCATAAAGTGTGGATTAGTCCTAAGGACTACATTGTCATGATGGAACCTTGTATAAGGAGGATTAGCCACCAAGGCTTGCAGCTCACGGATACGGCGAGCTGAGGTGACTGCAATGAGAAAAATAACCTTCCAGGAAAGGAATTTCAAGGAGGTAGTGGCTAAGGGTTCAAAGGGTGGCTTCATAAGCTGGCCAAGAACCAAATTCAAATCCCATGCCACTGGAGGTGGTCTAATGGGAGGTTTAGTTAAAAGAAGGCCTCTCATGAATCTAGCAATAAGAGGATGAGAGGAAATAGGATGTCCATTGAGAGGCTTAAGGGATGCTGCAATAGCACTCAAATGGACTCTTACTGAATTCGTTTTAAGGCCTGCTTGGGATAAATGCAGCAAATACTCTAGTAAAGAATTCAGAGGTATTGCAAGAGGGTCAAGACCCTTCTCTGCACACCAAATGGTAAACCTTTTCCATTTAAAAGCATAGGAACGTCTAGTGGAAGGCTTTCTGGAAGCATGAAGGATATCCTTCACCTGCTGAGAAAGATGCAAATCTTGACGGTCTAGGCCTTCAGCAACCAGGCTCTGAGATGAAGAGACTGGGGATTTGGGTGCCACAACGTTCCCTCCTCCTGGGACAGGAGGTCTGGAGCAGATCCCAAGTCCAGGGAGGGAGCTTGAGAGAGATGAAGAAGTAGAGGGTACCACACTTGGCGTGGCCAATGTGGAGCTATGAGGATCATAGACCCCTTGTCTCTCTGAAGCTTGAACAGTGTCTTGGAAATTAGGGGAATGGGTGGAAAGGCATAGAGGAAGTCTTGCCCCCAATGGAGGAGGAAGGCATCCCTGGCCTGAACTTCCTGACACGGAATCCTGGAACAGAACCGGGGAAGTTTGGCATTCCACGGACTTGCAAACAGGTCTATGTCCGGGGTTCCCCAAATTCGAAAGACCCTGGCTATCTGGTCCCCATGGAGGGACCACTCGTGTGGAAGAAGAACTCGACTGAGTCTGTCTGCCCAAGAGTTTTGAACCCCTGGAAGATACACTGCCATGAGATGAATTTGATGCTCTCTGGCGAAGGCTCACAATCTCATAGCTTCGTTGCAAAGCGACAGAGAGCCAGTCCCGCCCTGCTTGTTCACGTAGAACATGGCTACTTGGTTGTCCGTGTGGATGAGGACTGTCTTGTAGCTGAGCAGGGTGTGGAAGACTGAGAGCTAGAAAAATTGCTCTGAGCTCTAAGAGGTTGATATGCAGAGAGTCTCCTGTGGAGACCAGATGCCCTGGGTGGAGAGATCTTGTAGATGAGCTCCCCAACCCCTTGGAGAGGCATCTGTTGTAAGGGTTGCTTGGGGTAGCAACTGTTGAAAGGGGGACCCCAGCAACAAAAGAGGCGACTGGAGGTTGCTATTTTGTCTGACAGGCACCCTGATGCCTGGGTCCATTGGGTGGACAGAGTCCACTGAGCTGCTCGCATGTGAAGGCGAGCGTAAGGAACCACATGCACGGTGGATGCCATGTGGCCTAACAGTTGTAACATCTCTCGAGCAGTTAAATGGGACTTTAACTGAACTTGTGAGGCTAACTGCACCAATCGTAGGCAACGGGCTTGGGGAAGATAGGCCCTTGCAGTTGTGGTATCCAGCAAGGCCCCTATGAACTCTAATGACTGAGTAGGGGTGAGATGTGATTTTGGGATGTTTATTACCAATCCCAGATACTGGAGAACACGCCTTGTGCAGGCTAGGGAAGCCTGGGCCTCTGTCTGGGATGGAGCTCGGATGAGCCAGTCGTCCAGATATGGGAAAACAAATATTCCTAGAGTGCGTAGAAATGCAGCTACTACTGCCATGCATTTTGTGAACACTCTTGGAGCAGAGGCCAGACCGAAAGGAAGCACTCTGTATTGGTAGTGCTTTCCCTGATAAAGGAACCGAAGGAACCTTCTGTGTGTTGGATGGATGAGGACATGGGTGTACGCATCCTTGAGATCTAGAGAACAAAGCCAATCCTGACTCTGAAGGTATGGAAGGAGAGCACCGAGAGAAATCATCTTGAATTTCTCCTTGCATAGAAACTTGTTCAATTCTCTGAGATCTAATATGGGTCTGTAGCCCCCTGTTTTCTTTGGGACAAGAAAATAGGGGGAGTAGAACCCTGAACCCTGTTGAAGAAGGGGTACTTCTTCTATCGCCCTTTGGGCAAGAAGGGTAGCAATCTCCTGACCCAGAAGGTCAAGGAGAGATGTTGGAGAATTGAACTGTCTCACCATGGTGTGAGGAGGAAGGTTTAAGAAATGAAGCTTGTACCCCTCCCTTATGATGGAGAGGGTCCATTGTTCTGCTGTGATTTGTTCCCATCTGGGAGCAAAGTGAGCTAACCTTCCTGGAATGGTGAGAGGCTCTGGTTCTTCTAGAGCCAGAAAGGCTAAGTTCTCTAGTTGTAAGTCAAAGGCCCTGAGGAGGCTGAGGCTGTTGGGCCGTAGCAGTCCTTGCAGCCTTAGGCTTGGCTTGTTTAGGTTGTTGCTGACGTTTTGCAGCAAAACGACCTGCAGAAGATGCCTGGTGACCATAACCAGGATAATATTTCCCTTTTTTGGGAAAGAAAGCCTTTTTGAATAATCTGTTTCTAACAGGAGCAGAAGTACTCTTTGAAAGTCTATCTAAGGCAGAATTCTCAGCATCCATCTGAGTGGCCTTTGCTTGCCAATCTTTGCCAAAAAGGTTTTCACCTGTACAAGGAAGATTTCCTAATCCATCCTGGACCCAGGGTTCCAAATCAGAAGCTTGTAACCAAGCAAGTCTGTGTGCACCTATGGCAATAGCCGAGGCTCTGCTGGCACACTCAAAAGAGTCAAAGGCTGCACGGTTGGAAAATTTGGAAACATCCTGGGCATGTTTAAGCCTGGTGAGAAACTCCTCCCTTTTATCTTCTGAGATAAAAGGAGATAAAGTTTGCAGATGATCTGTAACTTCCTTTAGAAACATCCCCATATAGAGACTATAGGAGTTGATTCTGGCAGTAAGCATATTGGCCTGGAAGATTCTCCGGCCAAAAGCATCCAAGGTTCTGCATTCTCTTCCTGGAGGATTAGATGAGTGTCTTTTTGCACTCTTTATCTTCTTCATAGCAGACTCTACCACAATAGAGTGGTGAGGAAGCTGAGTCTTATGAAAGCCAGGACAAGGAGGAACACGGTACATGGTGTCCAACCTACGAGAATGAGGGGAGGTAGTAAGAGATGTCTCCCATATGCCCAACATGTGATCATAAAGGATCTAATGAATTGGTAAAGTAGCTGCCTCTTTAGGAGCCTTAGGATATTGTAAAATATCCAATTTCTTGGCTCTAGGCTCTGGTTCAGGGGCCACTGAAATAGAGAGGCCCCTGGCCACTTCCCTAATGAAGTCTTGAAAAGACAAGTCTTCTGGAGGAGACATTCTTCTTTTTGGAGAAGAGGGCTCCTGAGGAAGGAGTACCGATGCTTCGACAGAAGCCTCTGATTCATCAGAGTCTTCGGAGGAATCGAAGTATCGCCTGTCTGGATGCTCTTGCAGAGCCCGATACGCGTACCGAGTGGTATCGACATCGGGAGTGATCGGTACCGATTCGGTACCGATGGGCATCACAGAACAGGGTACCGCTGCAGTCGACACCGAAGCCGATGTCGATGCAATCGGTACTGGCACCGGCACCGATATCGGTGCCTGAACCGGTACCGACAATGGAGTTTGTTGCGGTACCGGAGGCGTTGCAGCTTGTATGAATGCCGTAATGGCACGCTGCATGGTCAGAATATTCTGATCCATCGACGCAACCAATGTCTGGATGTCGGTACCAGTGGAAACCACCAGTACCCCAGAACATGGCAACAGGTGATCAGTCAAGGCCATGCCATCGATGTCAACCTGTGACCCCATAGATGAAGCTTTGGAAGCCGGAGCTTCCCGCCGGGGTAATTTTGCCGGTGCAGGATCCTCGAGAGCAAGCCCGGAGGCATCTCGATACTTAGAGGGAGATCTACCCTTCGAGGACCGGCTGGACTTATGTTTGGTTACCTGAGATCCATGGGAGGAAGAAGCAGCCCTGGAAGATGTCGATGCCACCGAAGCTGCATCAGAGGGAAACAGGGTACTGAGCTTGGCCGCTCGATTCTGTCGACCTCTTTTAGACATCATGGAACAGGACTCACAATCGGTGATGGAGTGGTCAGGACCCAAACATTTTAGACACCAGTCATGGGTGTCGGTGATAGAAAGAGTACCGCTGCACTTCGTGCACTTTTTAAACCCGGAAGCGGGCTTTTCCATGAGGAAAATTTTTCTAGGCCTAAGGCCCAAAAGGAAAAGTTGCACAGAAGTGGGAAACGGTAGGTTTTTTGTTTTTTTTTTAAAAGAAGAAAGAAGAAAAGACCGGCGGTACCGGTCCAATGTCGAAGAAGGCAGACGCACGACCACAGAAATAAAGAAAAATAAAGAACTTCTTCAGCGGTGACAGGAACACGACCTGCTGGCTCCGCGGAAAAGAAGAACTGGAGAGAGGCGGTTAGGAAAGGCGGGAAGGCAGCACGCAGGCGCTGTGGGATGCTCCCAAAAGCTTTCTTTCTGGACGCTGGGGAGCGTTCCCGCGGAGGCTCCGTCGGTACCGACGATACCCATATGTGAAGACTCATTCCTGCTTGTTCCTGGAGATCTTTGCTTTCCTGACTACTTTGCTAGCTTCTATAAGTTTTTCCAAATATAGAAGCCTGTCTTCCTCTCTCTGTGATCTTTTATATTTCATGAAGACCTCCTCCTTTTCCTTCACCTTTTCAGCTACTTCTTTGAATGGAATACATCTGATTTGAAAATCACCCATTATGTGCTGTAAGGTGACATTTTACTTAACAGATGATGTCCTTTTCTTGAATCCCACTAGACCAGTCCAGACAAGTGGGTTGTGCTTCTCTACCAGCAAATTGGTGGAGACAAAGAGCAATCAAAAGCCCAGGTTTCAATGTCATCACTCCATGCCCCTGTCAGCCTCAGCCACCAGAGGTCCCTTCAGTATTCAACCCAAAGCATATGGGCGATATACAGCAAGCCTCACACAAACTCAATGTGGGTAACAATGAGCACTAAACAATAGTAGGAAGTAGAACAGAAGGATGTCATAAGAAATGATCCTGAAGAACCAAGTACAATCATGGCGGACCCTAGAACAGGGCAATACAGTTTCAAGGGCAGGCCTTGAACTGGCCTAGCAGGACTCAAAGGAAGGATGTTATCTAGTAAGTAAAATGTCATCTTCCATATCGTCCTGCTAGACCAGTCAGGACAATTGGGATGTACCAAACCTACAATACCACCGGACGGGAAGAAGACACAGCAGCTTGCAAAACTCTTGAGCAGTTGACCATGTCCGCCTGCACGTGGACATCCAAGTGGTAATGCTTGACAAAAGTGGAAAGAGATGCCCATGTTG
Organism: Ichthyophis bannanicus; assembly: GCA_033557465.1. NCBI lineage: Eukaryota > Metazoa > Chordata > Amphibia > Gymnophiona > Ichthyophiidae > Ichthyophis > Ichthyophis bannanicus. The sequence goes on from CM066032.1 coordinate 642,843,608, forward strand.
CTGCCCGACAAATGTCTGCAGGGGCCACCAAGTTCTGCTTGGCCCACAAGGACATTTGTGCTCAGATAGAATGGGCACACAAACCCTCCAGAACTGGTTGGTTTCGTAACAGATATGTGGAGGCAATAACCTCCTTAAATCCAACACACCAAAGTTGATTTGGCAGCCACCTCACCCTTGCGCGAGCCAGCAAACAGCACAAAAAGATGGTCAGACTTACAAAAGAAATTTGTACCCTCCAAGGCGAAGATCCTTATCCTTTCCCCGAAAATGCTCCATAGCGAAGGAGGGCAGACAAACCATCTGGTTCACATGAGACAGCACTTTAGGCAAGAAGGAAAGCACAGGCTGAATGGAAACGGCCTCAGTTGAAAAGGACAGATAAGGATCCCAGCAAGACAGAGCTTGCAGCTCCGAGATCCACCTTGCAGAACAAATTGCAACAAAGAAGACAGTCTTGAGCATCAAATCCTTCAAGGAGTGTACTTCAATGGCTCAAAGGGGGCCTCCATCAAGGCCCTGAGCAGAGACAGATCCCAGGAATGGATCATGGACTGAAGGGAAGACGCAAATGCCGAACCCCTTGGAGAAAACGTGACACATCTGGGTGCAAGGTCAAGGAATTGTCTGCCACCAGACCATGGAAACAGGCCAACACTGCCACCTGAACCTTCAGGGAGCTAAGAGAGAGACCCTTCTCAAGGACATCCTGCAGAAAGGCCAACAAGGACAACACCTTGGTCACCTCAGGAGTCAAGTGCTGTGCGCCGCACCAGAATTCAAAGAGGTGCCATATTCGTACATATGCTAGCTTGGTAGACCTCCTCCGGGCACCAAGTACAGAAGAGATTACAACCACAGAATAGCCTTTATACACTAACAGTCTCCTTTCAAGAGCCATGCCATAAGCATAAGCATGAAAGGATCCGGGTCTTCCAGGACGATCAGTCCCTGCTGCAACAGCCCCCGAGACAAAGGCAGCCAAAGGTGTTTGGAGCTGAATCAAGTCTCCGAACCATGCTTTCCGTGGCCAGTCTGGTGTCACCAGGACAATCCTGCCCGGGTGGCACTCTATACCCCGAATCATACGCCCCACTAAGGGCCATGGAGGAAATACGTACATCAGCCAATGACTGGGTCAAGGCATCAACACCCTCAGATCCCATTTCCATGCGGCGACTGAAGAAGTGGCACACTTTGGCATCGGAGCGGGTCATCATCAGATCCATTTCGGGGCAATCCCAATGACGCACAATCAATTGAAAGCATTGGTGATTCAATTTCCACTTGCCAGGATTAAGGGAGTGCTGAGGAAGTCCGCTTCCCCAATGTCCATTCCAGCAATGTGCTGAACCAACAAGGCTAGGAGGTTCTTCTCTGCCCAGGCAAACAGAGGATCCATCTCCAGAGCCACTGCAGTGCTTCTTGCACTGCCCTGCCAATTGAAGTAAGCCACTGCCATGACATTGTCAGAAAACACTCGAACGGCCTGGCTCTCCGCCAGGGATCGTAAATGCAGAAGAGCTAATCTGATGGCCCTTGCCTCGAGGCTGTTGATGGACCACACCATCTTCCTGAAGTTCCAATGGCTCTGGGCTGTACATTCTTGGCAATAGGCTCCCCAGCCCAAGAGACTGGCATCTGTCATCAACAGGATCCAGGAGAAATAGATGACAGGGCTGCTGCGCTCTAATTTCTCTCAATTCTTAATTCTAATTCCTCCTAATTCTTCTTCTTCTCTCCAGGAGTCTGTCAGCCCACGTCCTGTTCAGCTGCTGAGGACTGAAAGACTGAGTCTTGGACACAAGGGGGAGCTGGATAGCCTGTCAGCAAGACTCTGAAAATTCAGTCCTCAGCTGCTGAAGGAGGTTGACTACCCTAAGGTTCCTGGACTGGACTGGCCTGGAGAGACGAAAAGGAACATCCTTTAAGGTCAATCTGCCTTCCACGGGAATAGTGGTCCATCTGGTAACCGCTGTGACTTGTGCATCCACCTTGGGAATGAAAAACCACTCAGGTGCTCCTCCTGGGGGAGAGCATAGATCTTCTGATACATCCTATTTGACAGAGAGATTTTTACAAGTAAAGATAGGGGAAAAAACCTCTATGCCCATAAGAGTAATACAAGGTGTGCCACAAGGATCTGCACTTTCATCGCTCCTTTTCAATATTTATATGCAACCAATATGCAAAATTCCTTTGAAAAGTGGAATTAAGTATACAATCTATGCTGATGATATTATGATTTTCACAACTATCACTATTGAGAACCCTGATTTCTCGGGCATTACAGAATGTCTCTCAGAAATGTCCAACTGGTGTAAAACAAACAACATGGAAATTAATTTTAGCAAAACAGAGGCGTTATTTATTTCTCGTAACCATAATTTTGCGCATCCTCCTGACATCAAAATAGATAACTCAACTATTCCTATTAAATCAGAAGTAAAATATCTTGGAGTTACTCTGGATAATGAGTTGAATCTCAGATCACACATAAATAAGACAATTAAAAGCGCTTATTACAGAATGAAGCTCATCAAAAGACTAAGGCCGCTTCTTGATACTGTTCACTTCAGAAATGTTTGTCAAGCATTGATTACTCCATTACTTGACTTCTGTAATCCAATATATCTGGGTTTATCTAAGCAAGCACTTAAGCCTTTACAACTGGCGCAGAATACTGCTGCACGTATAATTTTTGGTCTATCAAGTAGAGAACATATAACTCCCATCTTGAAAGAGCTTCACTGGTTACCAATAGCTTCACGTGTAAAATATAAAACTATAATTTATATTTTCAAGATAAAACAACAATATTCTGCAGAAAGCCTGACATATCTCATACAGTCAGATATTAGCAACAGACCTAGAAGAAGAGGATCTGACAACAGAATCAGCTTATCAAATGATGTCAGAAAAACACGTAAAGACACCTCTGAAAGGGCTTTCTCTTTTGCTGCACCTTCCATCTGGAACTCTCTACCTAATGAGCTGAGAGCAGCTCAAGACATCAATGACTTTAGAAAGCAACTGAAAACATCTTTGTTTATAGAACACTACGGTCATGCAATTAACTAACTTAATTTGTCTGGAATGTAAATCATATACATATTGTATAATAGCTCACATTATAGTATAGCTCACTATGTAGATAATGCAACTCACTCTAACACATTATACCATAACTTTAACTTTTATTTCTTTACATTTTCTCACTAATACTCTTAATATCTTTGTTTGTAAGACCGCTTTGATTGTATGATAAGGCGGTATAGAAATCCAATTAAATAAATAAATAAATAAATAAATCCTTAACCCTTTAGGCAAGGAGTCGGGCGAGTCCCACCCAGACAGCATCATATCTTTAATCACCTCCAGGAATGGAAAGACAGTAAAGCATAGTTACTCACCTGTAACAGGTGATCTCCGGGAACAGCAGGAATTTAGTCCTCACATATGGGTATCGTCGGTACCGACGGAGCCTGCGCGGGAACGCTCCCCAGCGTCCAATCAGAACACTTTGGGAGCATCCCACAGCACCTGCGTGCTGCCTTCCCGCCTTTCCCAACTGCCTCTCTCCAGTTGAGTTTTAAAGCTGAGACAAAGAGAGAGAGAGGGAAGGGAAAGGAAAGAGACAGAGAGATACAACTCCTAGGGGAGGTGGGTGGGTTGTGAGGACTAAATTCCTGCTGTTCCCGGAAATCACCTGTTACAGGTGAGTAACTATGCTATCTCCAGGAACAAGCAGGAATGTAGTCATCACATATGGGGACTCCCTAGCTTTAGGTGCCAGGGAGAGACCCCAGAAGTTGTGTTCCCTGAAAAGGGCTCCACTTCCCCCCATGGATCTCTGGCATCCTACCAGGGATGGTGGGCAGGAGTTGATTAGGTATGGAACAGGTGTTTGAGAACAGCCTGACCAAACAAGGCATCCCGGCGGGAGTCCTTGTTCAAGCAGTAATGGGCTGTGAAGGTATGAACCGAGGCCCAAGTGGCTGCTTGACAGATGTCATCGATAGACAAAGAGTGCAGATGAGCGACTGAGGCTGCCATGGCTCTCACATTGTGAGCTGTGACATGGCCCTCCAGAGAAAGGTTCTTACTCTGATAGGCGAAGGAAATACACTGAGCAATCCAGTTAGATTCTCTTGGAGACTGGAAGTCCCAAATGAGAAGGATCAAAAGCAACAAAGAGTTGAGAGGACTTTCTATGTTGCTGTGTTCTTTGTAAGTAAAAAGCTAGAGCTCTTTTACAGTCCAAGATATGAAGATTCCTTTCTGCATTTGATGCATGAGGTCCTGGAAAAAAGACAGGTAGGTAGACCTCTTGGTTCAGATGAAAAGGCGAGACCACCTTAGGCATAAAGTGTGGATGAGTCCTAAGGACTACCTTGTCATGATGGAACCTTGTATAAGGTGGATTAGCTACTAGTACTTTCAACTCACTAATGCGGCGTGCTGATGTGATTGCATTGAGAAAGATAACCTTCCAAGAAAGGAATTTTAAGGAGGTGGTAGCTAAAGGTTCGAAAGGTGGCTTCATGAGCTGCCCAAGAACCAGGTTTAAGTCCCATGCCACCGGAGGTAGTCTAATGGGAGGCTTAGTTAGAAGGAGGCCTCTCATAAATCTTGCTATAAGAGGATGAGAGGAAATAGGCTGTCCATTTAGAGGTTTAAGAGAAGCTGCAATAGCACTCAAATGGACTCTTACTGAATTTGACTTAAGGCCTGCGTTAGATAAATGGAGGAGATACTCCAGCAAAGATTGCAGAGGTATCGCAAGGGGGTTAAGACCCTTTTCCGAACACCAAATAGTAAACCTTTTCCACTTGAAAGCATAAGAGCGTCTAGTGGAAGGTTTTCTGGAAGCATAAAGGACATCTTTCACTTGTTGAGAAAGATTAAGATCTTGGAGATCTAGGCCTTCAGCAACCAAGCCCTGAGATGCAGAGACTGGGGATTGGGATGCCATAACATTCCGTTCTCCTGAGATAGGAGATCTGGAGCAGACTCTAACTCCAGGGAGGGAGCTTGAGAGAGATGTAGAAGCAGAGGGTACCACACCTGCCGTGGCCAATGTGGTGCTATGAGAATCATGTGGCCTCTGTCTCTCCGAAGCTTGAAGAGGGTTTTGGGAATTAGGGGAATGGGTGGAAAGGCATACAGGAAGTCTTGACCCCAGTAAAGGAGGATAGCATCCCTGGCCTGAGCCCCCTGAGCCGGAATTCTGGAACAGAACCGGGGAAGTTTGGCATTCCATGGACTTGCAAAAAGGTCTATGTCCGGGGTTCCCCAAAGTTGAAATATCCTGGTCACCTGGTCTGCATGCAGAGACCACTCGTGTGGAAGCAGAACTCGACTGAGTCTGTCCGCCCAAGAGTTTTGAATGCCTGGAAGATATACTGCCAGCAGATGAATCTGATGCTCTCTGGCGAGGGCCCATAGTCGCAAAGCTTCGTTGCAAAGTGACAGAGAGCCCGTTCCCCCCTGCTTGTTGACACAAAACATGGCTACTTGATTGTCCGTATGAATGAGGACTGTCTTGTAGCTGAGCAGGGAGTGGAACACACGCAGAGCCAGAAAAATTGCTTTGAGTTCCAAGAGATTGATATGCAGACAACTCTCTTGAGGAGACCAGGTGCCCTGGGTGGAGAAGTCTTGCAGATGAGCTCCCCAACCCTTTGGAGAAGCATCTGTTGTGAGAGTTGCTTGGGGTAAGGGTTGTTGAAAAGGGGACCCCAGCAACAGGTTTTGAATGGACCTCCACCATTGGAGGGACAAAATGAGGCGACTTGTGTTTGCTATTTTGTCTGACAGGCACCCTGATGCCTGGGTCCATTGGGTGGATAAAGTCCACTGAGCTGCCCTCATGTGGAGGTGAGCATATGGAACCACATGCACTGTGGATGCCATGTGGCCTAGTAATTGCAACATTTCTCGAGCAGTTAGATGAGGCTTTAGTACTGCTTGAGAAGCTAACTGCACCAAGCGAAGACAACGGGCCTGGGGAAGATAGGCCCTTGCCCTTGTGGTATCCAGGAAAGCTCCTACGAACTCTAAAGACTGTGGGAGTCAGACTGGATTTTGGGATGTTTATTACCAGCCCTAAATACTGAAGGATACGCATTGCGCAGGATAGAGAAGTCTTGGCCTCTGACTGTGTTGGAGCTCGAATGAGCCAGTCGTCCAAGTAAGGGAAGACGAATATTCCTAGAGTGCGGAGAAATGCTGCTACCACAGCCATGCATTTCGTGAACACCCTTGGTGCTGAGGCCAGACCAAAAGAAAGTACCCTGTATTGGTAGTGCTTTCCTTGGAAAAGGAACCAAAGGAACCTTCTGTGGGTTGGATGGATGAGGACATGGGTGTACGCATCCTTGACATCTAGAGAACAAAGCCAATCCTGACTCTGAAGGTATGGTAGCAGAGCTCTGAGAGAAATCATTTTGAATTTCTCCTTGACAAGGAATTTGTTCAATTCTCTGAGCTCTAAGATAGGTCTGTATCCCCCTGTTTTCTTTGGGATAAAAAAATAAGGGGAATAGAACCCTGTGCCCTGCTGATTAAGAGGCACTTCTTCAATTGCCCCTTGGGCAAGAAGGATGGCATCCTCCTGACCTAACAGGTTGATGAGAGAGGTCGGAGAATTGAACTGCTTCACTATTGTGTGAGGAGGCATGCTTGAAAAATTAAGTTTGTACTCCTCCTTTATGATGGAGAGTGTCCAATGCTCTGCTGTTATTTGCCCCCATCTGGGGGCAAAATGACATAACCTTCCTGGAATGGTGGACGGTTCTGGTCCCTCCAGAACCAGAAAGGCTAAGTTCTCTAGCTGAAAGTCAAAGGCCCTGAGGAGGCTAAGGCTGCTGGGCCGGTGGAGGCCTAGCAGCCTTTGCTTTCTTCTGTTTGGGTGGTTGCTGACGTTTGGTTAAAAACTGACCTGTAGAAGATGCCTGCTGACCATAAGCAGGATAAAATCTTTTCGTTTTAGAAAAAGATGTTTTCTTGAACAACTTCTTTCTAACAGGATCAGCAGTGGACTTGGATAGTCTATCCAAGGTGGAATTTTCAGCATCCATTTCATTGGCTTTTTCTTGCCAATCTTTACCAAACAGGTTCTCATCAGTACAAGGGATATTTCCCAATTTATCTTGTACCCAGAGCTCTAAATCAGATGCCTGGAGCCAAGCAATTCTACGTGCACCTATGGCGATAGCCGAGGTTCTGCTTATACACTCAAAGCAGTCAAAGGCTGCACGGTTGGAGAATTTAGAAACAACTTGGGCATGTTTGACCCAAGTGAGAAAATCCTGCCTTTTATCTTCAGAAATGAAAGGACTTAAAGTCTGTAAATTATCTGTGACCTCCTTTAGGAACGTTCCCATGTAGAGACTATAGGAACTGATTCTTGCAGTAAGCATGAAAGCTTGGAAGACTTTACATCCAAAAGCATCCAGGGTTCTGCACTCACGTCCTGGAGGATTAGAGGCATGTCTTTTTGCACTTCTGATCCTTCTCATAGCTGACTCCACCACAATAGTGGTGAGGAAGCTGAGTCTTATGGAATCCAGGAAAGGAGGGACTCGATACATAGTATCCAATCTACGAGAATGAGGAGAGGTGGTAAGAGGTGTTTCCCACATCCTCAACATGAGATCATATAGAATCTCATGAATGGGTAAGGTAGCTGCCTCCTTAGGAGTTTTGGGATATTGTAAAATTTCCAACTCCTTGGCCCTTGGCTCTGTTTCAGGGGCCACAGTAATGGACAGGCCCCGAGCCACCTCCCTGATGAAGTCTTGGAAGGACATGTCCTCTGGAGGAGACATCCTGCGTTTAGGGGAGGAGGACTCCTCTGGAAGAAGCATCGCTGCATCGACAACTTTCAGAATCCTCAGATTCTTCTGAGGACTCGAAGTATCGTCTGTCCGGATGCTCCTGCACAGCCCGATACCCGTACCGACCAAGGTCAGTACCGGGAATAACCGGTACCGGAGGGCATCAGAGGACAGGGTACTGGCAGAGCAGACACCGATGCTGATGTCGATGCTATCGGTACCGGTACCGATACTTGTGCCGGTACCGGTGCAGTTGTCTGTCGCGGTACCAAGGGCGTCAATGACGCAAGGAAAGCCGCCAGACTGCATTCCATAGTCACTGCCAATGCCTGGATGTCGGTACCGGTGGAGACAGAGCATGGCACCAGGAGATCTGTCGAGGCCAAGCCATCGAGAACATCCTGGAACCCCGATAATGCTTTGGAAGCCGAAGCCTCCCGCCGGGGTAATTTTGCCGGTGCAGAATCCTCGAGGGCAACACCAGAGGCATCTCAATGCTTAGAAGGAGATCTACCCTTCGAGGACCGGCCGGATTTATGTTTAGTTACCTGAGATCCACGGGAGGAAGAAGAAGCCCTGGAAGACGTCGATGCCACCGAAGCCGTATCAGAGGTAAACAGGGTACTTAGCTTGGCAGCTCGGTTCTGCCGACCTCTTTTAGACATCATGGCACAGGACACACAATCCGTGATGGAGTGGTCAGGACCTAAACATTTTAAACACCATTCATGGGTGTCGGTGACGGAAATGGTACCGCCACACTTGGTGCACTTTTTAAAACCTGAAGCAGGTTTTTCCATGTTAAGGAAAAGGTTTTTGGGCCTAAGTCCCAAAAAAGGCGCGTGCACTTGAAGAAAAGGAAAAAATAATTTTTTTTTCTTTTTAACAGAAATAAGAAAAGAAAGACCGGCTGTACTGGTAGAGCGTCAAAGAAGGCAGACGCGACCACAAAAAGAAAGAAAGAAAAAAGACATTCTTCTGCGGTGACAGGAACACGACCTGCTGGCTCTGCGGAAAAAGAACTGGAGAGAGGCAGTTGGGAAAGGCAGCACGCAGGCACTGTGGGATGCTCCCAAAAGCGTTCTGATTGGACGCTGGGGAGCGTTCCCGCGTGGGCTCCGTCGGTACCGACGATACCCATATGTGATGACTACATTCCTGCTTGTTCCTGGAGACAGGATTTTTGCACCCCTTGAAGAAGCGGTTGTACTTTTGGCTCCTGCTCCATGGTGGTAATATCTACCAAGTTCAAGGCGGATGAGACCCTAGAAAGCAAAGCCACCAGCTCCTCCTTCCAGAAAAGGCAGATCAAGCCAGCCTCTTCATTTCTTCTTAAGGCAATAAGAGGTCCTCCTCCACATCAGAGCCCAACACTGATTCATCAGGGTCTGAGACATAGTCAACATCTCAGACAGCTCCCAAGTGTTCCTCACCTTCAGGGAGTGTCCCGTGCTGGGGACGCTTAGCCAAAGGTAATCAACAGGGCTTCTGCATCCAGCCTGCTCGGTAAGAGATTGCGTCTGGGAGCATCCAGAGGCTACAGGGTCTGAATTTCTATGCCAGAAGGACCAGGCTTGTTGCAAAAAGGAACATAATTCTAGGAAGGACAATCCAGACTCTGGAAGCTCCCCTCTCGGAAAGGGCTCCCCAACACCAGGGAGCAGAGCTGCCCCAGACCCTCTATAGGATAAACAGCAACTCGCAGCATAATCATCAGAGCCTCCGGCTGGCTGAGCATCCTTATCCTTAGTATCATCCTACACCTCCTGCCATGAGGCAGGAAAGGATGGACTGTGTCCCTCGGCTGAAAGGGGGAAGACATGCCTTCCGGGAGCGACTCAGAAGCTGCCATACAGGAAAGGCAAAGTTCAGAATTGAAGGAGAAATCTCCTCGTTTCTTGACATAGGTCAAACAATGTTTTCTGGAAGAAGACAAAGTTAGGGTAAGTATCAGAGCACGCATTAAGGCTGCGTCAGCCCGCAAGCGTGTGTTAAATGGAAATTACACTTACCTGGTAATTGTAGTTCCTTGAGGGATGACAGTTTAGTCCTCCACCTCTGGGTTGTGCACCTCCTCCTGCAGCTTGGAGACTGGGCAAGTCACAAAAGCATGACATCACTGGATGTAGTCTGCTGGCCTCTCCCATCATCCCCAGTGAACTATTGACAAAGCACACTCAAAGGAGCAACAAATAAGTAGCTAATAATAATAAACGTCCAATTTAACTCATACAACCACTAAATACAAGGGAGTTTTTCTTTTCTTTTTTTTCTTTTGGAAGGAAGGCATCTCTCCTTGTGCCCCTTCCTCCGCTCCTTCAGAAAGATAGACCAGACAGAATGAAAAGAGACAGAAAATCCTAGCATCAAGTATACCTACCGGTAATCTCACTGCTCTCCCAATGGAACCTCCACTGCTAACCATACTATCCCGGGCGGGGATTAGGACTAAACTGTTGTCCCTCAAGGAACTACAATTATCAGGTAAGTGTAATTTTGATTTTCTTATCAGTCCTCCAGTTTAGTCCTCCACCTCTGGGATGTAATAGAGCAGTAACTATTGGGAGGGACCTTTCCAGCCGGCTTGCAACACTGCCGCCCCAAATACAGCATCCTTTGCTGCCAACACATCCAGGCGGTAGTGCTTACTGAAAGTGTGAAGGGACGACCAAGTAGCCGCTCTACATATTTCCACAGGCGATACCAAACTGTGCTCTGCCCATTACGCCGCTTGTGCTCTGGTAGAATGAGCTCGTAGCCCAGCTAGAACCGGTCGACCAACCACAGATATGCCGAAGCAATCGCCTTGCTAATCCATCTAGAAATAGAGGCCTTCGCCGCCACCTCCCCTTTACGGGAGCCCCTGAACAAAATGAAAAGACGGTCGGATTTGCGAAAAGCCTCTGAAACTTTCAAATACTATCGCAACACTCGTTTTAAGTCCAAACGCCGTAATCCCCAGTCCGCTGTATCTCCCTCTAATGGACCCAGCACCGGGAGAGACACCGTCTGATTTAAGTGAAATGGTGAAATTATCTTAGGCAAAAAGGAGGGCATGGGCCGGAGCATCACCTTTTCCCTTGAAAAAGACAAAAATGGTTCTCTACAAGACAAGGCCTGCAACTCTGAAATTCTCCTTGCCGAACAAATGGCCACCAAAAATACCGTCTTTAACGTTAAATCCTTCATGGACGCCCGATGCAAAGGTTCAAAAGGCTCTCTAGCCAGAGCTCCTAATACCAAATTGAGATCCCACGGAGGGACGACGATTCTATGAGAAGGGCACAGTCTTGACACTGCTTTGAAAAAACGCAACACATCAGCATGCTTCCCAAGCGCTACGCCCTGCACCTTGCCTCTACAGCAAGCCAGTGCGGCTAACTGCACTCTCAAGGAGCTGGCCGCCAGCCCCTTTTCAAAGCCTTCCTGTAGGAAGCTTAAAACCACAGGAACGGATACTGTCTCTGCGCGCACTTTTCTACGGGAGCACCAATCTTCAAATATCCGCCATATGCGAACATAGGCCAGCGACGTCAACGTTTTCCGCGCTTTAAGCAAAGTTGCAATGACCGCTCCAGAATAACCCTTTCTCCTTAACCGCGACCTTTCAATGGCCAGACCGTAAGCGAGAACCGATCCACCTGGGGCATCCGCAGAGGCCCTTGAATTAGCAGACTCTGACGTTGACAGCCTCCACGGCTCTCCGTCGAGTAGCCGAATGAGATTGGCGTACCACCGGTGCCATGGCCAGTCCGGAGCCACCAGCAACACTCTCCCCCGATGGGCCTCAATACGCTGCACCACTCGGCCTATAAGCGCCCACGGCGGAAATACATAGAGGAGACCCGACACCGGCCAACACTGCAGGAGTGTGTCGATCCCCTCCAACAACCTTTCTCGCCGTCTGCTGAAGAAACGACTGGCCTTTGCTGAGTGGAAGGTCGCCATGAGATCCGTGATTGGCGGCCCCCACCTGAGCACCACTTGCGCAAACACCTCCGGATGCAATTCCCATTCTCCAGCATCCACTTGAACTCTGCTGAGAAAATCCGCCATCACATTGTCCTTTCCCGCAATGTGCGCTGCTGAAATTGCTGGCAGTCTATGTTCCACCCAGGCGAACTGCATCTCTGCCTCCTCTTCCATGGCCGTACTTCGTGTACCGCCCTGTCGATTGATGTAGGCCACTGTTGCGGAGTTGTCCGACAGTACACGTACCACCCGACCCTGCACGGTCGCTTCGAACTCTTGCAACACTAACGTCACTGCTCTGAGCTCCAACCTGTTGATCGACCACATGCTCTCCTGAGTTGACCACAGCCCTTGCGTGAAGAGCTCCCCGCAATGCGCCCCCCACCCCGCGAGGCTGGCATCTGTCAACAAGGGTAGCCACTCCGACTGCTCCAGAGGCATCCCGGCATTCAACGATCCCGGAAGCAGCCACCACCTCAAGGCACGCTTCACCCCGATAGGGCAGGGCAGACGCCTGCTCAACGAATCGGACTGATGAGACCAACGGTGAAGCAATGCCCGCTGTAGCGGACACATGTGAAACCGGGCCCAAGGTACCGCTTCCAATGTCGCCGCCATGGTTCCCAACATGCGGAGATAAACTCCAGGCCAAAGGCACTGGAGCAGCCCTGAACTGGCGAATCACTTGTCGCAGGACCCGGACTCGACCATCCGGCAGAAACACTACTCCTCTCTAAGTGTCGAATTGTATCCCTAAGTACTCGAGACTCTGGGACGGTACGAGATGACTTTTGTTTGCATTGACCACCCAACTGAGCATCTCCAAGAACTTCACCACCTTGTCCGTGACTTGTACGCTCTCAGACTTGGACTTTGCTCGAATTAACCAATCGTCCAGATAGGGATGAACGAGAATTCCCTCCTTGTGTAACGCCGCAGCTACTACTACCATTATCTTGGTGAATGTCCGTAGCGCTGGCGCCAGACCGAAGGGTAACACCTGGAACTGAAAGTGTCCCCACGGCAGAACGAAACGTAGAAACTTCTGACGCTCTGCCCTGATTGGAATGTGTAAATACGCCTCCGTAAGATCGAGGGATGTCAAGTATTCTCCTTGGCGCACCGCCACAATGACGGAGCGCACCGTTTCCATCCTGAAATGCAGCACCCGACGACACCGGTTCACCCCTTTTAAGTCCAAGATTGGACGAATGGAACCGTCCTTCTTTGGAACTACGAAATAAATTGAGTATCGACCCCTGCCGTAATCTTCTTTGGGTACCGGGACGATCGCTCCTAAGTGCAACAACCGGTTCAGAGTGCAGCAGACCGCCAAGACTTTCTGCTATCCCTTGCAGGGCGGAACGGGCCTTGCGAATTCCAGCGCATAGCCCTCCCGGATTATTTCTAACACCCACTGATCGGACATTATCTGGGTCCAGGCAGGAAGAAAGTTCCGAAGTCACCCGCCTATCAGAAAGCTTCCTGCTGGGACCCCCCCTCGCTTCATTGTGGTTTTCGAGTAGCTCCTGTGGCGCTGCCGCAAAACCTCTGCCTGCCCCTCGAAACCCCTGGGCTCAAGAAGCAAATCTTCCTCTTTGGAATCCACCCAAGTGAGAAGTACGAAATCTCTAAATGCACCCCTAAAGGCCACCGCGGGCTTCCCCTGCTTTGGTTTATCCTCAGGCAGGTGCCTGCCTTTAGACTCCCCTAACTCCTTTACCAACTTGTCGATATCCTCCCCGAACAACAATCTGCCTTTGAAAGGGAGTTTACCGAGACGAGCCTTAGAAGAGCCGTCTGCCGCCCAATTTCTCAACCACAGGGATCTGCGTGCAGCCACAAGCGAAGCCATACTATTAGCCAGGGCCCTGATCAGATCATAATGAACATCTGACAAATAAGCCGAACCCAACTCTATGCAATCCAGCTCTCTCAGACTCTCTTGCTCCAACTGAGTAGACTGCCGCAAACGCTGCGACCATCACAGACATGCTCTTGCCACCCAGGCCCCACAAATAGAAGCTTGTAACGACAACGCATTGGCCTCAAAGGACTGCTTCAACAACACATCCAACTTTCTATCCTATGCATCCTTTAGGGCTGAACTACCTTCCACCGGAATCGTGGTTTTCTTGGTGACCGCCGACACCGCTGCATCAGTCTTCGGAGACTGAAATCTCTTTGTCCTTATCTGCTAAGGGATAGAGCCTATTCATAAATTCTAACTCCTCTGAGTCCTGTCTCCGGCTGATCCCACTCATCCTGTCTACCACTCTGTGCACGGGAAAGACAACCTGCGTTTGCCTCACCACCTGAATAATGGGATCTTCACCGCTGTCTTCCTCCACGGGCTGGTCTGTAGTCAATTTTAGCGTCTGAAGGGATTCCGTGATAAGTGCTGTCAAGTCCTCTTTCCGGAACACCCTAATAATCTTCGCCTGATCCTCTGGCTCAGGGATCTCTTCTTCCTCCAATTCTTCATCTCTGTCTTCCAGGTCGAGCTCATTTTCCTCTGACTCCTGCCCCTCCAATTCCGAAAGTGAAGGCTCCCGAGCAATGTTCCCTCTAATTTTCTGTAGGCTGTGTGCGCATAAAATATCAGCTGTACAGCTTTTGAAGGAAGGTTAAATTTTTGTGTGCCACATAACGACATTTGGAGTTATATACTTTAAAATTTGACTACACGTCAGAATACAGTATGTACACCACATTGATTTTAATTAAATTAAATGAAAATTGACAATTACAAAATGAAGCAGAAAATTTCTAGTAATTACAATCACAACTTTTAAATTTTAAGACGTCTGTGTTGTTTTCTATCAGAATCAGAGCCGTAATTTTTGTGCGCTCTGTTGTAAAGTATGTGCGCTCACTCGGCGAGGTGTGTGCGGGCGCACACGCGCACAGCTTAGAGGGAACAGTGCTCCCGAGTCCTGGCTCATTTAGGCAGTCTCGAGGAACTGGCCCCCACATCAGACGGTCCTGGTTGTTGCAGAGGCGCAGTCAGTGGTAAAGGCTCCGGCAACTTCCCCTGCCGCCTTAAGCAAAACGTGTGATGCATAATTAAGACAAAATCAGAACAGAAATCCCCAGGCTGTGGCCCCAAAGCCGGCAGGCTCCCCGAGGGGACAACCGGCGACTCAAGACCGGCCCCTCGTGGAGTGGTCAACAAGACCTCTCCGTCCAACCCAACCGAGGAAACCTGAAGATCCTGCCCAACCTTGACCTCCCTTTGCTGTTCCACACTGGTAGAAACTGCCAAACAACCCCGGCAGATCCCAGAGTCTGAGATAGCACCTCTACGGGTACCACAGACTACACATTGAACCCGCGACGACATCGCCTATAGCCCCTACTAACACCCTCAAAAGCCAAATACCAATGCCTTTATTTTTCCCCAAGGTAAACAAGAAGACTGCAAAATAACTAGACTTGTCTTCCCCTTTAGCAAAGGTCTAAGTGCTCCTGAGACGTGATCCTGAAATCCCAGCTGACCTGGCTAGGGAGGGACAATTCCAACAAAACACCACCAGAATAACCAAATACCAAGTGACCCAGGCAGAATAAATGAAAACAAGAAAATCGGGAGGGGGAACTTGCTCAAAACGGTGACCTGTGCGACCCCCGATTCAGCGGAGTGCCATGCGGTAAACACGCTGACAAAATGGCCGCCGCTATCTGACTGAATACAAAAAGGGCGCAAAAATCGCCAAGCCCTGCTGAGCGCTATGGAAGTCTTCCCGCTCTCAGCCCCGCTCTTCTGCCCCTACTTATAGTGTATCCTCAATGCAAGCACTGCGATCATTGCTCCGGTACCGCGGTACTGCAGCCCACGCAGCCCTGCTCAGCAGGAAAGCAATGGCAGAGCCACCGGGCGAGCTTCCCGTCAGCGCGAACTCAGAGTCTGCCGATTCGCAACAGCTCCGACTGCCTCAGCCAAAAAACTGCTGTTCTGCTACTGCAGTGCTCTCCCCCATACTGACAAGGGGGAGAGATCTGCGACGGGGTTGACTTACACAGAAGGGTAAGAATGAAGGGCAGACAGGACCAGGCACAAGGACCCACTGTACTTCCTGCTTCTTCTTTTTTTTTTTTTTTTTAAAGGAACAGGTACCAAACCAAGAGAAAGTTAAAATTAGGCCAAAATCAATTGAAAAATTAGCTAAACCCTATTCTAATTGCTCCCTATCTGTTCTCAGGTGAGCCCTGCACCTAGGCTCACCACATCCTCCTGCTGCATGGAGACGACACACTGGGGATGATGGGAGAGGCCAGCAGACTACATCCAGTGATGTCACGCTTTTGTAACATGCCCAGTCTCCAAGCTGCAGGAGGAGGTGCACAACCCAGAGGTGGAGGACTAAACTGGAGGACCGATAAGGAACTGAGCTTTTACAAACGCTCGTTAAAGGTGAAAGGGAAGGAACATGCATTGGAGCTGCTTGGGCGGAACATGCTATAGGACCACATGATCCACAGGAGCACAATAGACAAAAATGCTACTAACGCATGCAGAAAACTGTGAGAAACCCCCACCAAGCGGCAAAAGTTGCCAACTGTCCACCCCGATTTGCGTCCCTCAGAGATGGAACCGGGAGCTCCCAACAAGGACAATGACAAGATCAAGCCCTGATACTCACCCCAAGAGCCCTGGGCAGAGGATCCGTGCCGGGCTCAGCCCTACTCCCCTAAAACTGCTTCACTGGCTGGGTTTAGATTTCAGCAGCACTGTGTGAAATGTGACTGGCAGGCAGATCCCTCTGAGAGCCTTCTGCAGTCTTTGGGAGAGAGCAAATGGGGGAAGGAAGAGGAGGGAGGGGGCGCTGAGGTTGTGTGAGGCTGCTGCAGATTTCCAGATTCTTCCAAATCCTTCCAGTTGTGGCTGCTCAACAGGCCCTTATCATAAGGGCGTAGAGTTAACTAATTTTCCCTCTTCCTATGGCTACCAAAAAGACCACAGTCTATTGGAGCCTCCCACGTCACACCCAAGTGAGAGAATCTCACCGCTTTAAGGCTCGAGGTGGTCGTTCACAAGTGTTTAATCAATCTCTTTTCCTCTCAATCTTCAGATTTTCTACAGAGGGAAGAATATCCATCCACCATCTGCTGGAGACTAAGATATACTGAAGGAACCTCTCGTGGCTGAGGCTGATAGAGGTATGGAGTGATGTCATTGAAACCTGGGATTTTCATTGGTCTTTGTCTCCACCAATCTGCTGATAGGGGAACACAATCCACTTGTCTGGATTGGTCTAGCAGGACGATATGGAACTTTTGTTAGCTTCCCTGATTTATTTTAGCATTTCATCATCCATCTATTCATTCTGGCCAGGCAGTCGGTAGTACAATGCCATGGCCTTCCCCTTTTTTACATGAAATTTCTATCCATAGAGATTCTAGAGTGTATTTTTTTTCCTGCAACACTTTAATCCTGTGTTACCCAAAGCCCTCTCTAACACAGAACACAACCCCTCCACCAATTTGATCTATCCTATCATTGTGATATAGTTTGTACCCAGATATCACAGTGTCCCATTGGTTGTCCTCCTTCCACCAGGTCTCTGAAATGCCAATCATATCCCGAGGCTGGGATCAGGCTGCAGGAAATCTCCTCTTGCAGTGCTGCTCCACTCCACTGTCCTCCCACATCATGGGGACTTATTCCACCTCCAAGATGGAATAAGTCCCCCGTCTAGGTTGGTAACCCCAGACGTACAGGGCCATGACCAGAATTGGCCCTGTAGATCCAGGGTCAAGGTCACACCTCCAGCACATCCTCACTCCTCCTCTGGCCCTCCCCCTCCCGCCCCCATCCAGACCACCACACATATCTCCGCTGTACATGCAGGGAGCTTTGGCACCTGAATCGGCCCCAAGCATTTAGTGGTGGATATATGTCCGAACCGGACGTATATCCCCCGCTAAATACAGCGCAGAATAGACCCCATAAGGTCTCTCCTCTCATGCAGTGGCCCTATTCCTCCAAGCAGAATACCTGTGTGACTAGATAAGTTTTTAATTGGGATTTGAATTGTGTAAAGGAAGCCTCTAATTGTATGTCAGGAGGCTGTTCCAGAGTGCTGTGGTCAGATAGCTGAATGCTGATCAGCGGGTAATTTCATAGTAGAATCTACGCAGTGGGGGGAGAACCAGACGATTATTGATGAGGGATCTAAGGGTGCAGCTAGGTGTATAAAGGTTGGTCAGGGCTGTAAGGTATTGGGGTGCATGTTATGAATTGCTTTATGGGTCAATGTAAGTGGCCTAAATTGCATTTGCAGTGGGTACAGGAGCCAGTGATACTGAATGTATGTATAATAGAGAAACATGATTAAATTTTTTTGCACCAGTAAGAGCGCAGAGGGCAATGTTTTGAATAGTCTGAAGATAGTTAAGTTGAGCGTTTGGAAGACCTGCAAAAACTGGATTACAATAGTCTAATTTTGATATAACAGTGCTCAGTAAAAATGTGATAAGAGTTGCCGGCGTGAAGAATGGACGGACAGCTAGAAATTTTAAGGCAGCAAAAGTGGTCCTGGTAAGATGAGTGATATGAGGCGAGAAGGAGAAGGTAGAGTCAAGATAGATCCCTAAATATTTGAAGGAAGGCAGAAAAGTGATTAAGGTTGCACCACTGGACAGGACAACGGTTGGAATGTCGGTGATCCGGTAAACCAAGTAGCAGTAGTTTTTGAAGGGCTCAGCTTAAGGGATTTGTTCCAGATTGCCAGATATTTGGTGGCTTCTTAAATATTACTGAGATAGCCTGAAAGCAGGACTTCCCATCCTCTCTATTGATGCCAAAAATTTGTTTTTCACTTTAGGGAGAATAGGAGAGCGGGACCTAGGTGTGGTTGTGTCTGATGATCTTAAAGTAGCTAAACAGGTAGAAAAGGCGACGGCAAAAGCTAGAAGGATGCTTGGGTGCATACGGAGAGGAATGGCTAGCAGAAAAAAGGAGGTGATAATGCCTCTGTATAAGTCTTTGGTGCGACCTCATTTGGAGTATAGTGTGCAATTCTGGAGACCGCACCTTCAAAAGGATGTGAACAGGATGGAGTCGGTGCAGAGGGTGGCTACTAAAATGATTAGTGGCCTTCATTATAAAGCATATGAGGACAGACTGAAGGATCTTAATATGTACACCTTAGAGGCGGGATAGAGATGATATGATTGAGATGTTTAAATACCTCCATGGCATAAATGTTCAGGGAGAGAGCCTCTTTCAATTGAAAGCAAGTTCTGCTACGAGGGGACATGGGATGAGGGTGAAGGGAGATAGATTCAGGAGTGATATGCGGAAATATTTCTTTACGGAAAGAGTAGTGGATCCGTGGAATAGTCTCCCAGTGGAGGTGGTAGAGATGAGGACAGTAACTGAATTCAAAAAAGCATGGGACAAACACAGAGGATCTCTAAAGGTAAAAAGGGGGACTGTTGTAGTTGTTATGGAAGGACAGACTAGATAGGCCATGTGGTCTTTTTCTGTCGTCATATTTCTATGTTTTTTAGGATTTGGTCCCAATTTCTGTGCCTGAATGCAGGCATTTTACGCAAACCCTAAAGCTTGCGGAGGGTATTCCCACACCTTACATCTGTGCAGGGATACTTATCAGGGCTGTCCCTTGTCCTCCCTTCTGTATACTATTGCAACAGAGTCTTTGACCACAAGGAAGCATGACAGTGCAGACATCCACAGGGTTTTCACTGGTGGAGGAGATAGAGAAGTCTATTTATAGAAGGTTGGCTAAATTATCCATTTCATCTTTGGTTGTTGAAAGTAGGTATAAGATGCTATACTGCACTAGAGAGATTGAATCAGTTCTCGGACTCAAACTCTGCTGAATGTGGTGGATTTGCCCGCTGGGTCAAGAATACTAAGAGGAGAGTATAGTATTTATGGAAGATTTACTGGAAAGGAGCCAGCCAAGGCAGCATAAAATCTATTTATTCTCTTATGTGCCCACGAAGATCTCAAAGATATGTTGGGGCTTGTTGAAATTTTGCGTGTGCTTGGAAGAGAGCAATTGTCAGATGGCAGTGAGATGAAGATGAAATTAGGGAATTACTATTTAAGTAAATTTACAGAGCTTAAGAGGAACCACTTGGAGGACCTTCAATGGACTTAAAGGAAATATGAGAATTGGATACAGACCCACATGTAAGACTGCAATTGTGAGTGGGGAGGGGCAGGATCTTCAGTTATGTTGTTTCTTTGGCTTCATTTTGCACTGTTTATGATTAGTAGTTTGTCTTGAAAAATTACAAAAAATAAACTACTGCAAAATATATAGAAGTTACATATTTAATATTAGATGGTGGCCATACTGCTGAACACTAACCTATTTTCTCATAATATGCATTTCTCTCAGGATCACACAACCCCTGCTGCAGATTTCAGTTGAGGAATGCAAGGAAGTCCCACAGACAAAACTTCAGCATTGTGCCACTGCTCCTGGGGGAGGAAGATGACTGACGTGGCAGGGTGTATATGGCTTGGGAAACAAACCTCACATCTCCTGTCTTCTGAACTGCATGATGAAGGCTTCTGCTGTCTTCCTGCCCTAGAATGAGCTGTGCACATTTACACAGCACACTGTCCTCTGCCTTTAAAAGTGGTGCCACGACATGGGCACACCCTTACTAATACTGAAAATACTCAACACAACCCACTTAAGACAGGAATCACAAACTTGGCACCCTTTCTCTTCCCCTCTCTTGTTCTTCTGACAGTTTAAAATTATTTCTCCAAGCTGCATACCACATCTGCTGCGGCCCTACTGAGTCACTTCACAGTGAAAGAATTGTTCTACTGTCTCTCCCTGTTTTGCCCAGCCCTACTTCATTTTCATATTCTGCTCACATTCTGAAGAGTCCCAGGTACTCAAAGAAACCCATATCAATACTGGCCATATCCCTGCCCCCTTCCTGAACTCTTCTCCTTATGTTAAGTGAATATGGCCAGTTCCAGCCATGATGCCCTTGGGAGTCATCTTTCTAAAACTACTTGTTACTGAGCTGCTGTCTTTCTCTGAGGCCCAGACATGTATGGCGCACTAATATAAGTTAAAACTCCAATTCTCCAACCTTTTCAGCAACTGTTAATTCATCCAGCAACTGCATCTCCAGCAATACTTTTAAGAAATTTTCAATTTAAGTCAAAAGAAAGAGTAGGTAGTCTCTAAATCCCAACTTTCCCCATCTAGCCTTTTTTTCTCCTGGTACTATGGGAATCTCCACTCAAATACTCAAAGTAGACTAACAGCAAACACACTACTGTGCTCAAATACTTGAAACCTCACAACCAGCCCAGATCCCCTCGACAGACACACATATTGATAGAGTAATATAGTTCCTGCTCGACAGAAGACTGAGAGAGCTGCTATTTGTTATGCATCCTCAAGAGAGAGGCAGTATCTATTGATTGCCCTTCTCAGGAAGGGAGCCAGGCATTCTTCTGAGAAGCAGTTTCATACAGAAACCCCGGAGAGAACATATCTCAAACATGTACTTA
Source organism: Ichthyophis bannanicus (assembly GCA_033557465.1). Taxonomy (NCBI): domain Eukaryota; kingdom Metazoa; phylum Chordata; class Amphibia; order Gymnophiona; family Ichthyophiidae; genus Ichthyophis; species Ichthyophis bannanicus. The sequence goes on from CM066032.1 coordinate 642,864,938, forward strand.
CTTGTATATTTGGAAAGGGAGGAATTCCAACCAGGCAAAAAGCGACTCCATTCATTTGCCAGATGCAGGGAGGGAAGTGCTGAATTTCAGAAGCTGCAGATTGTTCGAGATTAGCTCTATATCCCAAGGTGTCTCTTGTCCCAAATCTATGCTGTTTAGGAATCTCTTTTTTGAAGCTCGGTTGTTGTTCCTGTGTCTCTTCCTCGCTCCTCTGTGTTCTCCCTTACCCTGTACCAAGTCTACAAAAAAAGCAGCTACTCCAGAGGGACGCACTGGAAGCTTTAGGTCACAAAGGCAGCAGTGAAGTGCTGCAAATTAGAGATAGACCCTCCCCCAACTTCCCCTACGGAAAGGTTTCCGGGATTTTTCCTAAAGACAGCACAGACAGTCTTTTAACAGAGGGATCACTGCCAGAGAGCCACACACAGGGACAGAAAGCATTCAGTCACAGAGAAATGCACAGCCACAGATACACCCAGAATGGTTCACAGCAAGCACAGGAAAAAAATTCAGATTCAGTAGCACGGAGCTGGAAACCGTTACACATCTTGTGGCTGGGTGTGGTGTGCCAGTGTAGACAGCCTGTATACAGAAAGGCACAATAAGGTAGTACAACTCATCCACTGGAAAGCATGTATACCATCACTGTAGCACAAACACTGGGATCATGACCCCGACAGTACCATAGAGAATTAAGACGCTGTCATTCCAACCAACAAAAAGCTTGATACTCAAAAATCAGGAGAAACATACAAGAACAGCATTTCATAAGAACATAAGAAGTGTTATACTGGGTCAGAGCAAAGGTCCATCAAGCCGTGTCCAGTTTCCAACTGTGGCCAATCCAGGTCATAAGTATCTGACATACTGTGAAAATAGCAGGTTCCACGATACTTATTCCTAGGGATACCTTAATAATGGTTTATGGACTTTCTCTACAGGAATTTGTCCAAACCTTTTTTAAATCAAGCTACATCCTCTGGCGATGAATACCAAAACTTAATTATATGCTTAGAGAGAAAATATTTTATCGTATCTGTTTTAAATATATTGCTTAGTTAATTTTATGACATGCCCCTAGTCCTTGTATTTTTTGAAAGGGTAAATAATTGATTTGCATTTACCCATTCCACTTCATTCAGGATTTTATAGACTTCTATCATATCTCCTCTCAGTCATCTCTTGTCCAAATTGAAGAACCTTAACCTCTTTAGCCTTTCCTTATAGGAGAGAGTCATTCCATCTCCTTTATCACGTTGATGGAACTTCTCTGTATCTTTTCTTATGCTGCTATATCTCTTTTGCGATGCAGAGACCAGAAATGCACACAATATTTAAGATGTGGTCGTAACATGGAGCAAAACAAAGGCATTATTATATCCTTTGTTTTATTCTCTATTTCTTCGCTGATAATTCCTAACATTCTGCTTGCTTTTTTGGCTGCCACCCCCACACATTAAACAGAAGATTTCAATGTACTGTCTATAATCACACCCAAATCCTTTTCTTTGGTAGTGACTCCTAATGTGGAACCTAGTATTGTGTAGTGGGTTATCCTTCCCTATGTGCATCACTTTGCACTTGCCATATTAAATTTCATCTGCCCAGTCTCACAAGTTCCTCCTGCAATTTCTCACAATCCGCATGCAATTTAACAATGCTGAATACATTTAGTGTCATCTGCAAATTTAATCACCTCGCTTGTTGGTCCCAATTCCAGATCATTTATAAATATGTTCCTTATCGTTCCTCCAGTTCAGTCCTCTACCTCTGGATTGTCAATCTCCTCCTGCAGCTAGGAGACTGGTATGTCAAAATGATGACATCACTG